>JAJEJO010000904.1:310786-403575 GCA_020662805.1 Glaucomys volans
CCAGGGGGCGCCGGCGGCCGGCGCGGGCACGGCGGGCCGGGCAGGGGCGAGGGGCGCCGGGTGAGTGTCCCCGCTAGCGGGCCGGGTCGGGAGGGGAGCGGGTGCGGGGCGGGCTGGGGACCCGCGCGGGGCGCGGCCCGGGGCGACCTCTGTTCGCCCCCCGGCGCGCACCGCCCGCCCCGGCTGGGACGCGGGGGTCGGGGCGCGGCGGGAGGGGGCCCCGCAGTCGCCGGCCTAGCGCGCCCATCCGGCGCGGCGAGGGAGGGCCGGGAGCCGAGCCTCGGAGTCCGAGGGGCGGGGGCGCCCGCTCTTCTGGGGTGCGGAGCTCAGGACGCTCGCGCCTGGAAACCACGCGGGGGGCCCAGGCATTGGTTTCCCCACCTCCAGCTTGGGTGCGGGGCTTCAGGAGGCCTTTCCTCGGGAGGCGGGACCCAGGAGTCCCTTCTGCCCCCAGGACCCAGGAAAGGGCCCAGCTATTGTTTGCCTACCCCTCTTGTCTTGGGGTCTAGAGTTCTAGAAGCTCCTTCCCAAAAGGCGATTCAGGGGCCCATCCGTCCCCAGGAGCTCCGTGCCTTCTCCTCCCACCTTCCAGCTAAGACGTGGGAATTGAGGAGGCCTTTCCTCTGGAAGCAATCTAAGGGTTCCTCTGCCCCCCAGGAACCCAGGAGATGACCCAAGTCATTCACCCCACCCTTCAACTATGGGGTCTGGGTTGAGGGGCCCATCCAGAAGCTCCACACTCTTTGTTTGCTTACCTACTTGCAGCTAGGGGGTTGTGGCTGAGTATGTCGCCCTTCTCAGAAGGGGAACCAGTGATTCCTCCACTCCCACGGACTCAGCCTGGGGTAACTCAGGACATCTCCCCACTGGTAATCCTGAGCTTCCCCATCCCAGAGTGGCTCCAACTATTCTTCCTCTACCTCCCCACCTTCCCCCACCCCCAGCCATGAGGCTGGATTCCACTCAGGATCTTCCCTCCAGGAGGGAAGGAACACAAGTGTGGAGACACAATCCCCACACCCAAGCTGTGGGATCACTGCTCCGAATCTCCCCTCCTCAGGGGTTCCCCAATAACCCAGAGGGTATTATTTTCACCTACCCTCCACTTAGGGGTTAGAATTCACAATCTTCTGGTCAACGGGGAAAACAGACATATTGGCAACTGTCCTCCCACTCCCCCCACTAAGGGGCTATAGATCTCCCTGGTCCTACTTACCCATCAGGATGGGGTCTCAAATATGGTTTCTCTCCCCTCCCCACTAGTTTAGGGAACAGGCATTAAGGATCTTCTCTCTAGGACAGAATGTACCCCCTAAGCTGTGAGGTGTGAAATTCAGGTTGCCTCCTTCCCCTCAGCGACCCAAAAGCGGTATCAGATGTCATTTGCCACCCCACCCCCACCCAGCTTGTCCCCGGCCCATCTTGTCCCCCAACCAGCTTATTCCCCAACCATAGGTTGGAGAGCTGGGCATACCACCTTAGAGTGGAGCCAAACTCTTCCTACAAGGAATCCCAATGCCTGTCACCTCCAGGGGGGTGGGGGAGGAATTCAGGCCATGTGCTCAAGACACAGGAACCTGACACCATGTGCTCAGGACACAGGAATCCTCTTCCCCAGGAGGGGTCTCCAGTTAAAGGGGTTGGAACCTAGGACTCTCCCTTTCACAGGATCCAAGCTTCCCACCACAAGAGTACAGGATGGACAGAGGGGCAGAGCCATGGGATTGGGCACCAGAGACCTAGTTTGGGGTCCTGTGACTTTCATCCAGGTTCAGGGCTGAGAAGGGAGGGTCCCACCATGTCCCACTAGGGTCCTTCTACTCCACATCTTGTCTGGGCAAGTGAGAAGTCTTTCTGCAGAGACAAGGGAAAGAGCCATGAGTATGTTCATGAGTGAGTTATGGGGCATGAATCCCTTCTCCCATCCCTTCCCCGACTTCAAAGAGATTCCCTGTTTCCCAGAACCTGTCTCCATCCACTCTGTCCTCACTCTACAGATCCAGTCCCTAACGCAGTCAGCAGTTCCACACCTGGGATGCGTCGCTCAGTCCTCGTCAGGAACCCAGGCCACAAGGGCCTGAGGCCTGTTTATGAAGAGCTTGACTCTGACACAGAGGACCTGGACCCAGTTTCCCAAGACCCGGAGCCTGATCCAGAAGACCTCAACACTGTCTCAGAAGATGTGGACCCCAACTATGAAGATTTGGAGCCTGTCTCAGAGGATCTGGGTCCCCATGTGCAAGCTCCAGGCTCCATCTTGGGGAACCAAGATTCGGATCCCCAAGATTTGGACCCCATGTCTGAGAATTTCGACCTCGATCCGGATGTTATTGGCCCTGTACCCCTGGTTCTTGACCCTGACAGCGACGCCCTAAGCCCTGCAGCACCAGACGTGGACCCCCTTTCCTCCAGCCTCACTGCCACCCCCCAAGTTCTGGCCACCAGCCCTGAGGTGCTCCCTGCCCCAGCTAGCCCGCCCCGACCCTTCTCCTGCCCGGATTGCGGGAGAGCCTTCCGCCGAAGCTCCGGGCTGAGCCAGCACCGTCGCACCCACAGCGGCGAGAAGCCGTACCGCTGCCCCGACTGCGGCAAGTCCTTCAGCCACGGCGCCACGCTGGCTCAGCATCGCGGCATCCACACCGGGGCGCGGCCCTACCAGTGTGCTGCCTGCGGCAAAGCCTTCGGCTGGCGCTCCACGCTGCTGAAGCACCGCAGCAGCCACAGTGGTGAGAAGCCGCATCACTGCCCCGTGTGCGGCAAAGCCTTTGGCCACGGCTCGCTGCTGGCGCAGCACCTGCGCACGCATGGCGGCCCGCGGCCGCACAAGTGCCCAGTATGCGCCAAAGGCTTCGGGCAGGGGTCCGCGCTGCTGAAGCACCTGCGCACGCACACCGGCGAGCGACCCTACCCCTGCCCGCAGTGCGGCAAGGCCTTCGGGCAAAGCTCAGCGCTGCTGCAGCACCAGCGCACACACACCGCCGAGCGCCCCTACCGCTGTCCCCACTGTGGCAAGGCCTTCGGGCAGAGCTCCAACTTGCAGCACCATCTGCGCATCCACACCGGCGAGCGGCCCTACGCCTGCCCGCACTGCTCCAAGGCCTTTGGGCAGAGTTCGGCGCTGCTGCAGCACCTCCACGTGCATTCTGGCGAGCGCCCCTACCGCTGCCAGCTCTGTGGCAAGGCCTTTGGCCAAGCCTCGAGCCTCACCAAGCACAAGCGGGTGCATGAGGGCGCTGCAGCTGCTGCCGCCGCTGCGGCTGCGGCTGCAGCAGCAGCCGCAGCTGCAGCTGCTGGCCTGGGCCTTGGGCCTGGCTTGAGCCCTACGTCCATGATGAGGTCTGGGCAAGTCTCCTTCCTGGGTCCTGATGCTGTCTCTGTGCTGGGTTCTGGCCTGAGCCTCAGCCCTGGTCCCAGCTCTGGCTGCAGCCCTGACCCTGGCTCTGCTCTGGGCTCTCTCCCCAATCCCAGCCCCAAGCCTCTCTCTGGCTCCACATCTACCCCCAGCCCTGATCCAGCTGAATGTTCTGACCCTAAGCCTAGTGATGATGGCGACCCTGACCTTGTACCCAGCCCTGACCATGAATCTGGTCCCAGCCCCGACCCTGAATCTGTGCCCAGCCCTGATCCCAATCCTGAGTCCCACCCCAACCCCTGCTCTCCCAACCGTGACACTGTCAGCCCAGCCCTCCCTACTGGTGAGAGTGCAGAATGGGTGAAGGAGCAAGGGGCACTGCTGGGACCTGATGGCTGAAGGAGACCAGCACCCACCGGCCTGGGGAAGTCGCGTGTTGTGCAGTTAGTAAAATCCTCCCACTGCCTCCCGGCTCTGCGTTGTGGCTTGCCTTCGCGCTTCCTCCTGATGCACAGCCCGGCCTTCCAGAGATGGAAGGGTGTGGCCAAGGCCAGCCATACACCTGGAGCCACTCCTCACAGGATTCCTAGCTTCTATAAAGTCTCACATTTATCCATCCCGCTAGTCACCACTCTGCCTTTCCAGGCCTGGGGGGTCCTAGTCAGGAGAGTCTTGCCCTGAGCGTAGTCCCCTCCCTTTGGCTTTTTCACGGATGCTGGAATCCCCGGCATGTTGCCAGGCATGGACCATGCTGGCAGCCCTCCCCCTTTGCTTCCTGAGCCTACCTCTCGCCCTTGGAAGTTCACCAGGCAACTGGAGTCTGTGTATTCATGTTCAACAAACATCTGCTGATTGTAGTGTCTCAGCAGGGAGCAAGATAAGCCCTCACAATCAAAGTGGCCCTCACAATCATTGTGGCCCTCACAAAGTTTAAAAAATATTTTAAAAGTAATCAGAGGATGGTGCATATTCCAAAAGAAACAGAACAAGACTTCTGATTTAGATAGAGTGACAACTGTCCTGAGTAAGGGTTTTATAGTTCTAGTATCACCAATTGAATAATCAGCACTGTTGGCCCAGCTTTGTGCAATGATCTTGCATTCACTCATTTAATTCTTTCAACAGCCCCAAGAGTCCGGTAACTCTGAGTATCCCCATTTTGCAAATGAGGAACCTGAGACACATAGTGTTCAAGTGACACTGGAAAATGTAGAAGTGGCAGATAGATGGCAACACCTAGATTTAAACCTGAATTGTCTACCTTGCAGAGCCTGGTGTTCTTAACTGTTATGCTCCAAGAGCAAAAGTGTGCAAAGGCCCTGGGGTCATCAAAAGATGAGCTATAGGAAAAGGTGGGAACTAGACCAGAGGGTACTGGTAGGTGTGGTGGGGAGTTGTCTTTCCGAGCCAGCAGGTTCTTTGACAGAGACTGATATAAATAATTGTTTGAAGGTGCTTCTGGTTGCTGGGTGAACAGTGGAATCAGGGGGAAGTGGGCTGGGATGGAGGAGATTACTTCAGAGGTCCAGACCAGGACTGCTGCGGTACTCTGGGCCCTGGGCAAAGGGGTGGGTGGGGCGATAGTGGTCCTATTTGGTTGAGGAAATCGGTTTGCTGATGGGCTGGGAGGAAGAGGGAGGACAATCCGGAGGTGGGTCTCAGGGTCATCGCCAGACCCCGAGGAGGGTAGGGGTCAAACTCTGGACATGGAAGTCACAAGGCTGGCATCACAAGCGGGGCATGACAGTGAGCCAGGGCGGAGCCAGCTGCTGCCGCGCTCAGGGCCAACCCGTTTATCTCCTCCCCAGCCGCGCGCTGGGACGCTAGGACCTCGCGACCGCCGCCGACTAGGGCACGCATGCGTGCTTCTCCGGGAGGGGTCGTCGTGGCGCAGTGGGCGGGACGGGATAAGTCACGTGGACGTCCGGGCGACCTGGTCACGTGACCACCGCGGCGGTCAGCTGATGCGGGAGGGTTTGAAGCGGCGCCGCGAGGGAGCGGGGCCGCAGTGACAGCGGCGGGCGCTCGGACCCAGGCTGCCCGGCCGCGCGCCCGCGCCCCGCGCCCGGCATGGCAGCCCCGGTGGGCCGGCGCGGCTCAGGTGAGCGCGGGCGGCGCGCGGGGCGGCTGCTCCGACCTCGGGCGGCAGACCTGCGCATTTTCTCTCCCTCAACCCGGGTGCGGGCTTCTCAGCTGCTCCACGGTAGAGACGTGGGCAGGCCGCTTCTAGAACTTGAGCGGCGGGTGGGCACCGGCTTTTCCGATCCGGGGTGGACTCCGGATCCCTCCTTCCCAAACCCAAGCTCTGCTCGGAGGTCCTGAAGTCCGGCAGCCGGCAGGCCGCCAGCTTCTCCGACTCGGGGTGCTGAGGTTTCCAAGATTTCCCTTCCGAGCTCAAGTTCTGATTGCACAACTTTGCTGGAATGGAAACAGCTAGCATCAGCTTCTCTGAGACCCCTGCGCCAAACGCCCCGCTTCCCTGAACTTAGACTGTGGCTGCCCAACTTCCAGCCTCCTCAGAGGTCCTCTGTCACCTGGGAACATGGAGGAAGACCCCTGTGTTGATCTTCCCCTGAGCTGGCTGGAAACACCTGATCGGTGTCCCGCCTGGTAGGGTGTGGGGTAGGTGAGCTGTTACCTAGCCAAGGCAGGAGCCGCCCTCTGGCTTCCCTTCCTCCCAGCTTGTAAACAACAAGAGCATCCACGCTCCAAGGGAGAGACCAGGAGCTGGGACCTCCCAACACCACAGGTTCTGACAGCACCCAGCTTATCCTGATGGCTTTTGTGCTGGGGTGTGGCTCAGTGGTAGAGCACTTGCCTAGTATGTCCAAGGTCCTGGGTTCCATCCCTAGTACTGAAAAAAAAGAAAAAAAATGTATTCTGACAACTTGCCAGACAGGGTTCCAAGTCCTAGAAAGAAAGCAAGGAGGTGGTGGGGCTGTTAGGGACAGTTCTGGAACATGGTGACCGTGAGCCCAGCTGTTGCTGAAACTTTGGGTCTTCCTGTTTCCAAAGAAAAGCTGGGATCAGCACCCCTTGTTCACTGAGGAATGATGGAGGTCTTTACTTGCATTGCCTCACTGAATTTTCAGAGCAGCTTCAGGATCTCTACCTTGGGGATGAATGATTTTGACTTCCACTTTGCAGATGAGTAGCTTAGGGAGGTGTCGTAATTTCCAGGACCAGCGCCCTTGGTGAGGATGGAGTGAGTGGTCTGCAAATGTGTTCCAGGGTTATTACCATTAATTGTAGAGCACCCCTTCCCCAGGCCTGTGGCTTGTGACAGTGTCAGCAGGACAGCCCAGGTTAACATGAGTTCAAAGGTCATGTAGTGGGTGTTTGTCCAGAGAAACCTGGAATTTGGGGCTTGGAATTGGGATGAACCCAGGGGCCTTGAATGCCCTGTGGGCACCCAGTGCACGCAGTTCCTTCTCCCAGATCCGCAACAGGAAATAGGTGAAATGTTCTGATGCTCACAGTGTACCAATCTCTGTGATAAACACTTCGTAAGCATCAGTCCTTAGCCTCCCTGTGCGAGATGATTATTGCTCCGATTTGGAGGTGTGGAAGCTGAGGCTCAGCAAGGCTGAATGTCCTGTCCGAGCTAGTGAGCAGGACCACAAATCAGCTCAGGCCTTTCCTTCCCTTTTTGAGAGTGGGGCGCCCTAGGTTGCCTGGTCCTCCTGCCTCCACCTCCCGAGTAGCTGAGACTGTAGTCATGTGCCACTGCACCTGGCTAACTCAAGTCCTTTTGATTCTGAAACCCCAACTCAAAACCTCTATAGAGTCCTACTGCATGCAGCCATCTGCATACAGCAGACTTGGTTTCTTAGATGTCTCACAGCTGTTCTTGGCAGAACTTGGATTGGGGGAAGAAGGCAGAGGGAGTATCCCAGGCCGTGGGCTAAACCTGTTGCAAGTAGAGCTTCCCAGGGGTGGTCCTCACTGCTCTCTCCTGTTGCCATAGAGACCGAGCGGCTCTTGACCCCCAACTCTGGGTATGGGACCCAGGCAGGGCCTTTGCCGGCCCCTCCAACCCCCCCAGAGGAGGAAGACCTCCGCCGCCGGCTCAAGTACTTTTTCATGAGTCCCTGTGACAAGTTCCGGGCTAAGGGCCGCAAGCCTTGCAAGTTGATGCTACAGGTGGTCAAGATCCTGGTGGTCACTGTGCAGGTGAGACCATCCAAGCAGGTGGCCCAATCAAATGCTACCTGAAGCTACTGTTCCCCTAGAAGGAGAGGCTTGGAATAGGAGCCTCCTCCTGATCCTTCACAACAGCGTAACCACGCTGAAAATGCAGTAGCCAGCCAGAAGCATCCGAGATTTGTGTGTGCAGCCGCTCCTTTTAGACTCACAAAGGCCCAGTACTGTTGCCTCATTGCATCCATGAGGCCAGTGAGGCTCAGAGAGGTTAAGGGACCTGTCCAAAGTCACACAGTGACTGAGCACTGAAAGATAGCATTTGAGCCCAGACAGTCTGACACCACGTGGAGAACTGATCCAGTGGCTGAACCAGATGGTCCCGATTCCCCAAGCCAGGCCTGTGCTGGGCTTTGGGGACCCCACTGTGAATCATGCTCAGCCCCTGCCCTCGGCGCTTGCTTCCCATCCAAGGCTGTGACTGCAGGCCTTCCTCCCTCTAACTTGCCCTTGGTAAAGAGCCTCAATAATGTGCTTACTGGAGCTTTGTGTTAGCATCCAGGACACTGGTGATGAACGCTCACCGCTGCTGTGGGATGTACAAGTGCCCCCCGTGTGCTGCACACTGGGGACATCATGGTAGATGAGGCATGGAGTTAGGCCCCCAGTGGAGGGTGAGGAGGGAGTCGCACTCACATCAAGCAGAGATGCCTGTGTTCCGAGAGCCCTGCCCCACCCCAGGGATGCCTCTGGGGCCTGCACTTCCTCTTCCTCCACCTGTGCCCCAAGGGAGGCCCTGTCCCAGCAGAGCCAACCTCCCCTGCCCCTCTCGCCAGCTCATCCTGTTCGGGCTCAGCAACCAGCTAGCGGTGACGTTCCGGGAGGAGAATACCATCGCCTTCCGACACCTCTTCCTGTTGGGCTACTCGGACGGAGCGGATGACACCTTCGCAGCCTACACCAGGGAGCAGCTCTACCAGGCCATCTTCCACGCCGTGGACCAGGTGAGGTGGGCAGGCTGGGGGCAGGGCATGCCACTGAGCCGGTGGGCTAACGGGCCCTCCCCTTCTCTGCCCACAGTACCTGATGCTGCCCGACGTCTCACTGGGCCGGTACGCCTATGTTCAGGGTGGGGGCGGCCCTTGGGCCAACGGCTCAGCGCTGGCTCTCTGCCAGCGGTACTACCACCGTGGCCACGTGGACCCAGCCAATGACACCTTTGACATTGACCCAATGGTTGTCACTGGTGAGTGATCAAGGCAGGGCTTAGTGTTAGGAGCCTGGGCTTCTGGGATTCAAATCCTGGCCCGGGGCTGGAAGTGCCGTGCAGTGGTTAGCACTCGCCCTGCCTGCTCGAGGCCCTGGGTCCTGGCCCCAGCACTGCTAAAAAATAAACAAACCTCATAAAATCCTGGCCCCACTACTTGCTCATCTGTGATGTGGGGTTGGGATTTGTGATCATGATCATGAATAATTTGACATGTGCTTGGTAGAACCCATGGACAGAAAAGGGCCAGGAATTATTTTTTAATATCATTTGCTCATTAACTTATGGGGTCCATGGAGCATCAGGCCGTGGGGTCTCTGTAGAGAATAAGCCCCAGGCCTGCCCTAGGGGACAGCAGAATTCAAGCACAAATTGGGGTGAGGCAGGGATGGCCTTCGGGGGCTCAGGGGAGACCAGCCTAGGCCTCCCCTGCTCCCTGAGGCCCTTCCCTGACTGCCTGTCCTCAGACTGCATCCAGGTGGATCCCCCCGAGAGACCCCCTGTGTCCCCCAGTGACGATCTCGCCCTCTCCGACAGCAGCTCCAGTTACAAGAACCTCACGCTCAAATTCCACAAGTACTGCCTGCTCGCTTGAGGGGCTGTGGGCCGGGCCGGGCCGAGGGCGGGGGCACAGGATGCCTGGCATCCCGACCTGCAGCTACTTCCTTGCAGGCGGGGGCTGGGCTGTTGCACACTGATGCCCTGTGAGTGGTTCCCTGCGAGCTGCAGAGTCAGCGAGGCAGGGGAGGGGCACTGGCACATGGGCGGGGAGGGACTGGCAGGGCCATCCCCTCACCTGAGCCTCCCCCTAGGCTGATCAACGTCACCATCCACTTCCAGCTGAAGACCATCAACCTCCAGAGCCTCATCAACAATGAGATCCCTGACTGCTACACCTTCAGTGTCCTGGTGAGGACCCTCCTGGGATCTGGGGCCCCACAGGGCTCCTGAGTTCCAGAGCTGGCACTTGCCAGGTCAGGGAACATGTGGGGAGGCTGAGACCGAGGGACCCTCCGTTGTGCAGGTCTGGAGGGGCTGCAGGCTGCTGACATTGAGTCTGCCTTCCGCCTGGCCCCTGCAGATCCTATTTGACAACAAGGCACACAGCGGGCGTATTCCCATCCGCCTGGACACCCAGGCCCACATACAGGAGTGTAAGCACCCCAGCGTCTCCAGACATGGTGAGCCCCTGAGCCCCAGACCACCCCCAGGCCAGTGGCGATTGGGGTCCCCAATCTGCCCAGGGATCCCCCAAGCTTCAGACCAGCACTGACCAGGAATCCTGACCCCAGCCTCCAGAGTAACCTGAGCCCCCTGACCAGTCAGAACCAACCACGTAGCCCTCCAGGTCTCCAGTCCTAGCCTGACCCAAGCCCCAGCCTCCCAAGGCCCTGTGTCACCCTTGACCCCACCGTCCTCTCCCCTGCAGGAGACAACAGCTTCCGGCTCCTGTTTGACGTGGTGGTCATCCTCACCTGCTCTCTGTCCTTCCTGCTGTGTGCTCGCTCGCTGCTCCGTGGCTTCCTGCTGCAGAACGTGAGGCTCAGGGTCCTGCGTGCCAGTGCCCATCTTGCCCGACCCTGGGGCCCTGAGGGGTTTCAAGGCTCCTATGCCTGGACAGACCCTCACCCCACCACCTCCTGCAGGAGTTTGTCGGGTTCATGTGGCGGCAACGCGGACGGGTGATCAGCCTGTGGGAGCGGCTAGAATTTGTGAATGGCTGGTACATCTTGCTGGTCACCAGTGATGTGCTCACCATCTCAGGCACCATCATGAAGATCGGTATCGAGGCTAAGGTGGGTCATGCCCATGCCCTGCCCTGAGTCCCTGTGCCATCTTGTCCCAGGTCCTGACCCCACCGCCAAGCCTGTGTGGTGCCACGTTCCTCACAGGAAGGGTAGGGTCAAATGGACTACACTGCTCTGATCCCTAGAACCTGGCGAGCTATGACGTCTGCAGCATCCTCCTGGGCACCTCCACGCTGCTGGTCTGGGTCGGTGTCATCCGCTACCTGACCTTCTTCCACAAATACAATGTGAGCCTTGTACCCCTAATCCAGACCGGGCTGGGATGCATCTGGCCCTCTGAGTGACTGTCCATGCCCCCTGAATACACCCACACACGTAAAACAGCCACAGCCCTGACCATGCCCAGCCATTCCTTGTACCTGTCCACCACAGACATACCTGTCCCTGCACCTGGGCAGGACCACGGGCACCTGCCCCCTCTTGCCACATGCTGGTCAGCACCCTTGGACCCGCCTCCCCAGGATGGCCTTGTCCCTTCCCAGTGCTCACCAGCCTCTGTGCCCACACTGGTGAGGCCATGCGTGCTTCTCCCAGCTGGGTCATGGCTGTATCCTCAATGTGTGCCCTCTGCCCCCGACAGATTCTCATAGCCACGTTGCGGGTGGCTCTGCCCAGTGTCATGCGCTTCTGCTGCTGCGTGGCCGTCATCTACCTGGGCTATTGCTTCTGCGGCTGGATCGTGTTGGGGCCCTACCATGTGAAGGTAGAGGGGTGCCTGTGAATGCAATTGAAGGGTCCCTGGGTCCCTCTTTAAGCCCACTTATCCACCTGGTGACCTGAAACCACCCACCCTGACCCCTGGTTCTGTCTCTGCTAGTCTGTAGCAATTTTGTTGTCTGTCCCCTCTGACCCCAGTGACCCTGACATTGACCTGTGACTGTCATCAGCACACTTGCTAATGATCCTGTCTTGATCCCAGTTTTTCTGTCCTCAGCTCTATCTGCTGATCCCTCTGAGTCCTGGGGAACTATGTCATTTACTGCGTGACCTTGTCATTGACATGATGACTTTCCAATGTTACTCTGCCCACTGACCCCCCTGACCCCTGGTGGCCCCTCCTGACCCCTCCTGCAGTTCCGCTCGCTGTCGATGGTGTCCGAGTGCCTGTTTTCCCTCATCAATGGGGACGACATGTTCGTGACGTTTGCGGCGATGCAGGCGCAGCAGGGCCGCAGCAACCTGGTGTGGCTCTTCTCCCAGCTCTACCTCTACTCCTTCATCAGCCTCTTCATCTACATGGTGCTCAGCCTCTTCATTGCACTCATCACGGGCGCCTACGACACCATCAAGGTCAGCTGCCCAGCCTGCCTCCCTGGACATCCCACACACCCGCATGGCCCCGAGCTCTGCGGGCTGCCTGCCACCGAGAGGTCCTGGGGACAGGGCAGGCTGAGCAAAGACCCAGAGAGAATGTGGGAGACTTTGAAGTCCAAAGAGAGGGTGACTTGGAACTGGAGGGCACAGGTGGTACTGAGGCTGCCAAGCATCGTCAAGGTGGGGCTCAGGCCAGACGGTTCTGGGTCTGCTTTTACTACCAGGGAGACTGAGGCAGTGCTCCAGGAACTCGCTCAGTGTTAGCTCCTGAGTGTGGGGCTGGGTTCAGCCAAGGGCTGTCTGAATCTGCCAGACACACACTCAACCCCTGTGTCCTATGGAACCTCCAGGGATGGTGCTCTTCCTGCAAGCTGCAGGGGTCAGAAAACAAAGAGCAGGACGTGCTCTTTGAACAGGACAGGATTCTTTCAGCAAACATGTCCCAGCGCATACTGTGAGCCAAGCTCTGTGCTGGGTGCTGGGTATCGAGAAAAAGCAGGCCTTTGGGTAAGAAGGGTGATGTACAAATGGATGTTCAGTGGCCAGAGGCATGAAGGAGTTGGAAGGTTGGAAGGTGCCCTGCTTTAGACTGGCGTGAGGGTGGATACAGGAAAGATTCTGGAATGTTCTGTCCATGACTAGTCTCTAGCCACATGCAGAAATTTAAATTTTGATTTGAAGTAAAAGGAAATTCAATTCCACATTCTGACCATCCACAGATCAAGTGCCAATGAGGCCAGTGTGGCTAGTGGCAGCCATATTAGACGCTTAGTCTAGCATTCCCATGGTCTCAGTTTCAGGTTGAAGAGGTAGAGGACAGGGAAGGAGCACCCAGGGAAAGGAACAGCCGCAGGCAGAGACCTAGTGGCCAGGAAGGACTTGGAGAAGAGATGGTGGCCCTAGTAGGCTAAGCAGGGGAGGCTGCGCTAGGCCCTGCTGTGTTCTGTGTCACTGGCAGACGTGTGCTTCCTTCGCCCTCTGTGCACAGAGCTGCCCACGGCCATGTTCCTGCACCTTAGACCCTAGGAGCCCCTTCAGGTCTTGCCCTCGCACTGGGAAGTCACGTGTGTCAGTCTTGGGTGCATGTGCTCAGACCCCGTGCCCACAGCTGTGTGCCACCTTTGCCTGACTAACAACATAGACGAGTGTCTGGGCGTGCAGTAGAGGGCACCAGACTGACTGAGATGAGGTTTGTGGCTGCATTTAGGGGTCAGGGAGGGCTCCCCATGGAAGCCGACCTTGGAACAAGGAAGCACAGGTGGAGGGCGTGGCAAGGGTGGGAGCCTGACCAACCATCATCAGAACAACAAGGACACCCAGGTAGCTGGAGAGGGGTGCGGACCTCAAGGGCCTCGGAGGGCGGGGCCGCTTCCATGCTGAGTCTCCTGGTGTCTCCCCAGCACCCAGATGGTGCTGGTGCAGAGAAGAGTGAGCTCCAAGCCTACATCGCACAGTGCCAGGACAGTCCCACCTCCGGCAAGTTCCGCCGCGGGAGCGGCTCAGCCTGCAGCCTACTCTGCTGCTGTGCAAGGTTGGAATCCCGGTTAGGGTTGGGATTTGGGGCCTGGAGCTTGAAGGGGAGCATGCCAAAGAGAACTGACGCTTTTCCTCCCTGCACCCCTCCTCCAGGGATGCCCCGGAGGACCATTCGCTGCTGGTGAATTGACTCGACCACGACTGCCCCTGGACTTTATCCTGCACTGCGGGAACCCCAGCTTATTTATTTTTAGAATTTGCTTTTAAGAATTGGCTCCCTGTTGCGCCCTGTGAGAGTCTGGGCCAGTCAGGTCGGACACCGGGAAGGAGAGGGAAGTGGGTGGATATTAAATAAATGGGAAAATCAACTTGGTCTCATTTCTGGAGGGAGGGGCAGCCCAAGCGGTAAAGGGTCATATACCCCTTTAAGGCGCCGCCAGACTCCGCTCCGCCCGCTAAGCCGGACCTTTCTAGCAGGGCGTGGGCGGGGCTAGAGCGAGCCCTTAGGCGAATAATTTAAAGGGGCCGCGCGTGCGGCGCCGGGCGGAATGCTAGAGGTGGTGGCGCGGAGTGGACCCCGATTACGGCCCCTCGGTGAGTCCAGGTTCCATCGGCCCAGTAGGGACCTCCCCTTGAGAATGGTTAGAGAGCTTTGGCTTTCCCAAGATCTGCCCTGTTCAGAATCCCGGTAGTCCCCGACTTTTTAATGCCCCCATCCTCCCAGTTCCTTACGGGTGTTTCCGCATCCGTAGCCAGGTGCGCCCTAGGGTGGAAGCAGAGTAGACACTTAAGAATTTTAAAGGTAACGTCTTAGGGCCCGGTGAATCTCTTGATTTCCCATTAACATTCTAGCGGCGTCCCCTAAAAGTCCCAGTAAAATTCGAGCATTACTCAGTATCTTCCAAGGCACGCCCTTCCCAGGCCCCCAGTAACGTACCCACCCAGCTCCCGGTTTTCCCATTAGTAGTCTTGTATTCCTCAGAATCTCGCAGTAACTTTCCATTGCTCCCCCAATAATCCCAGCGTCCCTGGTTACGCCTCCCAGCAATGGCGCCAGTATCATTCCCAGAGTCCCAGTGATGCTCCGCACTGCCCCAGACCCCATAACTTCTCTGGTAGGTGACGGTAGACCCCAGTGTAAATCACTGGCACCTTTCGAGCCCACCCACCTAACGTACCAGGACCCCTTCCATGGGAGCCCCCGACAGTACTCCTACACGCCCCAGGTCTCGGGTCCTGGGGACAGGCTTGAATCAAGAGGCAAGGGTCCAGCCAACCCCTCAACACAGTAGCTTGAGGGCCCCGTTTTCCTGGGGTGAAACATCCGATTTTCGCAGGGAGTACGGAGAAGGGATGCAGCCTGAGGGTCGGTGGGTCAAGATTGTTAAGTCTTGCAGAGGGTAGAGACCGGGGTAAGGGCCACCAGCCGGAAAGGGCTATGCCTTGCGGGGACCCGCCTGCAGGCAGCTGACGGTGCCAGGCTACCCTTTGGCCTCGGGGTGGGGTTGGACGGGCGGGGCGTAGGATCGGCCCTATGCGTAGGTGAAGGGAGTCAGGAAAGAAGCTGAGACCCGCCTCGTTCCCTGGCCCCATCGGGAGGTCCGTTTACCCCATCCCTCTGTGCCGCAGCGCCCCTCCAGCCGCTTCCAACTCAACCATTAGGTGAATGGAGAAGCCACCCGAGCCAGAGGTACCTAGGGGGCGGGGCCTGAGGCAAAGGGCGGGGCTGAGGCAGCGGCGGGGCTGCTTCAGGTGGACGACTTGCGCGGCTTCCTTCTGCTGCTTGATTCCCCAGGACTCCGGGCTGTCAGACTTGCTGCCAAGCCTGAAGCAATCGATGGAGGCCCCGCTGCAAACCGGAATGGTAAGGGGTGGATTTGTGCAGGGACTACAACTCCCAGGGTGCTCATCGTGCGCCATCGCGGTCGCGCGATAACGAGATTTTGTTTGTTGGGGCGGAACTACGTTTCCCGGCGTGCACCGCGAGCCGCGGAGCCGCAGGAAAGAGTCGCGCCCCCGGGGAGGGAGCCGCGCTGGCCCATTCTGCAGATGGGGACACCGAGTCACGGGCTGAATTCGACCTCCTCGGGGGCGGAGGTGAAGTGGGATGAGACCCGGGACGTCCTTGCCCCCAGCGAGGAGGGCTCGGTGGGACAGATATGCGGTGCGCAGCCAGTGCCGTTCGTCCCACAGGTGCTGGGCGTGATGATCGGCGCTGGAGTGGCGGTGCTGGTCACAGCCGTGCTCATCCTCCTGGTGGTGCGGAGGCTGCGAGTGCCGAGTGAGGATCCGGAGGGCCCCTGGGGGGTGGGGCTGTGGAATGGGGAGCCGAAGTGCCCGGGTCTCCGAAGCAATAGAGGTGGAGATTTGCTGGCGTCCGCGCGGAGCTCAGAGTGCCCCTCCCCTCCTGTCCCCAGAAACCCCAGCCCCCGAAGGCCCCCGGTATCGGTTCCGGAAGAGGGACAAAGTGCTTTTCTATGGCCGGAAGATTATGCGGAAGGTGAGTCCAGGATCCCCTGAGGCCCTCGCTGACCACACAGAGGCCCTGCCTTTTCCCTGTTTACACTTACTAGGGGACACCTCTACCCACCTTGATTCAGGGTCCCTCGATCTGGCCCCCCTCTTTTCAGTTGACCTATCCTCCCCTTAATTCTCCCAGGTGTCACAATCCACTTCCTCCCTGGTAGACGCCTCTGTCTCCACCACTTCCCGGCCCCGTATGAAGAAGAAACTTAAGATGCTCAACATTGCCAAGAAGTAAGACTGTATTGGGTGTGCCTGGGGGCTTTCTTCAGGGCCTTTGGAGTACTGTACACACCAAAGTGTAGATCTAGGATATGCTTATCCCACGGACTGTCTTGGGTATCTTCCTAAGTCAGAGGGACATCTCGGGGCTCTCTTCGAGGGGCTATCTTAGAGCTCTCCTTTATCACACGTATCACGTGAGGGGTCTTTGCTCCTTGAGGCTGTCTCAGTGGTGTTCCCCTAAGCACGGGTCTGTCTCTGAAGGCTATTTGCCACGTATGTAGGGATCCACACCTGAAGTCTCCCCATACTAGAAGGCTTATTCCAGACTACCTCAAGTGTTTCTGTGATCTGCTAGAGGAACTACCTCTAGCTTCTATTCTCCAGGGGTAGAGAAATCTCAGCAGTCATTATATATCACGAGGCATCTCTTTTTCATCTGCCTCTGAATTCTTCCAACACTAGGGAAGAGGCTGTTCTGGGAATATCTCTTCTCTGGGGACTATCTCAACAATCTTCTTTCACTAGAATTATAGGAAGGACACCTCAGGGGTCCCTGTCAGCATCAAAGGGCTGTCTCAAGGTCTCTGAGAAGGCTCTTCCAGGTATCTTTGTAAGTTGGGAGATGGCTTTGGGGGGTCCTGGCATCATGGGGGTCTGTCTTAAGGGGTCCTTCACACCAGGGGGTCACACCAGGACTTCCCATGACCAGCCATAGTATTGCAAGGCTTTCTGTGGTTAGAGTGGAAGGGCCATCCTGGTTTTCCAGGCTCAGTAGAGAGTCTACATATCAGGTGTCTGTACGTCATGCAGGTTGCATCCCCTGTGTCTCCACACCCTTGAGGAGCTACCCTGATGTCTTTTTTTTGGTACCGAGGATTAAACCCAGGGGTGTTTGATCACCGAACCACATACATAGTGTTTATTATTATTGTTATTATTATTTTGAAACTAGCTAAGTTGCTAAGAGACTTGTTAAGTTTCCGAGGTTGGCCTCAAATTTAGGATCCTCCTACCTCAGCCCCCCCCGTGGTCACTGGGATTACAGGCATGCACCACCACACCCAGTTCACCCTAGTGTAATGACAGTCAAAGGGGTTCCTAGAACTCTTTGACCTGAGAAAGGGCTAGCCCAGATCTCTCTGGTCAGAAGAATTATTACATACAGGTTTCTCTATATCACTGAGTTTAATTCATGGGTCTGCTCACACTAGAGTCTGTCTCAGGAATCTCATGCTAGGGGAAGGGATAGAACAGAAACTGCTACTTTATGGGGAAGGACTCTCCCGGAAGACGAGAGGTGCTATATTTTATTCTCCATGTGCAATGAGACTATCTCAGGGATCTCTGTGGCCCTCAGAGAGGCTATCTTAGGGTCCCTGAGACTTGAAAAGAAGGGGTATCTTAGGGACCTCTTCTCTCTCTTGATTCTTTCTTTTTTCTTTTCTTCCTTTTTTAACTTCAAGGATCTTTACAGAGAGTAGAGAGGCTGTATCTGGAGATTTGTATGATGAAAGCAGCCTCAGAGGCATGCTCATGTTAGGGAGGCTGTGTCAGGAATCTACTCTGGCTACTGAAGAGACTGCTTCAGGGCTACTGTGACAAACAGACTCACTTTCTAAGATCTGCCCATATTTTGGAAGCTATGTCAGGAGTCTGCCAGGAGAATTAGAGGGTCCATTTTATTTATTTATTTATTTATTTTGGTACTGGGATTGAACTCAGGGGCACTCCACCACTGAGCCACATCCCCAGCCCTATTTTGTATTTTATTTAGAGACAGTGTCTCACTGAGTTGCTTAGGGCCTCGCTAAGTTGCTGAGGCTGGCTTTGAACTCACGATCCTCCTGCCTCAGCCTCCCAAGTGCTGGGATTACAGGTGTGCGCCACCATGCTCGGCTAGAGGGTCCATTTTAGGGGCCTGTGACTAGTGGAAGGGTAGTGTGTCAGGACTTGGTGTCAGAGTTCACACGTTTTTTCTATAAAGGGCCAGGTAATAAACATTTTAGGGTTTGCAGGCTCATACAGTCTTTGTCCCAGTTATTCAACTCTGCTATTGTAGCATGAGAACTGTAGATTTGTGAATGAATGAACATGGCCAGGTGCCAATAAAACTTTATTTATGGAAATAGGTGATGGGCCAGAGTGTTCACCATGTGCGCCCTAGGGAAGGGCTCTCTGGGGAACCTTAGGTCAGCCTGAGCCCTCTCCCTGATTCCCACTTCACCCTCTCTTTCTACCAGGATCCTGCGCATCCAAAAAGAGACACCGACACTACAGCGGAAGGAGCCCCCGCCTGCAGTGCTGGAGGCTGACCTGACCGAGGGTGACCTGGCCAACTCCCACCTGCCCTCTGAGGTGCTATACATGCTCAAGAACGTCCGGTCAGTGTTGGGGTGTGGGAGGTGGGGGGGCTGCAGCACTGGGGCTGTCTGACCTCCTGTGTCTCCCTGCCGCCACCACCCATCCAACAGGGTGCTGGGCCACTTTGAGAAGCCACTCTTTCTGGAGCTGTGTCGGCACATGGTCTTCCAGCGGCTTGGCCAGGGGGACTATGTCTTCCGGCCTGGCCAGCCAGATGCCAGCATCTATGTGGTTCAGGATGGGCTGCTGGAGCTCTGCCTGCCAGGGCCTGTGAGTGAGATGCCACCAAGGGAAGCTGGGCACTGGACGTGGCCGCTGGGGTCAGGCACTGCTGTTGGTCAGTAGAGACAGTTGTCTTGAGGGGGAAAGGTCAGAAGTCAGGAGTAGGAAGCCATTTGGGTGACCTGAGACAGTGAGAAGTGCGGAAGATGACTGCCGTGCTCAGGGAGGGGCCCAGTGATCACTGGGGTAGGTGCAGCCGAGGCCCGTGGTGTGGGCAGGGGTGGATGTCAGTCACCAGGGAGGCCCGCTCTGGTCAGTGGTCCCTGTGTCTCAGGATGGGAAGGAGTGTGTTGTGAAGGAAGTGGTCCCTGGAGACAGTGTCAACAGCCTCCTGAGCATCCTGGATGTCATCACTGTGAGTGACTAGTTCATGGGCAGCAGGGTTGGGACTGGGAGGGAGGCTGGTTATGAGGACATCCGTCTCTGATTGGCCCTGATGCTTGCTGCTGGTGGTTCCTAAAAGCACTGACACTGGAAGGATTGAGGGAACAGTGAGACGGCTCCCAGTGCTTGACATTGTCTCTCCTCGTGCCTGCTCCTGCCCTAGGGTCATCAGCATCCCCAGCGGACCGTGTCTGCCCGGGCAGCCCGTGACTCCACCGTGCTTCGGCTGCCTGTGGAGGCCTTCTCTGCCGTCTTCACAAAGTACCCAGAGAGCTTGGTGCGGGTGGTGCAGGTCAGCAGGCCTTTCTCCTCCCTCCACCCACCCCAGTGCCCCATCTCCACTCATCTCCACCCCAACTGGTCCCAGGCATCAGTGGGGTGCAGCTCAGCAGTCAGCAGCCAGCAGACCTGGAACTTCGGTCCTTGTGCTGTGGTTATCACTCCTGGGCAGCACTCCTTTCCAGCTGCTGACTCCTCCCTTAACTGCCTCCCATTCCCCCATGGGCCTGCTCTGGCTCCGCCCATAACCCAGCCCCCTCTGCTGGCTCCACCCCTCACACCCTGCAGATCATCATGGTAAGACTGCAGAGAGTCACTTTCCTGGCGCTTCACAACTACCTGGGCCTGACCAATGAGCTCTTTAGTCATGTGAGTTAAGGGGGAGCACAGCAGGTTGGGGGACAGGATGGGCCTGCTGGGACATGTCACAAGCTGCCTTTTGTCCACACAGGAGATCCAGCCCCTACGCTTGTTCCCCAGCCCAGGCCTCCCAAGCCGCACCAGTCCAGTGCGTGGCTCCAAGAGGGTGGTCAGCACATCAGCTACCGAGGAGCCACGGGAGACCCCTGGCCGGCCACCTGACCCCACTGGGGCTCCATTGCCTGGACCTTCAGGTACCCATGGTGACCCCCCCAGGGACTGGAGGCCAGCCCAGCCCAATCTCGTGCCTCAGACCTTAATCCTTTGCTTAGTCCTGCAGATTTAACATGCCCTTTCCAGTGCATTAGGGACCCAGGTCTGACTCCTGTCTGGTCAGGGACCTGACCTCAGCCCCAAGGACCCCTTGAAATCACTGTTCCTATTCCCCCAGGCCCCAGGGACTTGCAACTGACCCCTCCACAGGCCCCCTCTGCTCACCCCCTAATCCTTGCTCTGGACCCATGGGCTCCAAGGGCAGGAGCCTAATCACCTGTCTCCCCCAGGGGACCCCATGAAGCCCACATCCTTGGAAGCCCCTGCAGCCCCTCTGCTGAGTCGCTGCATCTCCATGCCTGTGGACATCTCAGGTTTGGAGCTGGGGTCTCTGGGGCGGGAGCCATCAGGCTTCTAGATTTGGGTTCCGGCAGTGCTTCCTCCGATCTTGATTTTTCTCACCTGTGAAGCTGGGATACAGATGGCATTTCCTTGGGTGCCTTCTCTCTGGATATTCACTGGGATGGCATTCTCCCAGCTGTTGAGAGGATGCAGAGGTAGAGTGCAGTCATCAATTATTCATGTCTGCCGTGGCTGTGGCATTCCACACGGAGCTGGGGTTGGTCTTAGAATGTAGCTGTGGTCATTCTTGAGTTTGTTTGTTTATTTACTTTGTGGTACTGGGGATGGAACCCAGGCAAGGCCTCACTCATGCTAGGCAAGTGTCCACCACTGAGCCACACCCAGCTCCGTCTTTATTGTTCCTTTTGTCCCCATTCACTCAGGCTTGCAGGGTGGCCCCCGTTCTGACTTCGACATGGCATATGAGCGTGGCCGGATCTCTGTGTCCCTGCAAGAAGAGGCCTCCGGGGGGCCCCAGGCAGCCCCTGCTCGGGTAGGCCCTATTCCTCCCCTCCCCGGCACTGCGGTTTCTTCCTGGGCCCCTGGCCTTGGTGTGGCCTGACCGAGGGTATCGTCCCCCAAGGAGGGAGGCTGGGAGGGCACAAAAGAGGTGACAGGCTCTGCTCTATGCAGACTCCAACTCAGGAGCCCCGGGAGCAGCCAGCCGGGGCCTGCGAGTACAGCTACTGTGAGGATGAGTCGGCCAGTGGTGGCTGCCCCTTCGGGCCCTACCAGGGCCGCCAGACGAGCAGCATCTTTGAAGCAGCAAAGCGGGAGCTGGCCAAGCTGATGCGGATCGAGGTGGGTGGCCCAGGGGGTCTGGGACAGGTGGAGGCGGGGAGGGGAGGCCTGACTGAGCCCCTCTCAACCCTCCTCCCTCCGCAGGACCCCACCCTCCTCAACAGCCGAGTCTTGCTCCATCACGCCAAAGCTGGTACTGTCATTGCCCGTCAGGGGGACCAGGTGAGGCTGAGCCCCGACCTCGGCCCCGTACCCCAGCACTCTCTCTGACTTGATCCCGGGTCTTTGATGTGGTGACTGACACTTCCCCCTGTGGTGTAGACCCTCATGTATGATCAGCCTCTAACCCTCGGATCCTGTGACCTTTACCCCCAACCCCTGCCTGCATCATGTCCTCTGGCCTAGCAACCCTTCACCTCCAGCCTTTCTCCTAGGTCCCCAACCCCCAGATCTCTCCTTGTGCCCTGGCTCTTCTTGTGGCCTCTGTTCTCTGTTTGATCCTCCAGTGTACCCTGTCCTTTTGTCTGCTTCCAGCCCTGATCCCTGCGGCAGTAGGTGCTCAATCAATGGGTGTGATTTGCAATCGGGACCTGGAAACCATAAGCCAGCCCCAAGGGTGGGTTCCAGTGTCTCCTGGCAGCACCAGGAGGTGTGGGAAAGTATATCCTACCCACCCTTCCACTCTCTATCCCAGGAAATTGAGACCCACTAAGGGAATCCCACCCAGCCATGATCTCATGGTCAGGAGGTGCGGAGGTGGAGCTTCTGGAGTAAGTTGCACAGGGTTGAAACCTCAACTCTGTCCCAGCTCCCTGTATGATGTTAGACAAGTGATCAAGAAGTTTCTCAGCTTCCTCAGTCTGCAGAATGGGGGTAATGAGCAGAAACACTGTTCAGAATTGTGCAAGGTTTACAAGGGTCACAGGCCCAGAAGAGAAAGTTGAGCAGTAGCTCACAGTGGTGGGGAAGTGGGGAGCTAGGGTGAAAGTTCAAGCCATTGCCCAGTGACATGACCAAGGCATTGAGACCCTAGTACTACCTCCTGTTGAGAGAGGTGGGCAGTCCCACCTGTTGGCTGGCTGGGAGTTCTGGCACTTGACAGGACAGTCTTGTTGACTTCTGGAGCTGCCTGTCACAGAGTGAGCTCCTTTGCTGAAAAGACATTGAGTAAGGCCTGCGCCCACTGTTCCTGGTCCTCAGGGGACAGGCTGAGGCAGTGCAGGACCCCTGGACCCTGCCCATCTGGGACACTGTTGAAGTCAACCCAGCCCTGTCCTGGCCCTGTGAGGTGCCATGCAGGTCTGCAGCCCCCAAGTCCTGCTTAGGTCTTCCGGGCTTTGTGAGAGACTGCTTTCCGCTCTCCTCCCTCCAAAACTACATACCAGTACCTCCCAGGCAGATGAGACTTTGCCCCCAGGGGGCATTTGCTAGTGTCAATACACTTTGGATTGTCATGATGTGGACAGTACTTCTGGCTGCCAGTGGGTGGAGGCCAGGGATGCAAGAACGCACAGGCTAGCATGAGGGATTCTCCACTCCAAGTGACCCGTACCAGTGTGGGGGAGCCACACTGCACACAGCTTCATGGAACCTCTACACAGGTTGAGCATCCCTTACCTGCAAATCTAAAGCCCACAATGCTCCAAAATCCATAACTTTTTGAGCCTTGACCTGACACTCCAAGTAGAAAATTCCACACCTGGCCTCATAGGAAGATCTGTAGTCAAAACACAGGTGACTTAAAAATAGCATGTAAGGGGCTGGAGTTGTGGCTCAGTGGTAGAGTGCTTGCCTGGCATGTGTGAAGTCCTGGGTTTGATCCTCAGCACAACATAAAAGTAAAGAAATAAAATAAAGATACTGTATCCATCTACAAAAAAAAAAAGTTAGAGTAATTGATGTAAAAAAAAAATAGCATATAAAATTACCTTCAGGCCATGTGTAAAAGGTGTAAGTGAATCTCGTGCTTAAACTTGGGTCCCACCCCTAATGTGTTTAAGTATATGCAGATATCTCAAATCCAGAAAAGTGAAATCTGGAACACTTTTGGTCCTCAGCATTTTGGATAAAGGACACTCAGCCTGCATTACAAGCAGGATCTGTGGTCAGACAAGTTTGGGAAACTCTGTTGCTCCTCCTTGGAGACTCCTCATGAGTATTATTAGCACATCCGGCTTTCTGAGACCTAAGCATACACTAAGGCATGCTTCTGGTGTGTTGTCAAGTGGTAGCCTGATTTGGTAATGCCCACGTATATCCTGCTCTGGAATTCTGTCATAGAGGGTTCTAGCAGGCAGGCGTGTGTGTATACCCCTGCCGTGCTCTACCCAGGGACCCTGCAGGGTTGTGGCAGGTGCAGCTATGTTGGGTGTCAGATAGGTTGGCATGGTAGCTAGGGTAGGATCTGTCTCAGGGCAGTTTCTGATTTCTAAAGGGGTGGAGTGAGGAGGCATCTCGCTGGTCAGGCCAACCCTGGGAGAGAGAAACCTCTGTTTGCTGAGCAGCTGCCATGTCCTGGACTCTGTGCTGCCTGCTGGACAAGAGGCTGGAAAAACCAGTGTGGTCTCCACCTTAGGGAAACCTGCAGTTCTGACGGACATGACTCAAAGACTTACCCAGATCCTTGTAAAATCCTCAGGCTGGGTGCTTCAAAGGAGATGTCCAAGGCTCTGAAGAGTCTGGCTTAAACAGATGGTGCCTGTCTCAGGACCTCAAGCTAAGAAGGAATGATGAAGAGCAATTAATCGAGGGAGCTGCAGGAAAGGTCATTCTAGGCAGAGAATGGCTTGTGTGAATGTCCTGTGGTTATTGCTTGCCTAGCTTGTGGGAGATCCAGGTTCCATCCCCCCAAAATTAAAGTGGAAAAAGTTTTTCCAATGTACTGTAATGAGAAGAAACATGTTGATCTCTCAGAAACAAACAGAAGCCAGCAGGGATCAAAGGAAATAATTGCAGAGGAGCAAAGAGGAATTTTTTGGGGGGTATTATTCACCTGCAATTCACCCCATATGATTTAAAAGGTAAGCTTCAGGGCTAGGGTGGAGCTCAGTAGTAGGGTACTTGCCTGAACTCTGCCTGGCACTCAGGAGGCCCTGGGTTCTATCCCCAGTACAAAAACAAACCAAAAAACAGCTGGAAGTGGGGATGCACGCCTGGAATCCCAGCAACTCCAGAGGCTGACGCAGGAGGATTGTAAGTTTGAGGCCAGCCTCAGCAACTTAGCACAAGCCTGTCAAAAAACAAAAATTGGGTATGTAGTTCAGTGGTAGAATGCCCCTGGGTTCACCCCCCAAAAAAAACCCCATTAAGTGTTTTTTGTTTTGTTTGTTTTAATACAGAATTGTGCAACCAGTTTACTTCTGTCCCTAAACATGCCTATTTGGGACATTTCATGTAAAATGGAATCATGCAGCTTGTGGCCTTCTGTGTCAGGCTGCTTTTGTTGGGTGTGCCATTTTCGGGGTTCACCCATGCTGTGGCATATGGCAGAGCTTCACCCCTTCGTGGCTGAGTGATCCGCTCCGTGGATGGGGTGCTGTTTATCCACTCGCCTGTTGGTGGACAGTCGTTTCCACCTGTTGGCGTTGGTGGAAATGCTGCCGTGAGCGTTTGTGGAGAAGTTTCTGCATGGACGTACAGTTTCGTTTTGCTGGTTTCATGCCAGGAGTTGAATTACTGGGTCATATGGCAACTCTATTTTTAGCTTTTTGGGACTGTTTTTAACTTTTGCCAGACTGCTTTCCACAGCACCTGCACCACTCCCATCCCCGCCCCCAGGGTGTGAGGATTCCAGATGCTTCACACCCTGACACCTTCCGATTCTGGCCATCATATGGGGTATGAGGTGACACCTCATTGTGGTTTGAATTTGCATTTTCCTAATTTGTGATTTTGAGCATCTCTTTATGTGTTTATAGGCCCTTTGAAGATCTTGTTTAGAGAAGAATCTTCAGAGCTTTTGCTCATTTTAAAATTGGATTATGTATCTTTTTTTGTTTTTTTGTTTTTTTGGAGTGCTGGGAATAGAACCCAGGGTCTCACACGTTTGATATAGCACAGTATCACTCAGCCACACCCCCAGCCCACAGATTATGTCTTATTATTGAGTTGTATATACACACACACACACACACAAAATTTCCTGTGCTGGGGATCTGACTCGGGGCCTTGTATATGCTGGGTCAGCACTACCACTGAGCTACGCCCCCAGCCTCCCTGTGTAGCTTTTACAGCCTCCCACTTTCTGTTTTGAAAATAACTAATGGGCTTGAATCTGGATTGACTTTGGTGATCCATTGGAGATGTCTGTCAAGTGCTGATTCAGGCTGATACATCATACAGTTGACCCCCGCAGGTTCTGCATTTGTGGATTTGGCCAACAAGGATAAAGATGTGGTTGGGCCTATGATAGTTGCTGTGTGGAACAAGTACAGACCTTTCTTGTGCTTACATTCTATAAACAATACAGTGTAACAACCATCTACGTGGCATTTCCATTATATTAGCTATTGTAAGTCTTCTAGAAATGATTGAAGGTCCAGGGGATGATGTGTGTAGGGTCGATGGAACTACACATACCATTTTGAATAGGGAGCTCAGTTGAGCATCATGGATTTTGGTATCTAATTACAGGTACCAGAACTAATTACAGGTGGATACCAGGGAGGACTATTGCTCGGGTCTAGTGTATTTCCTCCTGTTACTTTTCCTTCTTAACCTTTCCTTCTTTCATCTGCCCTGGGTGCACTGGCCTGAATTTGGGGAGGGAGTTCTGTGGCTGGCTGCCTCTGTGGTCATCTCCCAGCCCCTGTCCCCACAGGATGTGAGCCTGCACTTCGTGCTGTGGGGCTGCCTGCATGTATACCAGCGCATGATCGATAAGGCGGAAGACGTGTGTCTGTTCGTGGCACAGCCAGGGGAGCTGGTGGGGCAGCTGGCAGTGCTTACAGGGGAACCCCTCATCTTCACACTTCGTGCCCAGCGAGACTGCACCTTCCTACGCATCTCCAAGTCCGACTTCTATGAGTACGACTGGGCCCGGGGTTGGGGTAGGCAGGGCACTGGGACCAACCCGACCCAATTTCACTCAGTAGTGGGAGAAGCAAAGACCTCATCTGTTGGGTTGGAGATGTGCCTGAGTGGTAAAGTGCCCCTGGGTTCAATTTGCAGTACCATCAAAATAATTTTGAACCCTTCCTGTTTGACTCTCAAGCGGTCACCCACTTCCTCCACTCCTTCTGAGGTGTTTCAGGGGGCCCCAGCCCATGCACACCCTCCTATTGCTCACAGGATCATGCGTGCACAACCCAGTGTGGTGCTGAGTGCCGCCCACACTGTGGCTGCGAGGATGTCATCCTTTGTGCGCCAGATGGACTTCGCCATCGACTGGACAGCGGTGGAGGCAGGACGTGCATTGTACAGGTGTAGCACTGCAGCTTCCACCTCACCCCTGGGCCTGCCTAGGTCAAGGCCCCTACCTTGCCTGACTCATGCCTCTCCTCTCCACCCCAGGCAGGGTGACCGCTCTGACTGCACCTATATAGTGCTCAATGGGCGGCTGCGCAGCGTCATCCAGCGTGGCAGTGGCAAGAAGGAGCTGGTGGGGGAGTATGGCCGTGGGGACCTCATCGGAGTGGTGAGCAAGGCCCCATCCCAGCCCTCTGCCCTCTCCTGGCCCAGGCCTCCCGAATGCACCGAATGCACCGTGGCTCTCTGCCGGCAGTCACACACTCCTCCGCCTTACGGGGGAGGAGTCTGATGTGACTCCGCCCTCAAGGTGCATTAAGAGCTGTAGTCAGAAGAAAGTACCCCCCCGCCCCCCCCCACACACATGCACGTTACTAATCTCTGTCTTGTCCCTCTCTCCGGAGCACTAATGCGTAGTGGGCGAGGCTTGATTCAGTCCACTTCCATCTTGGTGGAACCCCTAGGTGGGGCAGTGAGGCCCCCTCGGTGCCTGTGCTTGGCTTCCCCTTCCCTTTCCAGGGCCTCCCGGCCCAGGCAGCCCTATCATGCACATGGCCCGCAGGTTGAAGCGCTGACCCGGCAGCCACGAGCCACCACGGTGCATGCGGTGCGTGACACAGAGCTGGCCAAGCTCCCAGAGGGCACCTTGGGCCACATCAAGCGTCGGTACCCACAGGTGTGACCTCTTGTGGGCGGGACATACGGAAGTGGAGGGCCCAGATGGGTGGGGCCTAAAGAGGGGCATCAAGGGCGGGGCTCTTGGGGTGGGACCCAAGTACCGGAACCCCCAGACACCCCAGTAGAAAAGGGAAGACTGGGGCCCGTACGGTCACTTTCGGGTCTCACTGGACCACTGATCTCCACACCTCCAGGTCGTGACTCGCCTTATCCACCTGTTAAGCCAGAAAATTCTAGGGAATTTGCAGCAGCTGCAAGGACCCTTCCCAGGTGAGAGGTGACCCTCCTGGGGTATGCTGGGGGATGTAGTTCGGCACCCAGAGCATGCCGGGAGCCCCATGCCCAAGCGGTGTTTAAATGCATAAATCGTGTGGGGTTGACACCGGAAGTGAGATCTGAGATCGGGTGCATGTTGAGGCTTGGAGTTCGGGATGCATGCTGGGAAACCGAGTCCTGGACCCCAGGGACGCTTCTTAATGGACTCTCAAGTGTCCATTGCGCTCGGGGGTGGAGTCTTAAGCAATGAGTTTGCCCCTGGAATAGAGTCCACATCCTGAACATTCTGGGAAGGGAGTCTTAGAATGTGATGGCAAACGGAGTCGGTGTGATGGTGTACAGGACTCAGCGCACTCTGAAAAGTGGTTTCTGAAGTTACCGGCCTGCTGCCATCCTACCTTGTGGTTTCTGTGAACTTGAATGAGTGGGGGAATGAGCTGTGCTAAAATATGGGCCCAAGGTTCTAGGTTATAGCAGCCTGATTCTCCCTTGGCCCTGACATTTGGAACCTGCCCCGCCCCCTGGGGCAGGCAGGGATGGGGGCCATGGTGGCACGAAAGACAAAACTTTAAAATTACAGATAAAGAGCCCAATGTCAGGAGCTGATAAGTACAGTGAAAAAGCAAGATAGGACCGTGATGCAGCATGACTACTGGAAGGGAGAGAGGCTTCTCTGAGGACAGTGGGGCCAGATGTGGAAGGTGTAGTGTGCAGGGCTTGGTGGTTTTGAAGCACTGCTAGGAGGAACTAGCTGAAGGGAGAGATGGGGATGGGGCAAGTCACCTAGGGGTATTGGAACCTTGGAAGAGCATCAGAGTAGGCTGTCACAGGAGGGATGAGCTGACCAGCGAGGAGGCAGTGAGGTCTAGGCAAGAAATGGAGGCTGATGGCTTGGTGTAGGTTGTTAGTAGAGAAGCTGGGAGGGAAGATATGGGTAAAAGTGTATTTATTCCTGCACGGGTTTGTGTTTGGATGCAGGAGTCCAGGTCAGGATGGGGTGGGGGTAATGACGGTTCCACACACCCTCAGTGAATCTGAATAGTTGTAGAGTTGTGTAATGGTCCCATTGAAGAGATTAGAGCCTAAAGTGGAGGTTAGATGGTCAAGCTTTTACAAGAGAGGGGGTGGTGGGTGGAGACGTGGGCCAGGACTGTATGGTTGTGTCAAGGCTTGGAGCAGCCTGGGAGGAGGACTCCAGCCTGGGGGAAGTGGAAGGATGAAGGAGGAGGTCCATTTCTCCAGATGCAGATTGCACATCAAACCTCATCTGTTGGGTTCTCAGCAGGCTCGGGGCTGGGTGTCCCCCCACACTCGGAACTCACCAACCCAGCCAGCAACCTGTCTACAGTGGCGGTCCTGCCTGTGTGTGCTGAGGTGCCCATGATGGCCTTCACACTGGAACTCCAGCACGCTCTGCAAGCCATTGGTCAGTGAGGGCAAGGGGTGTGAGTGAGAGCAGGTCACTGGGGCTGGCCATTGGTATGGGCTGCGTACTGAGTGTGTGAGTAGTGGACAGGCTGGAACAGGCCCCAGGCCACAAGCTGAGTGATAGGTTTTCTCTTGGGAGAGGCTCCAGCCCTGTTGATTGAGGTTCCAAACCTCCTTCTCTTATCTACTCCTAGGTCCCACACTCCTTCTCAACAGTGACATCATCCGAGCGCGCCTGGGAGCCTCTGCCCTGGATAGGTGTGTGTGTGTGTGTATGTGAGGGGTTGCAGAGGGGAACGGGGAGAGGGAGAGGCATGTCAGCCTCAGACTCAGGTCTGGTTGGGGGTTTTGAATCAAGGAGCGTGCAGCCCACCCCTGGGGCTTTTGGGAGACAGTGGGGCCCATCCCCAGTCTAGAGCATAAACTTCCATTGTGGGGGCCTGGGGGTTCAAGTTCCTCCCAGCAGTGGAGCCGTGTGGTCTGTGGGAGGGGACCCCAGACCAGTTCCAAGATGACCCTCCCGCCCTCCCATCCTAGCATCCAAGAGTTCCGGCTGTCAGGGTGGCTGGCCCAACAGGAGGATGCGCACCGCATAGTGCTCTACCAAACAGATGCTTCGCTGACGCCCTGGACTGTGCGCTGCCTGCGTCAGGCTGACTGTATCCTCATTGTGGGTCTGGGTGACCAGGAGCCCACTCTTGGCCAGGTCTGCAGACCATACTCAGTGACCCCAGCCCCAGGACCCTGTCCCCGCCCTACTGTGCCTGCGCTAGGCCACATGCACCTTTACCGTGTGACTTGGTGCCTAGGGACCCAAGCTTGGCTGGGTGGAGATGACCTTCCCTTCTCCCTGTTCCGCAGCTGGAGCAGATGCTGGAGAACACCGCGGTGCGCGCCCTCAAGCAGCTCGTCCTGCTGCACCGTGAGGAGGGCCCCGGCCCCACGCGCACTGTGGAGTGGCTCAACATGCGCAGCTGGTGTTCAGGGCACCTGCATCTGCGCTGTCCGCGCCGCCTCTTCTCGCGCCGCAGCCCAGCCAAGCTGGTGAGGGGCCCTAGCAGGAATTCTTACCTTCAGGGAGCATGGCCTCCGGGGGCGGGGTTGAGGCTGGGGCGGGGCCTGGGAGTGCTGGGGATGGGCTACGAAGGGCCGGACGTGGCTCTTATGCGCCTTCCCTATACCCCCGACCTCATGGTTGCCATTCTCTTCCCCCATCCTAGCATGAGCTCTACGAGAAGGTTTTCTCCAAGCGTGCAGACCGGCACAGCGACTTCTCCCGCTTGGCGCGGGTGCTCACTGGGAACACAATTGCCCTGGTGTTGGGCGGGGGTGGGGCCAGGTGAGTGGCGGGTCAGCTCCAGGGGTGGGGCCTGCTCACTAGGGCTTCATTGGGTGGGGCGGGCGCCTGCGAGGCGGAGTTTACTCCAGGGGGAAACACCAAGGCAGAAGCTGCGTTTGCTGTGGAGCCCTTGGGATCAGGGGAGCTTCTGAGGGCAGGGCCTCGCGGATCCCCAGCCAGACACTGCCCCCTCCTCCCCGCAGGGGCTGCTCACATATTGGGGTGCTCAAAGCATTGGAGGAGGCAGGAGTACCAGTTGACCTGGTGGGTGGCACATCCATCGGCTCCTTCATTGGGGCTCTGTACGCAGAGGAGCGCAGTGCCAGCCGCACCAAGCAGCGGGCCCGGGAGTGGGCCAAGGTGTGTATTGGGGTGAGGGTCGTTGTACTCAGGAGGACTAAGACCTGTGATTCCACCATAACTTGACGTGGGCGGGGAGGGGCTTCCAGGCTCAGGTGACCCTTCCTGGTTTAATTTGTGAACACTGGATCCTATAGAGTTACCTCTGGGACCTTGTGACCTCTCTGTGACTTCTTGGCTATAGACCCTAGACCCCAACCCCCAGCTAGAGCAATCCAGACTCTTAGTGGTCCTGGTAACCACATCACCATCCCTGTGTGCTCCTGGCTCACCCCTGACTGATGATCCCATTGTGACCCTGACTCTCATCTGACCCCTGCTGAACCCCTTGCCCCCAGAGCATGACTTCAGTGCTGGAACCCGTGTTGGATCTCACATACCCCGTCACCTCCATGTTCACCGGCTCAGCCTTTAACCGCAGCATCCACCGTGTCTTCCAAGATAAGCAGATTGAGGTATGCTGACCCTCGCGCCCCATCCTGCCGCCCTCCCCGCCGGAGTCCCCTCCCCTCCCCTACCTTGGTCCTTATCCCCATAGGACCTGTGGCTGCCATACTTCAACGTGACCACAGACATCACTGCCTCAGCCATGCGTGTCCACAAAGATGGTGGGTTGTGTCCCGCCTGGCCCTGCTCAAACGGCTGTGGCTGTGTGGGGGTGGGGGGTACTTTGGGGAGGACAGCTGAGCGTCTGGGACGTTGTTAACACCAGTGACCGTCCACCCGGGCCCAGCCACCGACCACTAACCATCACCCACTAATGCCCCAGAGGCCCCAGGTATGTCCATCTTCAGGGGTGGGGGGCCAGGAGACTTGTCAGGCACCTCACCCCTCCCGCCATCCCCACAGGCTGCGTTTGGCGTTACGTCCGTGCCAGTGCCTCCTACTGCCCCTACCTGCCCCCACTCTGCGACCCCAAGGACGGGCACCTGCTGGTGGACGGGTGCTACGTTAACAACGTGCCAGGTCAGCGAGCCCAAGGGGCTGGCCGGGCCTCTGAGCGTGTCTGAGCGTGTCTGTGCGTGTCTGTGTCTGTGTGTCCCACCGGGCAGGCTCCCTGTGGCGGTATGTGCGTGCCAGCATGACGCTCTCAGGCTACCTGCCCCCGCTCTGCGACCCGAAGGATGGGCACCTGCTCATGGACGGCGGCTACATCAACAACCTGCCAGGCAAGTGGCTGCCTGCACGCCCCGCACACGCACACGCACACGCACACGCACACGCTGGCATGTGCACTTGCAGCTGTAAGCAGGCTGCATGTCAGATGGGCTCAGAGAGGACACACTGAGCCCACGCAGGGGTGCAGGTGCCCGTGCACAGACACGGGCAGATATGTGAATAGCAGTGTGTGCAGCCACACTTGTACCTCTGTGTGCTTGTGTGCTGTGTTAGATACAAGTGGATGCACACACACGAGGGACAGATGTGCACATGAATCCGTGCACACGCAGCCCATGTGGATAGAAGGGGCACCTACGTGACCAATTAAGTGTTCTTTCACACCCACTGACTTTATGAGTATAGATGAGAGGCAGACCGGTGCACAACTTAGAAAGTTCATTGCTGGGTGTGCGCACTCGCTTGTAATCCCAGCAACTTGAGAGGCTGAGGCCGGAGGATCTCGAATTCAAAGCCACACCCAGCAAGTTAGTGAGGTCCTAAACAACTTAGCAAGACCCTGTCTCTAACTAAAATGTAAAGAGGGCTGGGGGTGTGGCTCAGTGGTTAAGCACCCTGGGTTCAGTCCCTACCACCAAAAAAACTTGACACCCTGGAGCCAGATGCAGTGGCCACACCTGTAATACCAGCCAAGGCTGAGGCAGGAGGATCACAAATTCAAGGCCAGCATGGGCAACTCAGCAATATACTGTCTCAAAAATGAAAGGGGCTGGAGGTGTAGTTCAGCACTAAAGCACCGTGGGTTCAATACCCAAAACCATCTCCAAGTGTAAGCTTCCTGCCCCTGGAAGCATGATACTCAGGGAGGCACATGTTAGCTGCACTCACGCTCAGCTCCATCGACCAGGAGCTAGCAGGCCATGGCCCCAGGCCAGTGCTGATGTTGGAGATGAAAGTTGTTCTGGGACAGCCACGCCCAGTCGCTTACCTGTTAGCAGAGTTGGGTCATTGGGTCAGAGACTGGCCCACAGAGCTGGGATGTTCTTCTGTGGCCCTGTGCAGGTATGGCCCTTCACACCTGCCAGCACCACACACACGGGCAGTAGTACACGAACCTCCAGGTGGGTTGACACACGCGACTCTAAACACAGGCTTTGGCATGGCTAGAGATGCAGGGGTGCCCAGAGACGGGGTGTTCACCACCACAAGCAGGCACACACAGATGTGCGGACGTGACACACATATCCAGCTCATAAGGGAAACAGCAGGTGGAGACTCAGGTGTCTCCTTGGCTGAACCTAGCCATGGGACATGTCTCTGTGTTCCCAGGTCCATTTGGGGACCCTCCCTGGGGCATAGATGTGCAAACACAGGCCCTCACACTCCACCATCCTCTCAGCCCTCACCCACCCTCATCCCTCAACTTGTATTTCCATGCCATTTGCATGTCGTTTGCATGACCTTTTTGCATGACCATTTGCATGATGTTGTTTGTGGGACTGGGTTGAACATCCCCGGCCTGGGCCTTGGCGGGGAGCAGCCTGCTGACCCCCCGGCCCCACAGCGGACATCGCCCGCAGCATGGGTGCCAAAACAGTGATCGCCATCGACGTGGGGAGCCAGGACGAGACGGATCTCAGTACCTACGGGGACAGCCTGTCTGGCTGGTGGCTGCTGTGGAAGCGGCTGAACCCCTGGGCAGACAAGGTGAAGGTTCCAGACATGGCAGAGATCCAGTCCCGCCTAGCGTACGTGTCCTGTGTGCGGCAGCTTGAGGTTGTCAAGTCCAGCTCCTACTGCGAGTACCTGCGCCCGCCCATTGACTGCTTCAAAACCATGGACTTCGGGAAGTTCGACCAGATCTATGTGAGCTGGTGGAGAGACTCATGCCTGCTGGGCATGAGAGCAGTGGGAGGGGAAGGATTCTCGGGATCCATCTGAAACCTGTGGGAAAGAGATTATGGATCCATTAGTGATGTCTGCAGTGGTTGTGACCAGGGGTATGGCTGAGCATGTTCAATGTATGAGCTGAGTTTCTTGTTGTGTGCCAGCTGCACTGCCTGAAGCACTGTAGTGATTTCTAAGGCCATTTCTATGTGGGTGGCAATATGAGTGGTGATCAATTAGTAATGTCTGCCCCAGGTGTGGGAAAGGGATGAGAAGTGTGTATCATATGCCACTGAACCTAAGGAACTGGAGTTGACTATTGGATGCTGCCCAGAGTCCCTGAGTAAAAATGTCTGATATCCTTTTTGGGCTCACTGAGAGGTATGCTGTCATGGATTAGTGATGCCTGCTTTGGGCATGAAAGATGGCGATATCCATAGATGAACTGCATATTTGCAGGCCTGGAAATAAGCTTGTGCCACTCTGGGTCATTTGGTACTTTGCACACTGTATGGGACTGGGGGAAATAAGTGGAGAGGTTGGTAATGCCAAGTGGGGGAACAGGTGGGAGGTGCGTGGGTGAGTGTGCTACATAGGCTGACTCTGAAATTGGTTGAAACTCAAATGCCCACTTCCCAGAGCGTGAGGCATCTGAGGGGTCAGAGAAGAGGCAGACAGAATGGGGAGAGACAGAAGGGATAGCAGGCCTGGCCCCAACCCCCTCGCTTCTGCAGGATGTGGGCTACCAGTACGGGAAGGCCGTGTTCGGGGGCTGGAGCCGGGGTGATGTCATCGAGAAAATGCTTACAGATCGGCGCTCGACAGACCTCAACGAGAGCCGCCGTGCGGACGTGAGCCTGTGACCCTCTCCCCTTAGGGCTCCTCCGGCCCTCCCCCAGACCCCAAACGACTCAGCACATCCCTTGGTTTCTCTGAGCTCCTAAAACATGCACTGGCTCCTGAGAGCTCTCCCAGGATCCCCCCTGAGCCCCCAGGCCCTGCAGACCCCGTCCCCCAGAGCCTCACCAAGGCCGCCCCACAGGTCCTCGCTTTCCCAAGCTCTGGCTTCACTGACTTGGCAGAGATCGTGTCCCGGATTGAGCCCCCCACCAGCTATGTCTCTGATGGCTGTGCTGATGGTAAGGGACCTGGGGACCCCCAGGGGGTGGCCCTGGCTGGAGAGGTCAGACCAGGCTGTCTCCCCTCACCGTGCCCACCCCCTTTCCAGGAGAGGAATCGGATTGCCTGACAGAGTACGAGGAGGACGTGGGACCCGACTGCTCAAGGGACGAAGGCGGCTCCCCCGAGGGCGCGAGCCCCAGCACTGCCTCAGAGATGGTGAGGCAGCCACCATAGCCCTGGGGCCCAGGTCCCACACATGGCAGGCTGAGACTTGTGGGGTGGGTGCTGTCTGCCAGGGACTGGGAGTGGGCACGTGTCCACGGACCCTGTGGGGCCTCCCACCTGGGACTGACGTGCTGGGGCACAGACGGCAGGTGCAGCATGAAGTGCTGATGTCGTCTTGCTGGGCAGTGTGAGGACTCTGGGGACCCTGGGGCTGCTGTGGAGCAACGGACACCCCAGGGTGGAATTTTTGAGTGGGTGGGGCAGGAGACTCAAGTTTTGGCTGGCATGGCAGTGCCCCAAGCTGGGTGTCCCTAGCGTTGGGTGGCGTGCTGACCTGCAATCAGTGACTTCATGTACTCGGTCCTGTGCTGGATGACACGTTGTGGGACCTGTCCCCACAGGAGGAGGAGAAGGCCGTCCTCCGGCACCGGCGTTTTGTGCCCCAGGAGCCTCCCAGCTAAGCGATGAACACTTGAAGACTTCCGCAGGGGTCCCGGCCCCAGACCTGGTTGGGGTTGGCTGGGGAGATGGCGCCCCTTCCTGCTGCTATGCTGTGACACTCCCGGGTGTTCAGGCCCCAGGGCCCACGCACTGGACTGACTTGCCCTGCCCCAAGGGGAGGGCAGTGCTGCACTGATGACCCTCGACCGACTATGTCCCCCCTTCAATAAACTCACCTCTTGGAAGTGGCCTCCTGCTTTCCTTGGGTTTGGGGAGGCACCTCACCTGCCTTCTGTGCTCAGGACAGTTGGCAGGGGTCTGGACAAGCCTGGAGCTTGTCCTCCTCCTCTGCTGACGCCAGGCAGCAGGCTCAGTGCTGCTCCCGCACCGGCCAGACTCACGGTGCTCCCTGGGGCCTCTTCCCACCGTTCCCTGCAGCCTCTACCCCTCTGGGTAGTCAGTTTTTCACTTCCATGACAAACACCTGAGAAGGAAAGGTGTTTGACTCATGGCTTCAGAGGCCTCTGTCTACAACTGGCTGGCTCCATTGCCTCGGGCCTACGATGAGGGAGAACATCATGGCAGAAGGGCACGGTGGAGGAAAGCTGCTCACCTCAGCAGCTGGGAAACGGAGGAAGGAGCCAGGACAGATGTAGTCCCGGGGTATGACTTAAGACCCCTTCCCTTCCACTAGGTCCCACCTCTTGCGCTCTCTACCACCTTCCAGTAACCCATTCTGATTATTAACCCATCAAGTGGGTTAATCCACTGACAAGGTTAGAGCCCTCATCAACCAGTCATTTCCTAATAACCCCTCATTGAGTCTTTGGGGGAGAGTCCACATTCAAGCCGTAACACCCTCAGCTAGTCCTACTGTGTGCAGGTACTCTGTGTGTGCCAAACCTGGTGCGGTGTGCACTACTGAGTCAGTTCCCAAAGGGGTAGATCTGTTTCCCCCAAGGCAGGCATGGGCACACACAGATTCACACAGACACAGGGCTCAGGAACTTTCAGCTAGTGGTTCCTGGGCATTGTCCCTACTGTGTGCTCATCTGAGGTCATGCAGAATAAGCTGATCCCCACTGTGCTGAGGTCTAGCCCAGGTCTTTTATTCACTGTCCTGATGGTTAAGAAAGACTGATCCAGGCTCCCTGGGGTAAACGGCCAGCCTGGCCTCATGGTTGGCCATGGTAAGTTACTTCACCTTTCAGCCTTGCTCCCCTCACCCGTGAAGAGATCATTGTGCCTTGTCAGGTGTCACCTTTATGGCACCCTAGCCTGAGCCTGGTCCTCCCGAGGCTCCAATCAGAGTCCCTCCCATGGGCTGAACCGAGTGGAGCTATGGCAAAAGACTACCTGAGGGCACAGGGCAGCTCTGGAAGTCCTTTAGGATGGTGTGTGTGCATGTGCATGTGTGTGGGTTGTGAAATAAACACAAAAATGCACTGTTTTAACCATTGTGAGTGTAAAGGTCGGTGACATTTGCTGTGTTCACATTATTATGCAATTGTCCCCACCACCATTTCCAGAACTTTCTCATCTTTCCAAGCTGAACCTCTGCCCCCACTGAGCACTGACTTCACAGCCCACTTACTGCTTCCTGTCTCTGTGGGTCTAATGCCTCTCGGGACTTTGGGAGTGGGATCGCTGTCCTTTTGTGACTGGCCAGCCCACAGAGTATCACGTCCCAAGGCGGATCCACCTTGTAGTGGGCATCATAATTCCCCCCCCCTTTTTTGATATTGGGGATGGAACCCAGAGCTCAACCACTGAGCCACATCCCTAGCCCGTTATTTATTTTTTTTAACTTAGAGACAGGGTCTCACAGAGCTGCTTAGGACCTCTATAAGTTGCTGAGGCTGGCTTTGAAGTCTCCATCCTCCTGCCTCAGGTTCCCGAGTGCTGGGATTATAGGCGTGCACCACTGTGCTGGCTAATTTCCTTCCTTTTTGTGGATAACCCACATTTCATGGTGTGGACAGGCCCCGTTGTGCTCATTCCCTCCTTGACTGGCGAGTGGATTGTGTCCACCTTTTCCCTGTTGTGGATCATGCTGCTGTGAACACTGGCCCACAAGCGTCTCTTTGGGCTTCTGCTCTCAGTTCCTTTGAAGATACCGAGAGGTGGGTTTCTGAGTCATCTGGTGGTTCTGTGTTTACCTGAGGAACCTCCAAACTCTTTCACAGCACTATATTTGAAGTCCTACCAGTTGTCAGTCTCTTTAAATGTCAGCACCATGGACAGTGAGGGTGCTGTCCGTGGTGCTACCAAGGCCCCCTCCGCCCTTCGTTTGGAGCCCCCAACATTCTCGCCCCCTGCGATTTCTGGGACACACTGAAGATTCAGCCCAAGATGTGCCACCTGTTGACGCCTTCGTCCCAGTTGTCACTGCATCCTCCCTCGCCTGTTCCAACTGCACCAGCCTCTCTGTCCCCCAGTCCAAGCCCTTTACTCTACTCTGTGTAGCTGAAGAAATCTGTCCTCAACTATCACCTCTCCAGGAGTCTGAAGCCACTGTCAAAACCAGCCTCCCTACCTCTCCTGCCCCCTGCTTTCTTCCCTTCAAAAGATGTTCTTCACAATTGTTTTCCTGTTTATCATGGCTCTCTGCAATGACCCTCACATAGAAGTCCTGCCCCTGGAGCAAACTTGACATAATAATGCCTGGCTCATAGTAGGTGTTCAGTAAATATTTGCTGAATGAAATCAAGCTCTGGAGACAGCCAGTTCCTGAGGTGTCTCCCACTCTAGGAATTAGAGACTCTACTCACCCTGAAGCAACTTCATTCCTCCTTTCCCTTCCCAACATCACCACCAGGTGCGGTGGCACATGCCTGTAATCCCAGCAGGTTGGGAGGCTGAGGCAGGAGGATCATGAGTTCAAAGCCAGCCTCAGCAAGGTGAGGCTCTAAGCAACTCAGAGAGACACTGACTCTAAATAAAATGCAAATTAGGGCTGGGGGTGTGGCTCAGTGGTCCAGTGCCCCTGAGTTCAATCCCTGATATCCCCCCCCCAAAATTAACACCACCAACAACAATAGCAATAAAAATTTATGTACAATTGCTACACATCGGGCCTCACGCTGATGTGTACCTATATTTTGTGGTTGTTTTTGAGATGGGGTCTTGCTGTGTTGCCCAGGTTGGCCTTGAACTCCTAAACTCAAGCAATCCTTCTGCCTTAGCACCCTTCGTAGCTGGGACCACAGGTGCATGACCATGCCCAGCTTGATGCCCAGTGAATTCTCTGAATTCCCACAACAGCGCTGTGGAGAGTGTTGTCATTCTGGTTTATAGAAAGAAAACTAAGGCTCAGAAAGAGGATTTGGTGACAAATTATTAAAACAGGAAGCCAGGATTCATGTTTGTCCTTCTGTGGATGTGCTGGGGACTGAACCCAGGAGCTTGCACAGGGGAGGCAAACCTGCCACTGATTCCCACCCGCAGTCCACTGGGGTTCATGGCCACAGGCTTACCCACCTCCCTAGGCTATGTTCCCAGGAAATTTCCAGTCCTGGGGAAGCCCAGGATCCTCATGAGGGAGCCTGCATGGACTAACCAGAGTCCAGCCCTAGGGTGCCCAGGCCCCCTCCCCACTCAGGCTGGCACCAACCTCCTCCGCCTTCTCTCACTGCTCCAGGCAGGCTGCACCCTGGCATCTAAGAGTGGGAATGGAGCCTGTGATAAGATGAACTGAACTCGTGTTGGGGTCCTCATCCTCAGGGTCTCACTGTGTGAGTGTATCCAAAGACAGGGTCTTTAAAGAGGTCCTGGGTTCAGATGAGAGGTCCTTAGTGTGGTTCCCAATAGGCAGTGGCACACGCCGGTAATCCCAGTGGCTTGAGAGGCTGAGGCAGGAGGATTGCAAATTTGAAGCCAGCCTCAGCAGCTTAGCAAGACTCTTAGCAAGACTATCTCAAAATAAAAAAAATAAAAAGTGTTAGGGATGTGGCTCAGTGGTTAAGCACCCCTGGTTTCAATCCCTGGTCCAAAAAAAACGGGGGGTGGGATATTTGGACACAGAGACAGACACACACAGAGGACAGTGTGAAGACAGGGAAATGCCATCTACAGACCAAGAAATGCCCAAAACTACCAGGAGTCTGAGGAGAGGCACAGGGCAATTCTCCCTCCCAGCCCTCGGAAGGAACCAACCCTGTTGACACCTTGATCTTGGATTTCTAGCCTCCAGAACTGTGAGATGATACACTGTGTTGTTTGGGCTGCATGGGGGGCTGTAAACAGCATGGGAGCCTTGGTGCACCCACCTGCCATGATGTGCATGGTCTGGTGTGTCAGTCAGGATAAGTGAGATTATGTCACCATACCAAATGACCCCAGTCTTGGCAGCCTAAAGTGATACAAAGTGTAGTTGGAAACTGGGCATGGTGTCACACACCTATAATGCCAGCTACTCAGGAGGCCAAGGCAGGAAGATCCACATGTGAGGTCAACCTGGGCAACTTAGTGAGACTCTGTCTCAAAATACAAAGGGCTGGGGTGGAGCTCAGTGGTGGAGCGCTTGTGTAGCATGTGTGGGGTCCGAGCTTCCATGCCCATGCCACGCACACAGCACACACACACACCAGTACCGTAGATCATCCCCAAGCCAGGAGGCAACCACTCTCTGTTTCTGGACACTTTAGCAGAGGAAGGACAACTTGGGAGGACCTCAGACTAGCAATTGAATCCTCTGGTTCAGAAATGGCACATTTCTGCTCACTGCTCATTGGTCAGAACAAATCACGTGGCCCTACCCACCATAGGGGGCAGGATAACAGCCCCACCACGTGCCCAGAAAACAGAGCCTGGGACCCTTGGCAAATGTCATTAATAAGTAACAGACTTGGAGATGGGCCTCGGCTGCAGCCTCTTGGGCTCCCAGGCTGCCCCTCTCTACTTCCAGAGCTCCAGGTTCATCTGGTGCCAGGACATCTTGGAATGACACTGAGGACCTGAGTTCAGGGTCGGGGAACTGCCCTGCAGCCCACGGGAGCAGTGGGGAGGTGTGGGTGGGAGACTGAAGGATCCAGACTCACAAGAGGGTTTTCTTTGTGTTTTCAGCCCAGTCTCTGGAAATGGCCCCCGTGGAGACAAGCACCAACCAGGTGTGACCCTGGACATCTGGTGGGCTGCCGCAAAACACCTCCCCTAGCTGGGCACTATGGTGCACTGTAATCCCAACTCAGGAGACTGAGGCAGGAAGATTGCAGGTTCAAGGCCAGCCTCAGCACCTTAGTGAGAACCTGTCTCAAAATAAAATAAAAAAGCCTGGAGATGCAGCACTGGGGTAGAGCACTCCTGGGTTTAATCCACAGTACCACCACCACCATAACAGAGGTCTCCCCCATGTAGAAATCCCAGCAATACCACTCCTAGTTAATTACTTAAGAGAAAAGAAAACATGTCCACCAAAATCTTGCACACAAAATTAATAACCAGAAAGGGTAAACAACTCAAATGCTCATCAGTGGATGAGTGGATAAACCAATCATGAATATTCCATTCAGTGGAATATTATTTGGCCACGAAAAGGAATGTGACAGTGCAGATGATTGCCAAGCCCAAGACACTCAGTAAAAGAAGTCAGTCTCACAAGATCACATCTTGCCTGCATCAGCTGGCATGAAATATCTAGAATTGGCAAATTCTTAGAGAGAGAAAGCAAATCAGTGGTTGTCAGGGGCTGGGAAAGGGGAAATGGGGGGTGACTGCTAACTAGGACAGGATTACTTTTTGGGGTGATGGACATGATCTAGAATTGATTATGGTACTGTGGCACGATTTTATGTGCGCAATAAAATCCACCAATCCGTACAGTCTCCGTGAGCGGATGAGTTGGATGGAGTATGAATTAGATCCACGGACAGCTGGGGCTTGGGGAGCAGAGAACACTGATTAAAAATAAGGACCTGGCTTGCACTGGAGAGGATCCTGCTGGTCTTGTCCCCTAGGTGACCAGTCATAACCTCTCCCACTCAGATTTTTCTTTGGTACTGGGAATTTAACCTAGGGGCAATTCACCATTGAGCCACGGCCCTAGCCCCCCGTCCTCCGCCATTTTTTTTTTTTTTTAACTTTTTAAGACACAGGCTCCCTAATTTGCTGAGGTTGGCCTTGAACTTGCATTCCTCCTGTTTCTAACTCCTGAGCCGCTGGGATTACAGATGTGCGCCACCACACCCGGACCCCAGAGTCAGATCTGTCTCCTGTAGATTCTACCTTATTATAGTCTTAGCCTCAAAAGGATGTTTTTGTGATTTAAGTAAAATGAAACAACTCCTTCCAGGAGGGCGCGCACGCCCACGCCTTCCCTGACCGGCGGCGTATTTTTTCTGCCACCAGGGGGCGGTCCTGCTGCGTTGGTTGCGCATCGGGCCCGGGCTGGAGTTTTCCTTTGCTTGCTCTGTTGCTCTGGGAGGGTTCAGTCAGGGTTCAGGACGAAAGAACAGCCAGGTCCCTGCTTTTTTTTTTTTTTTTTTTTTTTTTCTTTTTTTTTTTTTTTTTTTTTTTTTTTTTTGTGACGCTGGGGATGGAACCGAGGGCTTCACACAGCTAAACAAGTGCTCTTCCACTGAGCTACATCCCCAGCCCTTATTTTACAAAATGATCTCCCTAAATTGCCAAGCTAGCGTTGAACTTGCAATCCTGCTTCAAATAGCTGGGCTTAGAGATCTGTGCCGCTGAGCCTGGTAGTCCATGCTTTTTGTCTTTCAGGAAAAACATTTAGGGAAGGACAGGAAGAGGGTATTTTTCTCATTATAAAATTACTATCTGTGTACTTAAAATAAGTTTGTAAAACAATGAAACATAAAAAGCATGGTCACGTGTGTTCATTTGGAAATAAAGGTTCATCAACACATTTGGAGGCTGGAAGTGTAGCTTATGCTGAACATCCTGGAGGCCTTGGTTCAACCCAGCATCAAACAGACACAAATGCTCCCTCTCACTCTCTCTCTCCAAAATAATGGGAAAGCACAGAAAAAAGTCATAGGAGTGGTGTGTGGTGGTGCACACCTGTAATTCCAGTGACTTGGGAGGCTGAAGCAGGAGGATCACAAGTTGGAGGCCAGCCTCAGCAATTTAGTGAGACAAAATAAGAAACACAGAGGGCTGTGGGTGTGGCTCAGAGATAGAGTGTTTGCTGCACATGGCTCTGGGTTCAACCCCCAGTGCCACAAAAGAAAAGAGACCATTGGAATTTCACCCTCCAGACGTGAGCTTTGTTGATAGTTCCTTCTATAGTGTCTTCTATTTTCCCATGGTCGGTTTTTTATTCTACACTCAATTTAAAGGTTCTGGGTTTGTTTTTATTGAAACTCAGTGACATGAGCAGGAAGACAGGTTGGATGGGTTGAAAACACATTGAACAAAGAAGACCAAACAACTGTCTGGAAGAGATGCTTGTAACAAATTATAGGCCGAAGATCAAGGGTTTCTCTCTCTCTCTCTTTCTCTCTCTCTCTCTCTCTCTCTCTCCCTCTCCCTCTCTCCCTTCCTCCCCCCTAATGTTTGTTTAATGCTTACTACATACCAAACACAATTTTAGGTGGTTTATATGTCTCAAGGAATGGAATCCTCAGCCCTGTGAGATAGCTAACATTATTATCTCCATTTTACAAATACGAAACAGAGAGGTTGTATGACTTTCCCAAAGTCACACAGTCAATAAACCTTAGAGCTTGCATCAGAACAGCTCACTCCTAACCCCTACACCATTATGCTTCCTTATAGAGCCTGGTTTGATGTCCAGATTATGTAAACAAGCTAGAAATGTATGTAGCAACAAACAACTGCATGCCCAACTGCCCTAACAATCAAGCAGATCGGTTTTCACTCCTTAATTTAGCAAAGGCTAAAAATATTAACACATCAAGTCTTACTGAGAATTGGGTAAAAAATAAGCATTGCCACACTGTTCAGTAAATTATTGAGTTTTGGGGGAAATTTGATTTTTGTCCAACAAAAACTTGAAAGCATCTCACGTTGGAGTCAGCCAGTCTTCCTCCAACCATCGATCCTGCGCATGGGTCTAAGGGTGCCTGTCCGACTGGGCGTTTTTGGCAGTGATGCCATTGCTTGTAAAAGTGGGAGATGGACCCGAGTTTCGATGACTGACAATGAGGGCATGGTTTTGAGAGGCGCGGGAGCAACGTGCTGTGGGAATGCTCTGGGCCATTGAGAGGAATGAGACAGACCTACGTTCCAGAACCGAAAGCCCCGAGCACGCTGCTGCGTGGAAGAGACGCACAGGCGCTGTGCACCGTCATGCTGAGAACACCCGCGCCGCCCAAGCACGTGCCCGCAGGGAGCCCCAGACTCGGCAGGGGGCGTTCAGGGGGCGTGTTTCGTCTGCCTTTGCTCCTCCTGGACCTTTCCACAAGATGTGTTGTTTTGATCATTCATAAGGCCCCAGAAAACATCGTGTTCATTAAAGATCAAATTCCCCTTTAACTCGCCACCCCTCCCTCCAGGTGGTTCTCAGTCTTCGCTGTGAAGTTGAGACGAGGGTTTCTGCGCATGCTCGGTGGTCCCTGGAGGGAGTAGGGCTTCAGGAACGGCGGGCAGGTGCTTTGCCACCGAGCTACGCCTGGCCGGCCCGCCCGCGTGTGAATCTCAGGTCCATCTTTGATTTTCTCTTCCTTTCCAGCCCCTCCTCTCCTCCCTTCCCTCTTTCTTTCTTTCCTTCCTTTTTTCCAGACAGGGTCTCGAGACGTTGCCTCCGCGCCCAGCTGGATGCTTGCTTCGTGCCCATCCCCAGCTGGTTATTGAAGGGACAAATGCACAAGCACCTACTTATTGTTCCTCCGCGTATGGTCTTGGCGCTGGTGGTGTGTGTGGTGGGGGTGGGGACCCAGGCATGGAAACACTGGGTCACAACCAAGTGGTTTTATTAGAGTGTTTGGTGTGTTTTGCCAAGTTGCCCTGGAAAAAGGTAGCAATGGCATCGATGTCCCCAGCAATGGATGCAAGACCTGGTTTCAGAAAGAGTTGGAAACACCAGATATAGTTCCCAGGGTGCCGTTCAGTGGTAGAACACCTGCCTGTCATGCACAAGGCCCTGGGTTCCAGCCCAGCATGGGCCAAGAAAGAAAAGAACCCCTCCCAGAGAGGAGATGTATATATTGTGTTTGTGTCAAGAGCACTCCACCACTGAGCTACATCCACATTCCTTTTTAATTTTTTATTTTGAAATAGGGTCTCACTAGGTTGCCCAGGCTGGCCTCAGCCTCCTGAGATGCTGGGATTATAGATGTGCACCCCCACACTGGCCTGGGGTGGCGATTTAAAATGTCTTTTCCCATATAATCCAAAACTCCAATGGCTCGCAGTCACATAGTGGTTTGTGTACCAGGACCCATCTGTTTCTCCCTTTCTTTTTCACTAAATCCTTGTAACAATCCGACTTTGCTTTTTATTTTAAAGTAAACTGAGGTCCAGGATGACAAATTTGACTCACTGGTCGGATTTTTAAAATTTGTTTGTTTTTGTGGTGCTGGGGACAGAACCCACACCCACTGAGCCACATCCCCAGCATCAACCCGCTTCCTTTTTGAAAACAGTGTCTCACTACATTGCCCAGACCACCTGAAACTCCTGGGTCCTGCCTCGGCCTCCCCAGCAGTGGGGACCACAGGTGCCCTCATGACACAACACTGGGCTTTGTGGTCTGACTTCTTAAATGAGAAGCCCAAGGGAGACTCTCTGGGCAGAATGGCTTGTGGCACTGAGTTTTGGTCTATGACATCCATGTGTTCTTAGCCTTTTCTGTGAAGGGTCCATTCATAAATGCTTTTGGTTTTGCAAACCATGCAATCTCTCTGTGACCAGCTGATTCTACCTCATTTCGGAGGTTTGTTCTCTATCAAAGTTTGGAGTTTGTGTTGCAAACATTTTTATACCAACTTACTTTAGGGCTTCATTTTTTTCTCTTAATTTTTTTATTGATCTCAGATTTATGTTATTTTATGGTAAATTAGAATTATACTTTTCTCCAAATGGTAAACCAGTTGCCCAAGTCATAATTACTGAATAGTCCATCTTTTCTCTATTAATTTAAAATGCCATTCATATTATATTTTTATTAAATGCATTATACTATTGTTTATAGATAGAAAGATAGGAAGCTATAGATTAAAACTAGATTCTAACTGGGCGTAGTGGTGCACACCTATAATCTCAGTGGTTTGGAGGCTGAGGCAGGAGGATTGTGAATTCAAAGCCAGCCTCAGCAACTTAGTGAGACCCTAAGCAACTCAGCAAGACCCTATCTCTCAATTAAAAAATAAAAATAAAAAATGGCTGGGGATGTGGCTCAGTGGTTAAGCACCCCTGGGTTCAATCCCTGGTATCAAAACAAAACAAAACAAAGCAAAACAAACTAGAGTCTATTGTTTTCTTTTAATGTTCATTCATTCTTATAATACTACCACACTATTGACTTTGTCATTTTCAGGTAGTTTCATTATTTTTTTCCAAAATTTTATTTTAATATTCTTACCTGTTTATTCTTCCAGGCATATGGTAGATCCATTTTTGAGTTCTTTCCCCAAATAGCTTCCCCAAAGCCCACTGGAATTTTTCTTTGAAAGATTTTTGTTCCTGGGGACTGACCTGAGGGCCTTAGCAGGTGCCCCGCACACCCAGACCCTGCTTCCATTGATTTATAGGTTTGTAAAGTTATTGGTTTACAGGTTTATATAATAGAAAAACCTATAAATTGGGCTGGGGATATAGCTCAGTTGATAGAGTGTTTGCCTCGCAAGCACAAGGCCTTGGGTTCAATCCCCAGCACTGCAAATAACAAAAAACAAAACAAAACAAAAACTATAAATCAGTTCACAGAAAATCAAAACCTCATGGAGTTCCCCATTCAACGACAGGCTTTGGTCCTCTGCTTTATTCAAGCCTTCTTTTATGTCTCTCATAATGTTATGTCCTGTATACTTATTCATTTTACCTTGTTACCATTGTGAATGAGCATGCATAAAATAATTGAGCATCTCTGGTATTTAGGAAAGCAGCTGAATTTTCATCTGTAGTTTGTAACTGGCCACACTTATTAGTTCTAATAATTTTCATTTTATTTTATTTTTTGTACCAGCAATTGAACCCAGAGGTGTTTAACCACTAAGCCACATCCCCAGCCCTTTTTAATATTTTATTTAGAGACAGGGTCTCACTGAGTTGCTTAGTGCCTTGCTAAGTTGCTGAGGCTGGCTTTGAACTCGCCATCCTCCTGCATTAGCCTCCTGAGCTGCTGGGATTACAGGTGTGCACCACTGCACCTGGCTTTCAGTTGCTTTTCTAAGTGAACAATCATGCTGATAATAAATGGTTTCTCCTCTCCCATAATTACATTATTTCTGATTCCTATCTTATTGCATTGGCTACCACTTCTAGAACAAAATTATACACTGAGCGCGATATTGGGCATCGTCATTTCTTTAAAATATTTGTGCAAGTTCACCCCAAGCATGATGTTAGCTTTGAATTGAGAGTTTTTATCAGGAGAGAGTGTTAACTCGACCATCCCCTTCCTAATGCATACTGACAGGTATGGGAAGTGAGCTGGGATATCTTTTAGGATTCCATTTGAAGGAGGTCTCCATGAATTCTTCTCACCTCTCTCTGACCAGCTTGGGATTATATTCCAGAATGTACATGATCAGGAATTTCTTACACTGAATTCCTTAAGTTCTGTCTAGGAACTAGATAGGTTCATTTTCTAAACAGTATCCTTGAAAAGAAAAAATACATATTCCACCCAGGGTCAAGTATGCTATAGTGAGCACTCTACTACTGAATCCCAGCTCCAGCCATTTTTTAAAATTTAATTTTGAGACAGTTCTCACTATGTTGCCCAGGCTGGCATTGAATTTGTGATCATCCTGCCTCAGCCTCCCACGTAGCTGGGATTACAGGCATGCGCTACCACACCCAGATCTCCAGCGCAATTTTGGATATAGCTAAGAGCAGACATCTTGCCTTGCATCAGATCTGAGGATAAGACACTCAGTCTTTCACTCTCAGCATGTTAGCAGTGTTTCATAGATGCTTTATATTTAATAGAGGAATTTCCCTTTTTTTCCTAGTTTGTTGAGAATTTATCCAGTATCATGAATGAATGTTGATCTTTGTCAATTTTTTTCTCTATCAATCAAGATGATGATCCACACCTGATTTTTCTTGTTTTAACTGCTCAGAATTGCAAATTCTATCACTAATTTTCAAACACTGAACCAACTTTGCCTTCCTGGGAAAACTCCCTTTAACCATAATGTGTTTTCCTATTTTCCTTTTTTTTTATTTTTTGTAAGCCAGACTCTATTTGCGGGTATTTTGTTTAGGATTGTTTGTGTCCATTTTCGTGAGAGATTCTGGTCCGTAGCTTTCTTATCTTGTAGAGTCCTTATCTGGTCACTGCTGCAAAGCAATGCTGCCTTAGCTGGGCTTGATGGTACACGCCTGTCATCCCAGTGACTTGGGAGACTGACGCAGGAGGATGGCACGTTCAAGGCCAGCCTGGGCAACTTAGCAAGACCCTGTCTCAAAATAAAAAATATAAATGACTGGAAATGTATCTCAGTGGTAAACACCCCTGGGTTCAATCTCCAGTTCCAAATAAATAAATAAATGTGGCAAATTCTTTTTAAAAAATAATAATGCTTGCCTTCATAGAATTGGGAAGTGTTCCCTCATCTTGTATTTTCTGAAAGAATTTGCGTAGAATCAGCATAATTTATTGCTTGCATTTTTATAGGATTCACCAGTGAAGCCATCTGGGCGTGGAGTATTTTTGTTTTGTTTTTGTTTTTTTGTCGGAAGTTTTTTTTTTTTAAATCACAAATTTCATTATTTAAAGCAGACACAGGACTATTCTGGTTATCTGTTTCTTCTGAAGTAAGCTTTGGTAGTTTGACATCCAGGGAACTTATCTGTGTCATGTAAATTATCAACTTCATGCCCACAAAAGTGATTACAGAATCCTTTCCTTACATTAAGTCTTTAGGGGTCGTAGTGATAGCCCCTCTTTTGGAAATGTTTTTCAAGCCTTTGCTTCTGTCACATTTTATATTGGTGCAATAAAGTCACATGGCCAAGTCCCGAGTCAGTATGGGGACAGGCTCACTGAGAACTGTTGGATGCAAGCAGATATGGACAAATTTGGAACCATTACTTTGACAATCTACCCCACAGGGTCCCTCTCCCTGTGATAAGATTCTGTCGCTAAGAGACAATTTTGTTGGCATTGCCTGTCTGGTGTTTTATCTATCTAGGTGTAACAAGAGCATTGTACATCAAGACCTCCTTGCTAGGCAGAGTACCTGTCATTCCCTGCATCTCCTCCTCCTGGCAGAGGGAACACAATTATAGTTAATAATTCATGGTGTCTGTGTTCCACTAGAATGTAAGCTCTAGGGGACAGAGATCTTTGTATTTCTCCAGGTTATACCCTCAGCTGCCAGCACAGAGTATGTGTGGGTTAACATACTCACTCAAAATAAAAAACCCATGTTGCCATGAGTTACTGCACACTTTGACAAGTACATTCCTCTCTAGGACACATTGTGTAATTGAGATACTGAGAAGTAAGGAGAGGGCAGTGACAGACAGGATGACCAGGACGAGGACTGAAAACCTCCCAGGAGGACAGAGAAATAGATTGCACAGACAGTAGCTGAGCATCTCCTCTGGGCATGAGGAGGGGACTGCTCCTCTCCACAGTGGCCCCCTGATTCAGATAGCCAAGGGGACTGGATCCTCTGAGCTCCGGACCCTACGTTTCCTTCCACAGGACAGATTCCATTTGGAGGAGAGAGGAGGCAGGCAAAGAACACAAAGTGAGGACCCAGGAGGAGAAAGGACGGGGTTGTAGGAGAGAACAGCCTGGCAGAGAAGCAGAGGAAAGGAGAGAGTGGAGGGTGCCTGGAGAAGCTGAGAGAGTCAGGGGGAGTGTGTGTGTGTGTGTGTGTGTGTGTGTGTGTGTGTCCAGTGCTGGGGACTGAACCCAGGGCTTCTCCAATGCTAGGCAAGTGCTCTACCACCGAGCCACCCCCTTCGCTGACTTGTCTCCTCCCTGAGCCTCCTCACAGAGCAGCCTTGAGACGCTTCCTCCAAGGTCACTGTCTGCTACTTGCTTGTTATTGCATGCACCTCTAGGCCAGCTCTGGATACTGGTGACCACTCCCACCTTCCTAAAGCCCTTCTCCCTCCTTTGCTTCTCCTCCCCCTCCTCTGGAAGCCCAGACAGTCCTCCTCCTCCCCCTCTATCCCCCTTCCTGGGATTTTCTGGGACTCTGTTCTCAGCCTGCCTCTGCCTCTCCCTCTCCTTGGGGCTGCAACTTCTCAAACTCTCACACTGGTGTTCTCAGCCTTGACCATGGATCAGAAGTGCAGACCTGCACAGCCTTGGGGTCCCCAGCCGCAGGGTCTTGGCCAGCTCATGCATCTTGAAGGCCCCAGGTTTGCATGCGATGCATGGCACTTTCTCCTCTGTGTCCCTTGGCTGCGTCTGGTACAGGACAGCAGGCACACAGAGGAGGGATCAGAACATCCTCACTCTCCAGTCCCCGCAGTTGCACCAACTCCAAGGAGCAGTGGTGCCCCTTTTCTCCCCTACCACTTCCTCCTGCCTCCTCTCCCCATCCAGTTTGGTCTTTGTCTTTCAAACTCTACAAGTTGCTGCTTTGCTTCTGTCGGCCCAAAGACCTCCTCCTACCAGAGGGAGGGAAGGGAAGAAACCATGGGGTGGACAGAATGTTTCTTCCCAACAAGGACATGCAAGTGGCAGAAGGCATGCTTGAGGGGACCTCTCTCCCTGGCCTGTACCAGTACTGAGTGTGCACATGAACACGTTTGCCCGTGTGAAGGTTTGTGTTCATGACAGCGGTCATGCAAGAATCACTCAGCATGTTTAGAAACATCCGAGCATGTCTTGGTGGAGTGCTCATGCGTCTCCTCATGAGTGTGTGTGTGTGTGTGTGTGTGTGTGTGTGTGTGTGTTCATAACAGACTTTATTTTTAGAACAATTTTAAGTTCACTGCAAATTGAGCATGAAGTACAGAGTTCAGACACACACACACACACACACACACACACACACACACACACACTTTGTCCCCACTGCTGGCATCCTGCACCAGAATGGCACATGTCACCCTGGATGAACCCCCATGGACACATTGCTGTCACTGGAACCCTTGCTTCTGCTCAGGGCCCACTCTCACAGTTGAATAGGCGTCAGGGACAGGCACCTGCCATTGCAGTATGGTAAGCAGGGCAGTCCCAAGGCCCTCAAAATCCTCTGTGCTCCACCCGCCCGTCTCTCCTTCTCCTGAGGCCCCTGGCAACCTTGATCCTTTTACTGTCTCTGTAAGTTTATCTCTTCCAGAATGCAATGCGGCCAGAATCCTATCCCGTGTGACTTTTTCTTAGTTGGCTTCTTTCCCTCAGCAGAGTCGGTTTCCATATTCGTGGGTTCACCGATTTTACCAACAGCAAATGAAAAATATTTGAAAAGAAAAGTGTGTCTGTACTGACCATGCTCAGACTTTTTCTTGTCATTATTCCCTAAGTGACACAAGATGACAACTATATCCGCAGCATGGACACTGCATTAGTTGTTGTAAATCATCTGCAGGTGATTTAAAGCGTGCAGGAGGTGTGTAGGTTCCATACGAGCATGGGCCATTCTATATAAGGGACTTGAGGATCTGTGGATTTTGGTAGGGGGGCTGGTGGGGCCTGGAACCCCCCCCTGTGGACACCGAAGGATGGCTGTAATGTGCATTTAAGCTTCCTCTGTCTTTTCAAGCTTGGTAGCCCACTTCTCTTCAGCACTGAGCAATGTTCTGCTGTGCGGATGAATCGCCATTTGTTTATCTAGTTACCTACTGCAGGGAACCCTGGCTGCTTCCAAATCTCATTGTGTTTTTGCACCAGAGAGAGGGAATGGGGTCAAGTCACTCCTTCGGGGAACTTATACCTCCATGGAGGCTCATGGGTTGCCACTCAACATGACCTGTAGAAGAGGAGAAACTTCTGGCCTTCCGAGTGGCCCAAGGGACCTGAAACTCAACCTGTCCAAGATGAAACTCATCGTTCTCACCCAACCCAGCCCCTCATCTCATGTCCCCATCTCCGCACATGGCACCACCATCTGCCCAGTTGCGAAAGGCAGTGATCTGGGCATCTTCCAAGGCTCCTCCCTCCCTCTCCTGCCCTCCTGCGTACTTTAAATTGGCAAGTCCTGTCAATTCTATCTCCAAACCACTCTCTGAAGTCTTGCGCTCTCCTTGGCCCCAGAACCACTCCCTGAGATTGGCCTCTTTAGTGGAGCTCACATGGTCCTCATGAGAGCAGTCGGATGGCTTTGAAACCTGGGGCCCCTCGGGGCCACCCTCATGTGCACAGATATGCATGAGATAGGTCTTTCTGGACCAAATTTGCAAACTTGCTTCATCACCTACATGCGAGCCTGGTTTTCTGGGGGACAGTGATTATGCTCACTTGGAGGAACATTTTCATATCTGGAGACTTTTGGTTGGTACAACTGGAAGGGGCTTCTCCTGGCATCAAGTAGGATGCTGCTAACCCTCCGACAGTGTACAGGATGGTTCCCACAGCCAAGAATGCTGTGTCCCCAGTCATGAACCAGCAGACACTGAGAAATCCAGAAGCAGCACTCAAGTGTGATCCACAGACGGCAGGTCTCAAACTGCTGATCACCATCCAAATGAGAGTACAGGAAACAATAAGTGTTTAGAAACTCGAGAGTAATTTGACATAGTAATTTTAGGATTTCTGGGCTTGAGTTTTGCATATCTTCTAAATTCTTTTTTTTTTATTAATAGACTTTTAAAGGAATAGTGTTTGTTTTGGCTTTGTTTGGTTTGCCATTCTCAGGCCTGAACACACACATTAGACAAGTGCTCTACGCCCAGCCATGCAGAATAGCTGTAAGTTTACAAAAGTTTGAGCAGATATTGGGAGTCTCCATACCCTCCCTTTGCCCCCCCAACACACACACACACACACACACACACACACACACCAGGGTTTCAGGTTCCTCTATTCATGATTAACATCTTATTCTAGAATGGTATGTTTGTTACAATCAATGAACCAATTTTGATACATTGTTATCCACTGAAGTCCATACTTTGTTCAGATTCCTCCAGTTCCCCTAAGGCTCTTTTTGCGTCCCAGGACTCCCTTTAGGATCTCGGTGACACCTCTAAGTGTGTTGTTGGGAATGGAACCAGGGTCTTGGAGCATGCTGAGCCACATTCCCAGCCCCACATGACATTTAGTTGTTATGTCTCCTAGATTGCTCTTTAATGGGACAGTTTTTCTAATGTTCCCTTTCTTAAGAGTTTGGTTTTGGTTTCCTTTATTTTTTGCTATATTGGGGATGGAACCCAGAGACCCCACAACTGAGCTGCATCCCAGCACTTTGATTTATTTGCTTTCATTTTATAATAGGGTCTCCCAAAGTTGCCCAGCCTGTCCTCAAATTTGGGATTCTCCTGCCTCAGCCTCCTGAGTTCCTGGGATCACAGGCATGCGCCACCACCACATTAGGCACAAATTCACCTTGACTGCCGTTTACAGATCAGAAAAAAGAAGGGCTTTTCCCCAGCACAAGGGGTTTGGGATTCTTCATAAGAAGGGCACAGCGGCTCCTTCTCTGCTCCTCATTCCAGGACTTTCCTTAAACACACCAGCTTGTCCCTGCCCCAGGACCTATGCTCCTGGTGTTCCCTCTGCCTGGAATGCCCTTTCCCATGGCTTCTTCCCACCATTCCAGTCTGCCCTACCTCCCCGCCTCCAGGAATCTTCTCCCAACTGCCAAAGTACAAGGCCTTCACCCAGCTGCCTCTCTCACCCTTGTTTTGCTTTATTACCATTCCTATATTTTTAGGGGGGTGCTGGAAATGGAACCTGGACCCTGGCCTACGCCGAGCATGTGCTTAACCACTGAGCTGCAGCCCTGGCCATATCCCCAAATTTTGTGCCTAGCTGGAGTGTTCTCGTGTGCATCGCTGCTAAACGCCAGTGTCACAAGGACAGAGCCCTTGGCATGTACCACACAACATATGTCAAAATTTATGTTGCTCTATTTTGGACACATCTCCTTGAAGTCCCCAGAGGTCCTGATAATTTTCATTGAGTTTGAACTTCAGGGGGACTACAGCTCAGTTGGGGCTGGAGGTACCAAGAAGAGAGCCCAGACCTCCTCTTCTCTGAGATCCCCACATCTACTGCCTCTTCCAATCCCACATGAGGACGGTAGATGTTTAGAGATGGTGACACCAGCCATGGAATAGCATATCTGTTTAGCCAGGGGACCTGAGATCCCAGGGACTTGGGCTCAAAGACTCCTTCCGTTCTTCTTTCTGTTTGATGTTGGAGCTCCATCTCAAGTTTTCTGTCTGTGAACTGGGACAACACTCATGATGTTGAGGTTGTCTGGGGGGTGCATTCCTGTATTCCTAGCTACTTTGGAGGCTGAGGCAGGAGAATTGCTTGAGTCCAGAGGTTCAAGGAAACAGAGTGAGGCCCCAGGGAGTGTGGGGGGTTGGGGAGAGGTCATTATGTGAGGCCCATTTTAAGGTGTTTGCCATGATGTTAGGTTTGGGATTAATGGTGAAATGGTGCTCAGCCATTGTCACCTGTTAATATGATCTGCCAAATGCACACAGGCAGGATTCTGCAGATGATTTAATAGTGATCGGTACACTCCCCCGACCTAACCCCCCCCCACCCCATCTACAAACCCTCTAAGTCATTGCCACCCCCGGCTTAATAACCAGGGCCTCTAATGAGTTGGAAGGCGTGAGAGCCTAAGGAGGCTCCAGGTGAGGGAGGAGGCCGGAGGCAGGAATCTGAGGAGGGGCTGCGGGAGGGGGCTGAGCACACAGGGGAGCCAGTGTGTCTGAGGCTGCCAGGGCCGCAGGAACAAGCCCCCGGGGGCAGGTGGGACCTCGATTCCAGCCGGCCATGTGTGGGTGGGGCGGTCCAGCCCAGCCTGGCGTTCCGGTTGGCCCGGTGTGGGGGCTGGGCCCAAGGAGGCCCCTGGCGCCCAGGGAAGGGGCACCGCCGGCTCCCGCCGTAGTACCTCCCCCTATGCCCCTGCCCCTCGCAGCCCAGGGAGGCCAGGGCCCAGAGCCCCCACCTGGGGCCGAAAACACGTGCTTGAATGTTGTCTTCGCGTCCTTAAGAGTGTTTGCAGGAAGCAGCAGGAGGGCCTTGCGGGGGAGGGGGGGTTTGTCTTTGGGGTCCACGGAGGTCATGGGAACCTAACCAGGGGAAGCAAACACACAAGTGTGAACCGGCAGGACAGCGAACTCCAACCCACAGAAGGCACTGGCAGGTGGGGAACACCCTTCCCCGCCTGAGAACCTCCCCATGCCCTGAGCCCCAGATCCCCTAAGCGCTGCAGATGGGGAAACTGAGGCCCGGTGCAGAAAGGACCTTGTTTAGGTGCTTGAAGGGACTGGGACAGGAGCCAAGGCACGCGACCCTTGCGTCATGCACATTCACACGTGTGTTCCAACACATAAACACTGGCCCTTTGTGTACCCACACCCACTCCTGCACAGGCACATCCAGACAGGAGGACACACGCCCCAGTTCCCCTCCCTCTGGCACATCCACCCCCTTGCCTGGTCACACGCTCTGGACCACGAGACCAACCCCTAAACACACGTGTGCAACATGTGTCAGCAGGACTCTGGAATTTCAACCAAGGGCCCACTCAGGAGCCACCGCCTGGGGTGGGGTGTCGTGGAAGTATGCATGAAGTCGTTTTTCTATCTTGGAACATTTTATGTGGCCCTCTGTGTGTGTGACTGAAATCTCCTCTGCAGTTATAAATCACTCATATTTCCTCAGAAGTCACCCACCCAGTCTCACTGTATAAGACACATAAATACACCTCGATACAAACAGATACACTTAGGTACACACCCCATCATTTGGAACACACAGACCAGTCATCGACTAACACCCAGAGCCACGAATGAATACATATGCAGAGGTTCATTCAGATACTTGGTTTACACTGAGAAAACACATACACAAGTGTGTCCCTGGTCACCTTGTAGGTGTAAATGCTCACACAGATCCATGCGTGTCTCCACAAATTTACACAGATGTAAACACACAGCTCTAGCCACACAAATACACTCAGAAATCCATACATAAAAAGAACAAATTCATATACATGTGTACACTTGTTATTTGCTGGGAATTGAACCCAGGGACACTCAATCACTGAGCCATATCCCCAGCCCATTTTTGTAATTTTTTAGAGACAGGGTCTCGCTGAATTATTTAGGTCCTTGCTAAGTTGCTGAGCCTGGCTTTGAACTCATGATCCTCCTGCCTCAGCCTCCCAAGCTGCTGGGATTACAGGCGTGCACCACTGCTCCTGGCTACACAGTTGTTTTTAACAGGAAACCACAATGGAACACACAAATATTAAATATCGACAAATAGGGGCTTAAGCACTTACAAATATATCCATTTACAAATACATCCACACAATTATGCTCATGTGCATACATATCTGTACATATACAATTCCTAGATAAATATGCACGTGTGCTCTCATGAATGGACTCAGAAATAGTGAACATTTACAGTCACTTATGATTTACAAAACCTGTCACTCTCAGGTTCACACCATATACTCAAACCCACAGATATACTTACAAGTAAACACACATGAAGTCATCCCTTGTCTGAAGGGGATTGGTTCCAGGACCTGCTGCAGATACCAAATCTACAGATGCCTGAGTTTCTCATATAAAAAGACAGAGTACTTGCATAGAACATGTGCAGTCCTCCCATGCTTTAAATCATCTCTAGTTGACTTATAATAACTAATACAATGTAAAAGCTGTTTACAGAGTTGTTACACTGTATCTTTTATGGAGGAATGTCACGAAAAAAGTATGAACATGTTTTGTTCATTCAACTCAAATACATTCTTTTTTTTTTTTTTTTTTTTGATACCAGGGATTTAACCCAGTGCTTAACCACTGAGCCACACCCCAACCTCTTTTTGTATTTTATGTAGAGGCAGGGTCTTCCTGAGTTGCTTAGGGCTCACTAAGTTGCTGAGGCTGGTTTTGAACTTGAGATCCTCCTGCCTCAGCCTCCCGAGCTGCTGGGATTACAAGCATGTGCCACCTGCCCGACTCAGATACATTGTTTTCCCAAATACTTTCAATCTGTGGTTGCTTGAATCCGTGGATACAGAATCCAAAGATACAAAGGGCTGATTAAATGTGCACAAAAATACATCCAGAAACTCTTTCTCCATACACAGTGGGATGCACAGCCACACTCACATACTCATATACAAATACACTTTCCTCACTTACACACAGTCTTCCCCCAACAGATACTGCACATACCCGGATACATTCTCAAACATACCCATCAAGACCATGCATTCACAGTCTTAGACACTGCCGCACTCCTGCACAAATACATGTACCCGCTCTCAAATTCTCTCCCATGCTCCTACATTGACACAAACATCAACCACACACTTAAACAACATACAACACGTTTAAATACCAACGAATACACTCATATACACGCAAAAAAAGATATGCACACACTTTTGTTCTCAGACTAGACATCTACCTAATACTGATCTTTGTACACACAACACGCGTTAAGAACACATGCACACACTTACACATATATACAGTGTCACACTTAAACGCAGACGTCTCCAAGTCACTACCCCAATACTACATTCAGAGATGCACACAGAGATAGGAAGACACACCTTCTTGTGCCCTAGAAGCAGGTGCACCCACGCACACGTTGCCTACTGGTCAGGCATTACAAGCCCGTGCAGGTGTTCACAGACCTAAGTGTAGACATCCGGGCCAGCACACACATCCACAGAGGGTCCCTAATCCTCTTCAGTGCCCCAGGAGCGCACGCGCGCGCGCGCACTCTCACACACACACACACACACACACACACACACTCCTCCGCAGCGCCCCTCCCCCTCCATCACTGCAGTCCGCCCGTCTGGCCCTGGACATCGGCAGCTGGGGGCCAGGCGAGGCGAGGCCAGGGGACCCGCCCGGTCCGGCTCCGGTCTGGGGGGCGGAGCGCACCTGGGCTCCGCCTCGGGGCGGGGCCGACGCAGCGTCGCCAGCGCCCGCGGCCGCACCTGGTTCAGCAGCAGCGGCGGCTGGCCCGGCCGGGGCACGAGCGCGGCGCGGCGCAGCCCAGCCCAGCCTGAGCGCGGACCCGGCGCCCGCAGCCCCGGCGCCGCCATGGTGGAGGCGGCGCCCGCGGGGCCCGGGCCGCTGCGGAAGACCTTCCTGGTGCCTGAGATCAAGTCGCTGGACCAGTACGATTTCTCGCGGGCCAAGGCGGCGGCGAGCCTGGCGTGGGTGCTGCGGGCCGCCTTCGGGGGCGCAGGTACCCGACCGGGGGGCGGCGGGCCGGACGCTGCAGGTGCGGGGGGCGGGGCGCCGGGCCCGGGAGGCCAGGGCCGTGGGAACAATAGCGCCGGTCGCCAGGGGTCCCCGGGCCCGGGCCCGCTGCGCCGGGCCTCAGAGCTTCCTGTTCGGCCCGGGCGGTGGACTTTGCCCACTGGGATGCCAGAGTGCGATGGGGGTGGGGCCGCCGGCACAGCTCCGCTTGGGGACCCTGGAGTGCCGGCCCCCAGGTGAGCGGGGCGGGGTCCGCGGGTCGGGTGGGGTCGCCGGGTGCCGGCCTCTGGGACCCGCCTCCCACACCCCAAGTCGTAGTTTTGCTTGCTCTCCTCTCTTTTACACACATCACGAGCCTTTGATGACCCCCTCCCCACTGTCCCCGGCCTCCCGCGGGGCCTTAAGCGCTGGGGTTCCTGGCCGTGCTTACTCCCGGGCCGGACACACGCCCCGCGTCGGCCCTGCCTGCGCCGTGGGCGGCGGGGCGAGCTCTGGGAGCCCCCTCGCCTCCACCGACCGGCCTGCGGCTGGCAGCTGTGACTTATTGCCCCATTTACCGGGGTGGGGGGAACGCGAGCTCTGTAGAAGCGAAATGGTTTGTCCATGATTGCCCCGGTGGGGGCCGCGTCAGGGCCTTCTCCCATTAGGGCAGATCCTCCGCTCATTCCCCAGGCCGGCATGTCTAAATAAGTCGAGCCATCTCCATGGGGAGGATGCGGGTGGGTCTCCAGGATGAGAGGCCCTGGGCACACTCTGTCCCGACTTTGGGCAGCTTCACCGCCCTAGACCAGCTGGGAGCAGGAGCCTGGCCTTAGGAATGACAGGGGTTAATTAAGGTCTGGGCCTTCCGGGGAGGTGGGGGGACGCCCTGCCTTCCCACTGGTCCTGCCTACTGGTCTTGGCACCGGCTGGGCACACCCATCCCCCTTCTCAGTGGCCTTCCCAGACCAACCTGTTCTGGGTGTGGGTCTCAGTGACAGCTGTCCCTCTCCTGCTTCTGCTCCAGCCTGTCCCTTCCACTTTCCCCTACTAGCCTTCCATGCATGACCCACTCAGGCCTACCCACCCCCAGGGTTTGCTAGAGGAAGAAAGGAGTTGAGGATTGAACTCAGGACTGCCCAGCCCCTCACATCCAAGGTTATGAGTTTGAGTGCCAGCTTCTCTAGGATGTGGAGGAATTATCTCAGTTCTAAGCTTCTGTTTCCCTCTCCGTAAAGGAAGGCTTTCATTGACTTATTTATCTATGCTGGAAAATGTTTGTGGGGTACACACATGTGGCACGACTGAGACTCCAGTACCTTTTGGGCAAGGTTGCTGGGAGGCATCAGAGAGGTACTGTCAGATCACATCGTGTCTGGCACCTGGTACATACTAAATGGATTCTATTGGTTCTGGTGTGATTGGTGAGGTTATTTTTATTAATACTGTGAATATCATTCATTGTTTCTTGGCCAGGAGACAGAGCAGGAATTACTATCCCATTTCACAGAATGGAAAGCAGAACCTCCTGTTCTGATGCCCTGACTCACCCCATTCTGTTCTGACTGACCCAGCTCTCTCTGCTGTGTAACACTACCCTTGAGGGTCAAGTTCAGTCTCTTTCCTATCCACCTCCCCTAAATGGAGGGGAACAGAGCTCTCTGGATTCCTGAACTCTGGGACTCTACCAGTGCTTATTGGTGCCCGGCCAGTGCTGGGCGCTCAGGATGTCCAGTACAGAGGATGGATACAGGAGAGAGGGGGATGGGCGTGCAACCGGATCGTGGCTGCTTAGAGTGATAAGCTCTGTGGTGTGGAGCAAGCAGTGATGCCTGGGGGAAGAAATCCCTGAAATCTGCCAGGGAGGGAGGGAGCAGGGAAGGCTCCCCAAAGGAGGAGGGGTTTGAGTCTTGAAGGATGTGTAGGAGTTTGCCAGGGGGAGGAGTCTCTGTGCAAAGGCAGGGATGCAGATGGGCAGGGAGTTCTTTTTTTGTTGTTTTTTGTTTTTGTTTTTGTTTGTTTTTTTCGGTGCTGGGGATTGGACCCAGGGCCTTGTGCTTGCAAGGCAAGCACTCTACCAACTGAGCTATATCCCCAGCCCCAGGGAGTTCTCAGAGAAGAACTTGCAGGTCCCAGTGGTGACCATCTGGGAGGCTGGAGATGAGGAAGACTGTGAGACTTCAGGAGGAGGGCTTCTCCAGCTGTTCGGGGATCTGAGGGCAGTGGGGAGCCATAGCAGGTGTTTGGGAACTGACAAGATCTGACATGCATTTGCCCAGTAGGGCTTGTGGCTGGGGAAGGGATAGTTCTGGTGGCCCTGAGGTACAAGACTGAGAAGCTTATGCAGGAATGCAGGTAGATGGCCCAGCAGAGCACAAACTCAGAGATAAGAAAGGGTTCTGTGTCAAATAAGTTTGGGAAATACCGCATGCCATTCCTTCTGCCTTCAGAACATCAGTAAGATGTGAGGGAAGCAGTTCATGTGGGTTCTGCTGTTTACCTGCTGTGCCATCTTGAACAAGTTAACTCAGCTCTCTGGACCTTGGTTTTCTTATCTGTTCAGTGGTGTAAGGAAAGTTTCAGGATGAAATGAAGGTCACAGAATAAACAAATGCTGTGCCACAGAGCTTTGCTGTCCAGTAGGGCGGCCACTAGTCCCACGTGCTTGTGAACACCTGAAGGGTGACTGGCTGAATCCAGACGTGTTGTAAAGGTAAACTAGACACTGGATCCGACTTGGTATAAAAAAAATGAAATACCAGTGTTTTTATATTGATTACGTGTTGAAATAATGTTTTGGATCCTATTGGGTTGGATAAACTATATCACAAAATTAACGTTCCCGTTTCTACTTTTTTAATGTGGCTACCAGAAAACTGCGTAGAACTGCTTCTGTGGCTCGCGTTGTATTTCTGCTGGACAGCTCGGCTCTGTAGTAGGTGCTCAAGAGACATTTTATAGCACTGGGCACTGTTTCTCAGCCTGCGACATTTTGGTCTTAAAAGACATTGGGCAGTGTCTGGAGACATTTTTGGTTGTCACTACCTGGGAGGAAGGTGCTGCTGGCATCTAGTTAGGACCAGAGATTTTGTTAAACATCCTGACACCCATCCCCACCATACAAATAGAGCCAAGGTGGAGGACACTGGCACGGAGTGAGTGCTCCCGAAACTTCAGCAGTCAGTAGCTTAGTTCACTTTTTTTTTTTTTTTAATCATCTTGAAGGTTGAAGGCCCTGAGAAAAGTCTTAAGGGAAAGAAACTGGTTACATTTTGCTGATGGGAGCAGGAAGTGCTTTGGGCTGAGTCTCCAGCAGGGGCTGGGCAGGTGGGAGGGTTTGGATTTGGGAGATGTCAGAGGGTTGAACCAGAGGACTGATTGGATGCGAGTCGGGAATAAAGAAGGAGGGATGTTGAGCCCATGCAGGGGTGCACACCTGTAATCCCAGCAACTTGGGAGACTGAGGCAGGAGGATTGCAAGTTTGAGGTCAGCCTCAGCAATTCAGCGACTTCATCTTGAAAAATAAAATGGACTGGGAATGCAGCTATGAGGTAGAGCTTCAACCCCCGGGGGTGGGGAAGAGGAGGGTGCACTGGTGCATGCCTCTAATCCCAGATACCCGGGAGGCAGAGATAAGAGGACGCAACTTCGCAAGATCCTATTTCAAAAAAAGGGCTAGAGATGTAGCTCAGTGGTAGAGTGCTTACCTAGCATTCATGAGGCCCTGGGTTCCATCCCTAGCACTGCAAGGAGAAAAAATAAAAATAAAAAAGAAGGAATGGTGATTTCTCACTCTGATGGGGACAAGGAGGAGCAGGAGGTTTGGAGCAAGATGTTGAGGGTTGTGAAAGTTCTTGGGTAGTGGGGGAGGGCAGTGAGACCCAGTGGGGGAGGTGGTAGCAGGTAGCAGTCCTCAGATGGCTATGGCAGCAGTCAAGGAGTGAGTGAGGCATGTCCCTTTATAAGGAGACACCAGAGGGAAGGAGGAGGTGCTGGGCAGAGAGCCCAGGCACACACAGGCCCCGGATATGTGACTGGGGAGGCTGGAAACCTGAGGGCAGAAGCCAGGTCAAGGAGGTTGAAATGGCCAGGGAAGGGGCAGGGGGCAGAGAGGAGGAGGAAGTGAGCCTGGAAATCCCTCTTCTTTCGAGGATGGCTCTACACAGGGGTGGGGCTCAAGTGTGAAGGTCAAGTGTGGTTTTAGGGGGTGGGAAAGAAGCAGTGGCAGGGAGGGGGATCTGTCAAGGATGCCGGGGTCCTTGTATTGGAGACTGGCTTTGCAGAGGGGTACCTGAGAAAGGCCCATCTAATGGGCCCCCCAGCCCCTTCTTTCCAACCCTTCTAGAACCCCAACATACAGGAGAGAGGTGCCGCCTGGAGCAGCCAGGGCAGGTTCTTCACTTTGGCCTCAGCCACCTCCCCCTGACTCCCCACAGCTTCCAGGGTTTCTCCTCTCCACTCCTGAGCTGAAGTGGACCTCTTCCTCCACCTAGGATTCTGGTGGCCAGCTTGGACTTGACCTCACCGCCCACCTAAGCTCCGTTCCCTCATGTTCTCTGCCTCTAGGGTGTCCCCAAGGCCCCTCACACTCTGCTTTTACCCTCTCACCAGCTTCTTGCCTATTCCCCCATCAGCCACTGAACCGCTGCCCCATCTCACTCCTCCGGCCCCATGGAGCCCTGCACACCTCCTCTCCCTTCCCTGCCTCCTCTTTTTAGTTACCAAGTTCAGACCACTCAGTTCCCTCAAAGTGTCTGGCCTCTGTCACCTCCCCCTTTCCATGCCGTGTCCCCCCACTTGCCCAGCTGCCAAGCCGAGGGAGGGTGTAGAGTTGGCTTAGGGTGTGGGTTTGACTCTGTCCTGGCACTGGAGAACTGTGTGGCCTTGGGTGGGTTGCTTTCCTTGTCTGTGCATCCTGGGTCAGGTGCCCCAGCCGCTTCCTGGGTTGAGGAAGGCTTCCGTGAAGCCAGGACTCCGTGTTCTTGCCTTTCCCCGGGGCTTCCCCTCCCTGCCCAGCAGCCCACCATCTCCGTGAGGCGCGGCCCTTTGTCCCATGGCCCGGAATACGCCATTCCTTCCTGTGGCAGCCTGCACGCGCCCCCACGCCCGGCCCGCATTCCCTCCTTTCCTCTCCGGGTGCCCTCCTTCCTAGACCTCCCCCTCGGTTGGGGCCATGTCATTGCGTGTGCTGTCTGTAGCCCTGACTCCCCGCATGCCCCTCACATGCCCCTGCAGAGCACGTGCCCCCGGAGCTGTGGGAGCCCTTCTATACTGACCAGTACGCGCAGGAGCACGTGAAGCCCCCGGTGACGCGGCTGCTACTCTCGGCCGAGCTCTACTGCCGCGCCTGGCGACAGGCGCTGCCGCAGCTCGAGACACCTCCTAGCCCCTCTGCACTGCTGGCCCTGCTGGCACGGAGGGGCACAGTGCCAGCACTGCCCGAGCGCCCGGTGCGCGAGGCTGACCTGAGACACCAGCCCATTCTCATGGTAGGCTCCGCCCCTGCCCAGTAGGCGCTGCCCACCAGGCCTGGTTCCTTCCCTGAGCCCCCAAGGCCTGGGGTCTACCTTCCTCAAAGCCCTTTCTCACCAGGCCTGGCCCTCTCCTCGAGCCCCACCCACCAAACCTTGCTGTACTCTTGAAGCTCCACCTACTGGGCAGCTCCTCCCACAAGGCTCCACCCACCAGTGTAGCTCCTCCTCATGAAGCTCCAACCATCAGATGAGCCTCTCCTGCCAAGCCTTGCTGCTCCCCTCACGCTCCTCCTACCAGCCTGGCTCCTCCCTCAGACACACCTCTGACCCTCGAAGACTTCCCTGCGAGGCCCGCTCCATCCTGAGGCCTAGTGCCTGATCTCAAAGCCCGTCGTGTCATGAGTGGTTCTTCCAGGACCACAGCCCACAAGGCCCCACACCAACCCCTGGTCCAGGCCCGCCAATCCCCTCCTACTAAACTCCCCTTCCACCTCCAGCTTCTTCCTCTTCATTGGCCACTGGAGGCCAAGGGAGCCCCTACCATACCCTCTGGTCTCATTCTTTAGCCTTTATCCCCACAGGGAGCTCATCTAGCTGTCATTGATGCCCTCATGGTTGCCTTTGCCTTCGAGTGGACAAAGATGCTGCCTGGTCCTTTAGCTCTGACCAGCTTGGAGCACAAGCTCCTTTTCTGGGTGGACACGGTAAGTGGGGTTGGGCCAAGATGGGTGGGGACCAGGATCATCCAGTGAGCAGAGCACTGAACTTCTCCTTGGCCTCCAGACTGTCAGGCGGCTGCAGGAAAAGACAGAGCAAGAAGCAGCCCAGCGTGCATCTCCTGCTGCCCCTGCAGATGGGGCAGCCCCAGTGCAGCCCTCGGTGAGGCCAGGGCAATGCATGGACTGAAGAATGATGGATGATTGGGTGACGGAGGGCTGGTGGGCAGGACCAGGGTGGGGGTGACTGGAGGTGACTCTCTTTCTCTCTCTCTCTCTTTCCCTCTCTCTCTCTCTCTCTCTCTCCCTCTCCCTCTCCCTCCGCCTTTTCCCCGCACCGGCCCCTGCTGTACCCCTCTCTGCCCCTCAGTGCCCCACACGCTGGTATTGGAAGCTGGTTCCTGTAAGTGGGGCTGTCTTTCCACCCCGTCTGCTTGCCCTGCTTGTCGCTGTCTGTGTGTCCAATTCTGCCTGCTTGTTCGCATTCTCTCTTCTCCTCCACTAGCTGTGAGCAAAGGAGGTGGGGCCAGGGAGAACCCCCCAGTGAACCAAGGGAAGGGTGCCATCCTGGCCATTACCTGAGGGCCAACCCAGCTCAGGGAACTGACGGTTGATGAGCTTCCTGTTAATCAAGAGGGCAAACCTTCCCCGTTAACTAAGAGGGCAGGACCTCCTGTTCTTCGTTGTAGTGGAGGGAACCCCAGTCCATCAGGTGCAAGGATCCTGACCCCAGTGGGCAGGGCACAGGGGGAGATCTCCCCAGCCAAGAGGAAGAGCCTCAACCCTTCCTAACCCTGGCTCTCGGTTTCCCTAAGGAAAAAAATCCCAGCTTTGGGAGGAGGCCCACTTCTCAAAGCTTGAAGTTTGAATATCTCTTCCCTTAATTAGCTGTGCAACCTTGCACAAGCATCTACACCTCTCTGTGTTTCATGGAATTTATCTTTGCAACAGATAAACAAGGGGAAAGTGGGGGAAGTTTTGCGCTGGATGGGCTCCCCACCTTTGCTCACTTCTTACCCCCACCCCGGGGTCTGGGTTGGGGAGTTCCTTTCCTGCCTTCCTGCTTCCTCTGCATCCTCTCCCCAAGCTGGGACCTGGGTTTCTTATGGGAGGAGGGTTCCCTGCATGGGAGGCTGCTCTGTGGGGTCCCTCAGGGCTGGGAGGAGCTGGGGTCCCCAAAGCCGGCCAGAACACAGTTAGGGAGCTGGATGGCCAGAGCTCAGGACAGGGGTCAGAACTACTCCCTCCCTCAGAGGTGGGCTTGGGGGCCCGCAGGTCAGCACCCCTCCCGCCCTGCTGACGGCTGCTCCTCTCCCCCCAGCACGCAATTGCCTTCTGTTTGAAGGAGTCGGGGAACAAACCCCCCATGGTAATGTATCCCCCACTCCTGGGTCCCAGGAGTCCCTGTCCCCAGCCCCTGCTGCTGGCCTGGCTGCTCGCAGACACCTCCTCTGCCTCTCGCTGCTGCCCCTCCCCTGCTCCAGGCTGGCCCCCACCATTCTGGCTCTGGGACCCCCGGCTTCCCGCCCCCTCGTGGCGGAAACCCCAGGCCTCCCCACCCAGCCTGCATGACCTCTGACCTGGGGGCCAGCCTGACCACTAATCTGACCTGGCTCCTATCCACAGATCCGATACCGCAAGGACCGTGCTGTGGCCCGCCGTGCCCCCTGCTTCCCAACTGTGACGAGCCTCCAGGACCTGGCCAGCGGAGCTGCGCTGGCCGCCACAATCCACTGCTATTGCCCCCAGCTGTTACGACTCGAGGGTGAGTGAATAATCCAGCCCCATCTGGGATGCCTGGTGTCCTAAGCCCCAGCCCCCAGGCTTCTGTCCCCAGGTCTGAGAGACCAGGATGATGCAGTGGTTATGCATGCTGCTTCTGAAATCAGCAGACCTGGGTTTGCATCTCATACCCCTCATTAGCTGTGTGATCTTGGACAAGTTTCTAAACTCTCTGCTTCAAAGAATTCATGCCTGTAGCAGGCCTGTAAGCCAGGGATCCCGTGAGAATAACTAGGGGCACACTCCTAACCTCACAGGTGGCTCAGCGTCCTCATGACCGGAGAGAGATAATAAATCCATCCAGAAGTATCTTTGGGATTAGGTGCCCCAAAGAGTGTTAGGTGGTCAGAAAAAGGGTTCTGAGTTGAGTTCTTGGGGGTCTAGTATTCCAGGCAGAGTCGGAGGCCGCAGGAGTGGTCCATCGTGTATGCCCTTTGAAGAGGGCACCTGGCATAAGACCAGCCCACAGCAGGTCCTCATGTTGGCTGCTAGGTTTCCCTGGGCCCCCTTCCTCCCCACCTAGAACTGGGACCCAGGCATCCTGTCCCTACAGAGGTGTGCCTCAAGGACCCCATGTCTGTGGCGGACAGCCTGTACAACCTCCAGCTGGTGCAGGATTTCTGTGCCTCCCGCCTTCCCCGTGGCTGCCCGCTGTCCCTTGAGGACTTACTCTATGTCCCACCGCCCCTCAAGGTAAGGCCAGCTTAGGGGCCTTGGCGGGTGTCCGGGCTATGTGGTCTGCTTGCTGACCCCATGTCCCCCCTCCAGGTCAACCTGGTGGTCCTACTGGCTGAGCTGTTCACATGCTTCGAGGTGCTGAAGCCCGACTTCGTGCAGGCCAAGGACTTGCCTGATGGGCATGGTGAGCTCCGGCTGCTGTCAGGGTGGGTGAGGGCGGGTGGGGGCCAGGCCTCACCTGGCGCTCCTTTCTGTGCCACAGCTGCCTCCCCGCGGGGCACCGAGGCCTCCCCACCTCAGAACAACAGTGGCAGCAGGTACAGCCCACCTGTGTGGTGAATCTGGCAGCTCCTCCCACCTGGGTGCTGCCGGGGCGGGGACTGGGGATACCCGAGAGGCGAGGGGCGCTGGGGTTCAAGGCTGACCTGTGTCTCCCGGCAGCTCTCCTGTCTTCAACTTCCGCCACCCACTCCTGTCACCTGGTGGCCCCCAGTCCCCACTCCGAGGATCCACAGGTGAGGAATGGGGGCAGCTTCTGTCACAAGGGACTCCCCGACAAAGACTGCCCCAGCAGACCTCATGTCATCTCATGAGCCTTCTAGTGGCCCTGCACTGGGTCCCTCTGTCATCTGCAAGGTGATCCCCAGGACTTCCCTGGTGACCCTCAGCACCCCTTAATGATACCAAGCGGCCCCAGGTCCCATTTCTGGAAACTTCTCATCTGACTAGACACATAATGACCCATCAGTGACTCACCCAGTGACCTTGCAGAGGATGCTGACCTCATCCAGGCCCCAGTGACCCCACAGTGATCATTCTGCCCCTCCCCAGGCTCGCTGAAGTCCTCTCCGTCCATGTCCCACATGGAGGCCCTTGGCAAGGCCTGGAACCGTCAGCTCAGGTGAGCACGCCTCAGCGGCCCTGGCCAGCAGTGAGGAGGCTGGGGGGTAGGGTGGAGGCTGGTCCCAGGGGCTGACCCTTCCCTCTGGCCGCCCAGCCGTCCCCTCTCCCAGGCTGTGTCGTTCAGCACCCCCTTTGGCCTGGACAGCGACGTGGACGTCGTCATGGGAGACCCTGTCTTACTGCGCTCTGTCAGCTCCGACAGTCTGGGCCCCCCTCGTCCTGTGCCGGCCCGGACCCCTGCCCAGCCGCCCCCAGAGCCCGGCGACCTGCCCACCATCGAGGAGGCCTTGCAGATCATCCACAGTGCCGAGCCCCGGCTGCTCCCCGACGGGGCTGCCGATGGCAGCTTCTACCTCCACTCCCCTGAGGGGCTCTCGAAACCACCGCTGGCCCCCTCCTACCTGCCCGAGGGGGCCTCAAAACCCCTATCTGATGGGCCTGCCAAAGTGCCCGTGTACGTGTCCCACCCCGAGGCCCCCTCAAAACCATCTCCCTGTCCATCAGGGGAGGTGTCGAAACTACCAGCCCCATCTGAGGGGTCCCCGAAGGCAGTGGCTTCGTCCCCAGCAGCCACCAACTCTGAAGTGAAGATGACCAGTTTTGCTGAACGCAAGAAGCAGCTGGTGAAGGCGGAGGCTGAGGCTGGAGCAGGGTCCCCCACGTCTACTCCGGCGGCACCTGAAGCCCTGAGCTCAGAGATGAGTGAGCTGGGAGCCCGCCTGGAAGAGAAGCGCCGAGCCATAGAGGCCCAGAAGCGGCGCATCGAGGCCATCTTTGCCAAGCACCGCCAGCGGCTGGGCAAGAGCGCCTTTCTACAGGTGCAGCCGCGGGAGGCCGCCGGGGAGGCTGAGGCTGAGGCCGAGGCCGAGGCCGAGCCGGGCTTGGCCCCTGGTGGGGAGCGGCCAGCAGGCGAGGGCGAGGGCCAGGGCGAGCCGTCCTCACGGCCTAAGTCAGTGACCTTCTCTCCAGAGCTGGGCCCAATGCCCCCCGAGGGCCTGGGGGACTACAACCGAGCAGTCAGCAAGCTGAGTGCTGCATTGAGCTCGCTCCAGCGGGACATGCAGAGGCTCACGGACCAGCAGCAGCGGCTTCTGGCCCCCCAGGAGGCCCCTGGACCTGCCCCGCCGCCTGCTGCATGGGTCATTCCTGGCCCCACACCTGGGCCCAAAGCTGCCTCCCCCAGCCCTGCCCGGCGTGCCCCAGCTGCCCGTCGCAGCCCAGGGCCCGGCCCCAGCCCGACACCGCGCAGCCCCAAACACGCGCGGCCGGCGGAGCTGCGACTGGCACCCCTGACCAGGGTGCTCACCCCGCCCCATGATGTGGACAGCCTCCCCCATCTGCGCAAGTTCTCGCCAAGCCAGGTGCCTGTGCAGACACGATCCTCCATTCTCCTGGCGGAGGGGACGCCTCCTGAGGAGCCTGCAGCCAGGCCTGGCCTCATCGAGATCCCCCTGGGTAGCCTGGGAGAGCCTGCCGCTGAGGATGAGGGAGATGGGAGCCCCCCTGGGGCCGAGGATTCCTTAGAGGAAGAAGCATCTTCTGAGGGAGAGCCTCGGGCTGGCCTTGGATTCTTCTATAAGGTGAGTCACTGAGGGGACAGGGGAGCAGATGGCTGGTGGGCCAGGAAGTGAGGACATCACCAGGGTGGGTGGGGCTTTGGCCAGGTGGGTAGATAGATGGTTGGACAGATAGGGCATTACTAATGGATGGGTGGGAAGGTGGGTAAATAGATGGGGTGGGTAGGCGGGTGGGTGGATGGAGAGGTTGGAAGGGTGGGTGGGTAAATAGGTAGATGGATGGATAGGTTGTGCGGGTGGGTAGATGGGGGATAGCCAGGTATGAGTGGACAGATGAGGACGGGTGGCCAGATGGACACATACATCGGGGGTGGGGTGGAGAGACGGAGGGATGCAAGATGGCAGACAGATGGATGGGTGGTTGCTGGGCAAATGGAAGGATGGGTGGGTGATAGACAGATGGGCAGGGCTAGGTCTTCCATGGCGTCTCCTCCCAGTGGCTTACAGTTCCTCCCCAATCTCGCCTGTGTTCATTGTCATGACCCCTTCTGCCTGGACTGTCCTGGTAGCCAAGCAGTCACCTGACCTGTTCCTGCTGCCTCCCTCCAGCCCCACTCATTCTCCATTGAGCATTCAGGAATTTTGGCTCTAAGGATAAAAGTCCTCCCCATGGCTTTGGGTTCTGCTCACCTCTGACCATGTCCTATGCCATTCTCCCCAGCTCCACATCCCAGCCGCCCTATCCTCACACCTCTGCTGGGCTTGTTCTGACCTCAGGGCCTTTGCACTTGCTTTTCCTGAAAGGCTGCCCTCACGCATCACCCCTGCAGTTAAGCCCCTGTCATTCCCAGGGTGCTTCCCTCAAGAAGCCTCCTCAATGCTCCCAGGGTAGGAGAGGCCCCTCCCTGCAGTGTAGACAGCAGTGCCCCATCCCCTTCTCCAGGTCTGTACTTGCTGTGTGCCACTTGTCTTCCCATAGGGCTGAGCACTTGGCATGAGCAGAACCCAAGTCCTCCCCACCCCTCCGCACCTGGAGAAGGGTCGTGTGTAAAGTAGGCACAGCTAAATCCTTTAGGAGATTTATGAAGGACAGACGAGTGGCTGGCTAGCTGGGTCAGTGGGAGACAAGGCCCCAGCGGCAACAGGGGAGGGCTGGCCAGCTGGACTGGGCGTCTTCCCTAGGATGAAGACAAGACGGAAGATGAGATGGCTCAAAAGCGGGCCAGCCTCCTGGAGCGGCAGCAGCGGCGAGCAGAGGAGGCCCGGCGGCGCAAACAGTGGCAGGAGGCCGAGAAGGAGCAGCGGAGGGAGGAGGCTGTGAGGTGAGGCTGGGCCGGACAGGGCACCCCTGCCTTTGGTCTTCCTGTCCCCAGTGGCCCCATGCTGCTCTGACTGCTGGCTTCCCCTCCATCTGCAGGCTGGCCCAGGAGGTCCCCAGCCCGGCCCCTGCAGCACCCGTGGCTCCTGTGGCCCCTGTGGCACCGGCAGCCACCCAGATCCCTGCTGCCCGGGCCCCAGCTGAGGAGGAGGTGGGCCCCCGGCGAGGGGACTTCACGAGGCTTGAGTATGAACGCCGGGCCCAGCTAAAACTGATGGATGACCTCGATAAGGTGCTGCGGCCCCGGGCCACGGGGACCGGGGGACCGGGTCGGGGCGGGCGGAGGGCCCCCCGGCCACGCTCTGGTTGCTGCGATGACTCGGCCCTGGCACGAAGCCCAGCCCGCGGCCTGCTGGGTGAGGACCCTGTGGGGGTGGGGCCTGCCCACGGCCCTTTCTGGGCTCTCGGGGAGGCCCCCATGGATGTGTGGGGAGGGGGTCTGCAGGGGTGCAGGGCAAGAGTGGGCATGTGGGGTGGTAAGGTTTCCAGTGGGGTCTGACCCTGACTGTCGGGGGACACAGTGGGGTGAGGAGTCTTCCCTCTGTGGCTAGGAGACCCTCTGGGGGATGTTAGGGGGCAAAGCCCCCTTCTCTGCAGGTGTGCAGAAGGTCCGACCTAGTGGGCTGCAGAGGGGTGAGGGTCTTGGGCAGGGCTGACCCTGGGCTCCCACTACAGCTGCTGGTCAGGTCTCGGGCATTGGTAGAGGCAAGGGGGCTTCAGGTGGGGCTGACCTGTGGGTCTCTTCCCAGGCTCGCGGCTCAGCAAGGTCTACTCCCAGTCCACCCTGTCCCTGTCCACCGTGGCCAATGAGACCCCCAATCACCTTGGTGTGAAGAGGCCCACATCTCGGTGAGCTCTGGCCGGGGGCTGCCCAGAGCTTGTGGGTGTGTGCACCCCTCCCTGTGCCCCTGGAGTGGGGTGTGGCTCAGGCCTCTCAACGTGCCACCCAGACGGGATGCAGAGCGCACAGGCAGGCTGCTGGACTGGGGCTGTTTGGCCCCGCATCCGTGTCCTCTGCACTGTGCTGGCGGCCTCCAGCACCACCTCACTCCGGCCACCCCTTTGCTGCCGCAGGGCCCCGTCCCCATCTGGCCTCATGTCCCCCAGCCGCCTGCCCGGGAGCCGAGAACGCGACTGGGAGAATGGCAGCAACGCCTCCTCCCCAGCCTCAGTGCCTGAGTACACAGGTGAGTGTGCTCGGCGAGGCGCGAGCAGCAGGCTCCACCTGGCCATTGCCCCTGCTGACCTCCTGCCCTCTAGGTCCGAGGCTGTACAAGGAGCCCAGCGCCAAGTCCAACAAGTTCATCATCCACAACGCCCTGTCACACTGCTGCCTGGCCGGCAAGGTGAACGAGCCGCAGAAGAACCGCATTCTTGAGGTGAGCCTGCACCTGCCTGGCTGTGGGGCAGGTGAGGGGTCAGTGGTCCCGCCCAGCTGGCTCATGGCTCTCACCACCCGCTAGGAAATTGAGAAGAGCAAGGCCAACCACTTCCTGATCCTCTTCCGGGACTCAAGCTGCCAGTTCCGGGCGCTCTACACGTTGTCTGGGGAGACGGAGGAGCTGTCCCGGCTGGCGGGCTATGGCCCTCGTACTGTCACACCCGCCATGGTCGAAGGCATCTACAAGTACAACTCAGACCGCAAGCGCTTCACCCAGATTCCCGCCAAGACCATGTCTATGAGTGTTGATGCCTTCACCATCCAGGGCCACCTCTGGCAGAGCAAGAAGCCCACCACTCCCAAGAAGGGCGGCAGCACCCCCAAATAGCCCCACCCTGGGTGGTGCACGGGCTGGGCCCTGCGAGCTTTGGCCGCCGCCCTTCTGGAGGACAGTTGGTCAGTATTCCTGGGTCCTGTCTGTCTCCGACCTTGTCTGGGTGGGGCTGGAGTCCCCACCCCCTAACTTTGAGTCCAGTCCTACTGTGGGGACTGAGCTGGGAGGTTCAGGGACTCAGGGCTCAGCTCAGTCCCCTTGTCTGTCCTCCCCACCTTCTTGAATAAAATAATTTAAAGAGAAGTCGAGTCTCGTCACCTCCCTGAGGCTGGCTGGGTTTCAGTCTCCTGTCCTCTCTTGAACCAACTCTAGTTTGTCTCTTCTGCCCCCTTGATGGCCCCTTGTGGCTTCTGCCCACAAACCTCTTCCCAGGGTTTCTCAGCTGCCTCTGAACTGATCCCTTGGTGCAGGAGGCTCCTGACCAGCTCCTCTCCCTGGGCCTCCTCCGCTCCCCATTTTCTTTTTCTGTGCGGCTGTTGTTATTGGCCTTTCCTGGCATTTGGTCCAGGGCCAATTTCCAACTCATCTTGTGCCCTAGCCTCCCCTGGAGCCAGCCTGCCTAGTTTCTATGCTGTTCCCGCCTCAGGGCCAGGGCATCTGTGCTGCCCTCCTCTGAGCCCACATCCGAGGATTCAGTTGCCTTCCTGGCTTCACTGTTAGTCATCTCAGGTGCAGGGCTTGCATGGCCACCCGTGTCAAGCTGGACCTAGCTTCCCTGCCACTGCCCAATCCTGGGTAGCTCACCCCCTAAAGCCCTCTCTGGCCCCAAGACCACCCACCCCCTCGTCCAATCCAACAGCCTGGGCCGCCTCATGTCCCCAGCTGCCTCCTACCCATACAGCATCCTGTGTGACCTGCTAAAGCACAAATCGGATTATGTCCCCTGATGCCTAAAACCCCTTAATAGCTTAGAGCCTGCTCATGGCTTCCCAGAGCTTAGGACTAAGGGCCACACCCTGGACATGGTCTGGCTCCTTGCCAGGGACAGAAGCACCTTGCCATTAAGTCCACAGAGCTGGGCCAAAGCCCGCCTGACCCCACCCCACAGATCAGGGATTGTGGAGCAGAGCCCCAGAACTGTCTGGGTGAGCACAAGTTGGTGAGACCTGGGCAGCTGGGGTCAGGTGCCCCCAGGCTCTGGGCTCCAAGAGGCTTCTGGGAAGGCCTGACTCGAGGCCTCAGGCGGTAGAGGGACTGGCCATGCAGCGTCCAGAACTGGCTCTGCAGGGTGAGGGCAGGGTGTGTGCCTGGCCTGGGCCCGGCTGCCCCACCTCCCACACCAGCCAATCAGGGCCCAGGGGCAGGGCACTCCTGAACTGACAACCCCCCCAGAGAGCACCTGGTGGCAAGAAGGAGGCACAGGCCATGACACAAAAATGGGCTGTATTGTGGGGAGGCTTGGGGGAGGGGAGGTCAGTCTTCCTTTAGGCTACCAAACACAGCAGCGGGAACACTCTGCTGCTCCAGCCGAACCTCTGTGGGAAGGAAGAAAGGAAGGAAGGGAGGTGGTTACCCGCTGGCCTCTGGCCTCCCCACTGCCCCTGGTCCCCACTACTCGGGTAGTCACTGACCGTTGGGCTCCAGGTCCATCTCGTCCTCATCCTCATCTTCACCCAGCTGGATCTCCTCGGGGTTGGCTTGCTGAGCCAGCTCTGCCAGCTCCTCCCGGGACGCATCGCTCCTGGGGGTGGGGAAAGCTGCTTCAGCAGGGGCTTCTCGCCAGCCTCCCCTCTGCCTCCCCTTCCAACAAGAGCTGGCCTGTCCTCCTCCTGCCCAGGTCCTCACCTCACAAAGAGGATCTTGCTCTGGGCCCGTGGAGGCTGGTCCCGCTCAGCCTCAGCTGCCAGCTGCTCTGCCCGCTGCTCCAGCAGCTTCATGTCATCCATGCCACTCTGCCCAGGAGCCAGGTCGGACACTACGGGGAGAGGGAGTTCAGCCACTGGGCAGGCCCTCTCTTGGGCATGTCACACCCCACCAAGGTCTCCAAGGAGTTCCCAACAGAGGTGAGGGAGGCCAAGTTGAGCCTCCAGTGCTCCCAGACCCGGGAGGTCATGGCTTGACAGTGGATGCTCTGAGCCACGGCGGGGAGTGGCTGGCAGCTGCTTACCAGTGCCTGTGGCACTGCCTGACACCTTGAGCATCTGCGAGGCCATGAAGTTGACCTGCGTGTTGTATGTGGCCTGCACACTGCGACGGATCCGCAACATCTCCCTGATGGTGTCCTCGTTGCCATGCCGAACTTCAAAGTCCTTCCACGTTTGCCAGAATGCCCCGGTGGTCTGTGGTGGTGGGGAGGGTGGATAGAGGGGTGGGGGGTGCTTGTATGTGAGCCAGTTGCTGGGCTGCCCCTCCTCAGTGCCTGTCCCTCTACCCTCCTGGCTCTACACCTACCCGGGGGTCACATATCTGGGAGCAGAAGCTGTAGATGGCCCTGGCGCGATCAATCTCCCCGAGCTTGCACTCCATGTCTGCAAACCGCAGGCACATCTCCCGGGCATGCTCGTCCGACAGCACCTGGGGAATCAAGGGCAGGTGTGAGGTGGAGGGAGCTTGGAGGGATCCCAACACTGTCACCACCTCTGGGTTTCCAGAACACCTCCCCCCACCCCCACGTGCAGGATCCTCCTGCCTGCCAGATGACCTTCATCCACTCAGGGACCCCTGGTGGTGGGCACCTCAATGGCCTTCTGGTAGATGCCGCGGGTGTGGGTGACACCATAGATCTCAGCAGCCCGCTTGATGTAGATGTTGAACATGTCATACTGCTGGGCGGGTTCTACAGCCCTGGTGGCACGATCGTACACAGCCATGGCATGCCGGGCTAGGCCCCACTCCTCTTCCAGCTGTGCATACAGTAGGTACAGGGCTGCCCAGATGGGAGGAGAGGACCGGTCAGGGGTCAGTGGCCCAGCCCGCCATGCCCATCCCCAGGCCCAAGGGAGTCCACGGCTCCTCACTCTTGGCATATTTGGGCGGGCAGCCATCCAGCGCCTGCTCAAAGAGGTCCCGTGCCCGCTCCAGCTTTCGGCCTCCATAGCGGGCGATGAATTTGGTTAAGTAGGTGCTCCAGATGTCGGACACATTGGGCCACTTGAAGAGGGAGATGCCACGCTCGTAGGCCTGTCCCAGGGGGAGCAAGCGTGTGAATGTGCAGAGTGTTGATGGCCCTGTCCCTGGTGCCTGGGAGGAGGCTGCCACATCTACAGGCTCAGCAAACAGGCCCCTTCCCATCTAGCCCACATACACTGCCCGTCTTCCTCAACACACTGCTGGGATCTATAGACAGAGGTGTGACAAGTCTGACTAAACATGGTGTCTGTCACCTCTTAGATACATTTTGGGTGCAGAGGAGGTGGCTCCTCACCTCTGCAGACAGTGGCCACCAGGGTGCTGGGTTGAGGGGTTAGGGGCACACATATACAGGTATGCCTTCCCCATCTGTGTATCTGCATATGGCTTCACAACCACCCTGGCAGTGGGGCGGGGCCTCACACATATGGGTATGTAAAAACCCCACCACCTACAACCTGTCCCCTGAGCAATGGAAGGACAGCCACATGCTATCAACATCCCCCCCCCCATGTATGTGGAGGCAGGACTGCCTTTTAGAGGCTGAACCGTGTGGCCTCCCACGTTCATATGCCGAAGTTCTAACACCCAGCACCTCAGAACACAAGCCACTAAGTTAAAATGAGCTGTTAGAGTGGCTCTCATCTACGGTGGACTGTTCTTGTAAAGAAGAGCAGGCTGGGCCTAGTGGTGCACATCTGTAATGCCAGCTCTCAGGTGGCTGAGGCAGAGAAGGACCACAAGTTTGAGGCCACCCTCAGCCATTCAGCAAGACCCTGTCTCAACATGAAAATTAATAAAGGGCTGGGGTGTAGCTCAGTGATAAAGTGCTCCTGGGATCAATGCCCAGTACCAAAAAACAGAAGCAATTGGACACGAACGTGTGTGGAGGGATGAGGCATGAGGCCCAGGGAGAGATGACATCTGCAAGCTGAGGCCAGGGGCCTCAGAGGGCACTGAGCCTCTGTCACACTCACAGTGGACGCCAGCCTCCTGTCCCTTGAAAGAGTGCAGCTGTTGTTTTGAGTCCCCCACTCTGGGGCACTCTGTCATGGCAATAGCAGGTGAGCACACACACCGTGCCCCACACCCCAGGCACGACCAGTCTGGGGCCTCCAGGTTCATGTGACTCACCTTGAAGCTCTCCTCAAAGTACTTGTGCTCCTCCAGGAACATGGCGTAGTTGATGACGATTTGGGGCGTGGCGATGCGCAGGTCCAGGATGCGGTCGTACACGGCCTTGGTGGACTGAGGGGACAGGGACCAGTCTGAGCATGCTCCAGGCTGAGCACAGCCCCACCCCACTCCCCACGGCAGCTGACCTGGAAGGTGCCCAGGCTCTCCTCCAGGTCGGCCAGCATCGACCACACCTTCAGGGACTTGTACACACGGTTCTGCACGGGCTCCGAGCCGTCAAAGTACTCAGCCCTGCGTGCGGGCAGCGCTGTTGCCTTCTGCAGGGGAGAAGCAGCAGGGGAGGAGCGCTCAGGGTTGACCCCCCGCCCACCATGTCCACCCTGTGACCTGGGTCTCTTCTCACCCGCAGCAGCCGCAGGGCCTCATCGTAGTTCTCGTGCCGGAGCTCCAGTTCGCCGCACTGGCACCACACGCTCGCCAGGTCATCCACCTGCTTGAAGTTCACCTTGGTGGCCTTCTCCAGGATGACGCGTGCCTGGCAGGGGCAGGCAGAGGCAGGCTGGGACCCTGCAGTCTCACCACCCTGCCATGCACACGCGTGTGCAAGTGCATGCACAGATGCAGCTGTGCTCACACATGCACATGCACTCAGATGTGCACACCAGCACGGCACTTACGTCGTCCAGTTGCCCATTGTCTTCATAGAACTTGGCGAATGCGACCCACAGTGTGTGGGGCTTGCCTGTGGCCTTGAAGGGGTCCACCGTCTGCACGGCTTCCGTGTAGGTGTTGATGATCTGGGGTGAGAGAGTCAACCAGGCTGCGGGCACAGGCCCTGCAGGCGGGGGTGGGGCAGGCTGGATGGGGGCAGCACGTACCTCCCTAGGGCGGCCCTGGTGTAGGGCCACGCGCTTGTGCCACTCGTGGACATGGTGTGGGTTCTGGCGCAGCAGGACACTGTTGAGGAGCAGGGGCCGCCGGCTGATGAGCTGTTCAAAGCGAGCCAGTCGCAGCTCCAGGTCCACGTCATCTGGGAGCCACGAAGATGTTCACAAGTGCCAGGGAGGTGGGGGTGCGGGCCTTGGTCCTCAGCCTCCTAGCCCCTCCAAACCTCAGCCCCAGCCCCTCGGGAAGCCCCTAAGCCCCTCCTCCCCACACCGGTCCTCCAGCTCTCCCAGGATCTGGCCAGAGCCTGTGAGTGATTCCAGTCCTGGCTGCTGAAGGACCCCCAACACCACCATTGCCCTTCTCTCCTCCCTCCCCGCAGGCTCCTGGTTGAGCCTCCTGAGGCTGTCCCCACATGAGACCTGCCCACTGCCTCCCCCGGCCACTCAGGACTGCCCTCTCCCTGACCGTCCAGGTCCACCCCATCCTCAGCACCCCTCAGCGATGGCTGCCGCAGGGCTCACCCTCCTCCTCGCGCCCTAGCTCCGAGGCAGTCTCCATCTTGGCGGCAATCATGCTTTCCTCAAACTGGGCATAGCTGTCGAACACCTGTGTGAAGTCTCGCACAGTCATCACAGTGCGGATGGCCTCCTCGTACACATCCCGGGCCTGTGGGATGGGAGCAGTGAGAGGGAAGTGCTGGCAGGGGAGAGGTGTGTGAGCTTGCTGCCCGGGACCCTCGTTGGGATCCCCGCAAGGCCTTTCCAGGTGCCCTAGCACCCGCAGGCTCCGAGTGGTGCGTGCAGCACTTCCCATTCCTCCTCGCCCTGGGAGGCTACACTGATCCTGGGAGCTGCAGGGTGTCCTCAGTAAATTGAGTGACAGCCCTTGTGCAAAGGGACCTTAAGGCTCGACTGACACCAAGCCAGTCCCCATGTCCTCCCTGAGGAACCGCAGCCTTGCTTGTCACAGAGGGCTCCCTCTTTGCTCCTAAGCACCCCTCATGCCTGCCTGACCCCTTCTCCAACTCCCATTCTCCCAACTACCCTGCTCCACCTCCTCATGGCTCCATCTCTCCACCCCTGTCCCTGCCTGGTCCCGCCCACTGCCTCTGCTGGTCTCGGCAGGGCATTCTTCTGGAAGAGGCACTGCAAGATTCCCACCTGCCTGCAAGGCCCTTGACCACCTTCCCAGCCCTGCACTGCCCCCACTTCTGCTTGTCCAATTCACTCCAGCCCTACTCCCACCTTTCCTCAGGCCGCAGGAGCCCCAGCCAGCCCTCTGGGGATTCCCAAAGCTCCACCCACTCCCCTGTCCCAAGCTTGCCACTCCACTCCCAACAATGAAAGCATGATGATAAGGATAGCCAGTCACACTAATCCCTGAGGGATCAATGCTCATATTAGGTACCTGCTTGGTGCTCTGCCTGCACCTCAGAGACAACTCCTCACAAGTTGGCAAGGAAAGCCAGGTAGGGACAGCCAGCCTTGGCAAGACCAAGGCCATACATGTCACAAACAGTATGTCTGCATCTGTGTTCTGTCCATGCCCAATGTTCCTGAATGTCCCCCAAGTGTTAGAGGAAGACCTGCCCCACACTCGAGGCTAAGGGGCCCAAGCACCTTCTCGAAGTGGCCGCTGCGGATGTAGTAGTCAGCCAGTGAGCACCACAGCTTGCCCAGCTGGTCGGTGAAACGGGTGAGGCCGCCGCGGATGATGGCGTCCACATTGAGGGACTGCACCTTGTCTGGATTCTGGGAGATGAGGTCACACAACTCGTGCCACAGCTGCAGGGTGCAGGGTGTGGGGGTCTTAGCCTTGGTCTCAGAGGGAGGAGCCCTCCTGCCTGGTCCCATCTCCCCTCAGGCACACCTGGTAATTGGACTTGCCAGCCTTGGACACAAAGCGCTCGTCATTCACCACAGTGGCCAGGCGCTGTGCAGCCTCATCCAGCCGGTCACTCGACTTGAGGTACTCGATGTACTCCTCGGCACTCTCTGGACTCAGCTGGGGGCCCACCAACCCTGCTGGAGTCAGTGGCCCCCCAGGGCCGCACCTCCCCCTGACTCACTGCCTCTGGGCCTCTTGCCACCCACCCACCATTGTCCCAGTCAAAAGCCTGCCCTGTTGACTCAGCGCCACAGAGGTCCAGCCTGGGCCCACGATTCCAGCCTCAGTCCTGACTTGATCCCACTGTCCAACCCCAGTCCTGGACTTTGCAGCTTAGACTCCTGTGGTTTGGCCTACACAGGCCAGGACTGCTTGTCACAAGCCCCTATCCAAACATCATGCAAAGGGTTTACCATGTAAAACTAATGTGACAAGTTTGAGCACATGATGTCTTACCCTGAGCTCATCTGCACCTCTGCCCAACAGAAGGGCCTACTGTACATCCCATAGCTGTAACCTCCCATTCCTGGCCCTCATCATGGCTGTGGTTTTCTATGGCTCACACAGTCAGCTCAGCTGTACTGACTACCCAGTTAGACTGCAGGTTTCATGCAGGTGGCAACCATCTTATTTACACTGCTCCCTGCATCTGTCCCTATGCCTAATGAGCAGCAGGTGCTAGCAAATTATTTGGAAAATGAAGACTCAGAAAATCTAGGTGCCTCCAGGAGCCCTCTCCCCACACCCTGTCTGTTGGGTGACATCTGCCTGGGGCTCGTGTCCCAGTGAACCAGTGTTTGTGAACTCCAGCCTGGGGAACCCGCCTACCTGATGGGCTCACCTTGAGGAAGCGCCGGTATCCTCGTACAGCTGTCTCAGGCAGTGGGTGGGAGCGCAGGAAGCGCAGGTACAGAGGCCAAATACGAGAGTGCTGGGTGATAGGTAGTGCCCGGAGGGCACGGTCGAAGGTGCGGCGGGTGTGTGTGACTCGTCCCTGGTCCATCAGGAATTGGCAATAATCTAGCCACAGACGGGGCATCTGGAAGTGTGGGAAGATATAGTTAGTTCTGAGCTCGGGGGTCCACAGCCTGGCCAAAGACACCAGAGGTCATAGGCCCAGTTACACCTGGGACGTAAATGTGGGAGAGCCCAGAACTCCTAATCCCAGGACTGACTCTACCCCAATGTCCCCTGCAGAGGCAACAGGACTCCAGTCCTCCACCCCTGCGCTGCTGAGCTCGGCTCCTCTGCTTTGCCCACCTCTGTGGAGTCTGAGCCCCACTCCTCCCAGCTCCCCACCTTGTGCATGAACACAAAGGCCCTCTCGTGGCAGTTGTTGACATCTTCATAAGCAGGGTCAGTCACACAGCGATGCTTCACCTGTGCCCGACGTGCCTTTAGGTAGCGGTACCAGAGTTTGTAGCTGGGGAATGGGAAGGGACACACACTAAGGGGCTATGGACCCACAAAACCCTCCCTCCCATCCCAGGAGGCAATAGTGGGGAGAAAGGGACTGAGGAAGGGTGACAAATCTCAGGAAGAGAGGGAAGTACTGGACATCAGGGAAGTGTTGTGGCTTATCAGGGGATGCGCACTTGATAAGACCCAGTGAGAGAACACATAGCAATCACCTGGGACCTATTTGCCAGTTCCATTACGACTGGACAAGGTGGGATGGGAGCTGGTGGACAGGACAGTTAGAGGTGTGCCCACCTGCAGGGCAGCAGCTTGAGTGCCCGCTCATACAGCTGATTGAGCCTGGGCTTCGGGGCCCCCTGTTTGAACTCTATGTAGCGGAGCCAGCATTTGACTGAGAACTGGTTCCGCATGATTTCCTCCTCATAGGGAAGGTCCTCTTCCTCCTGCAGGGCCAGGGAAGGGAGAGAAAAGAGACCTGCCCTCAGAGTCTGAGTGCAGCAGCATCCCACCACTGGGGCTCATGCCCAATCTCCAAATTTAAACTCAGATCCCAGATCCCACTGTCAAATCTGGGCCACCAGATGCCCAGACACCAGGACACGGGTTCACACCTTTGCCCTTCAGAATTCTACTGCCCATGATCTGACCCAGTTAGTCTGACTTCTCAGTCATTAGAGTTCCAAGCCAGATAATAAGACCATTAGCTGGACACCAAGCTCTGGCCCTCCAAATCCCACCACCCACTTGCTGGCTCACATCAACAGGTTCTTTACACACCAGGGCCCTGGTCCAGATGCCACGTCTCCGCCTTACCTCCTCACAACACCTCCTTCCAGACACCAGGTCTTTGGACCCTCCAGCTCCACTGCCACAACCTAATCAACCTTCATTCCAGGCCAGGTGAATAGATTTTTACCTCAGTCACCAGGGTTCTCAGGACCAGACACCAAACTGCTTAACTCCTAAGATCCCACCAGCCAATAACATAACTCAACTCTGTCCCAAAGCTTGGAAGTTAGGCCTTTACCTCAGAAGGAGAGGTATGAACCAGAAGTGAAGCCCTTAACTCTTCCAAGAATCTGGTGAAAATGCTAGGCCTCTACTCCAGACATCAAACCTTTGGCTAGTTAGTATCTCACTGGCCATCGCCTATCAGGTTCCACATCACCAAGCCCTTTCTTCAAACTCCAGGGTTCTTGCAGCCCCCCACACCAGGCCTTTACCCCAGAAACCGTAACGCTTTGAAGCAGATATAGGACGTTTCGCCGAACGCAAGCCATTGCCCTCAAGGCAGACCTAACCTGATCACTGTGCCTTTATTTCAAACACCAGTTCTTTAAGTGTCAAAATCCAGTTATGCGATTTCCCTTCTCTCCAAATCTTGGCGCGCCCCCGTTTCCGCCCCCAAGCCCGAGACTCCTGCCCCTTAATCTCGGCAGCAGCTCTTTACTGAGGCCACTGGAGTCCAGTTCCGATACCAGATCTTTACTTGTGGTCAGCTCGGTGGGGGAATTACCATCTGGCCCGGTCCGGGATCCCCGCCCCCAATCCTTGGACAGGCACAGTGTAGGACTAAACCCCTCGGAAATCCAGGTCCCGATCCCCCGCGGCATCTAGGCCCCAATGAGCTCCGGCGGGCCAACCCGGGTCCCGCCACGGACTCACAAAGACAAGGTCCGGCCGCTCGGGCCGCGAGACGCGCGCCATCACCACCATTTTTCCGGCTGTCCAGGCTTGGGCGAGGGTCGCGCGCCTGATGACGTATACCACTGAAGGCCCGCCTCTCCGAGCCAGACTCGTGTCCGATTGGCTGTACCCGTCTCGACCGTGCGTCTCGCGTTGTTGACTTCCGTGAAGACTAGGCCAGTGACCGGAAGCAGGGAAGAGGCTTCCGAACATTATGTCATCCTGGGACTCAAAGGCCAATCAGCTTCAGCAGCGGGCTTCACGAAACACCAATGAGCTTCTGTCTAGCTGCTACGGGGTCAGCTTTGGGCGGAAGTGGGTTTGTAGACCCGGAGAAGCGAGATGGGGGTGAAGTTGGAGGTGTTTCGGGTCAGTGAGTCCGGAATAGGTTAGGGGACTGATTGGGAGATCTCCCTGGATCTGGGGCGAAGTTGTAAAAAGGGGGAACTCCAAAGAGGGGGCCGCTCCTGGAAGAACGGCAGGACTGGGGACTTGAGAGGGACTTTGACGGTTGGAAACTCAGAGGAGGGGGCCTTGGATTGTGGGGGTCGGAGTGGTGCGTCTGGGTTTGGGGAATCTAAGAGTAGGGCCTCACGGGGGTGAGTTGAGGAAGCGTCTCAGTGAAAGAAATGTTCAGATCCCGGAGAACCTCGGGCTCATGGTGGGTGGGCGCCTCTGACAGGGAGACTCCTAGATCTTAGGGAAGTAGATTTGAAAGGTGAGACCTTCTGGCTTTGGGGTGCTCCTGGCCTCTGATTGGGGGAGTAATGAGGTCTCAAGGAGGTGTCTTTGTAATAGGTGCTTTCGTGCTGCTGTAACCTGTGTGTGTTTCTTTGAGATGGAGACTCGGAGAGGACTTACAGGAATAAAGCCTCCTGGATTATGGGGGCCAGGTTTTAAGGTGTCAGGTTTCTGTACCCTTAGTGGGAGTTCTGGGGTTCATGGGGGAGACAATGAGGAGGTGGTTGTGGATTCTGCCGGAAGGTGTCTGCCCTTTAGGCTCTGCAGTCCTCCTAGGATGATGGCCTCAGGCCCTGTTCATCCACCCACTGCCTTTACAGATGACACTCTACCTCACTTTCCCTGTGGCTATGTTCTGGATTTCCAATCAGGCTGAATGGTTTGAGGACTATGTCATACAGCGCAAGGTGGGCATAGAAAGAATATTCACCTGGTCATTTAAGGGGGTGGGGAAGGCGGCACCAGCCTACTGGGGACCAGACCTAGGTATGGGGTTCTGGAGTCACCTGGCTTGTGCCTCCAGCTCTGACTTTGTCCCCACAGAGGGAGCTGTGGCCACCTGAGAAGGAGGGCCAGGTAAGTAGCCTACTTTTCCTTCTATCAAAGTGAGAGAGGAGTCTGGGTCCCTATAGCCATCACGCTTTTTTTTTTTTTTCCAGTGCTGGGGATTGAACCCAGGGCCTTGTGCTTTCGAGGCAAGCACTCTATCAACTGAGCTATATCCCCAGCCTTCCATCATGCATTTTGAATGAAAGTTTTACCCTTAACTATGGGTAGGGAACTGAGAGCAGAAGGGTGTATCTTTTCCTTTTTGCCCTCTTGAGGGATGAAGCTGGTCTCACTTAGACTCCCTATAATTGGCATGGTGCACCCAATGTAGACACTGAATTCTGAAGCCAGGAACAGGGTCATGGGAAAGGATCCAGGTCCTGAGGTGTGTGCCCCCTCCTTCCTTCCCATCCTATCCCTTCCCACCCCCAGCGTCAAGAGCTAGAAGAATTCAAAGAGAGGATACGGAAGCAGCGGGAGGAGAAACTCCTACGTGCTGCCCAGCAGAGCTCCTGAGGCCTCCAAGCACTTGAGTCCCAAACCCTCCAACCATGAAATAACACATACTCAGTTCCTTGTTGCTCGTGCAAGTGTTTTATTGTCTGCTTTCAGGGGCCCAGTGGGGCCCAGAACAGTTTGGGCCCTCAGGGTGCTTGTGTCTGGGGCTGGGGACTGCTGTTCCTGCGGAAGCTGAGAGCACTGGGATCCTGAGGAGTGAGCAGGGGTTGAGGGCTGAGGGTCCCAGCTCGTTTCTGCACTCCGTCCTGTGGATGAAAAGCTGTCAGCCAGAAGCAGGGACCAAGGGCAACACAGGCCAGAGGTGACTCCTGTGTAAGTGCCCCCTCTGTCCCCATACAGCATTCTGTTTACCTTCATTATCTGCCATTTAGGGTGGTCCTTGGGTGTGAGGTGGCAGGTCTTGGGGTGCTCACCAGGGTCTTGATCAGAACTCTGGCTGTGTGTAGGTACGGGGCAACATGTGGATATGCTTCTTGTGTGAGTGAGCTCCTGTGCCCTCCTCCCTGGGATGTTGCCTCAGGAAGGGGGCCTGTTCTCTCCCTCTTTCTTTCTCAAAACCCTCAGACAGGGTTGGGGCAAGAGCCATGAGTTCCAGCCCCAGCTCTGACACTGAATGACCCTTGTGTGACCTTGAGCCCCTCTCAGGACTGCCCTCTCTGGGGCTTGGTCTTATCTGAATTCTCAGCAGATGATGGACAGATGGGTGTGGGGCCCCATTCACTCTTGGCCAGGGATGGGGAACAAGGTTAGAGAGCACAGTCTGGTAGGTGTTTCATCAGCACTGACCGAACATCACGTACCTTGGGGCCAATGGGCTGGAAGCCAGGCAGGGTGCTGACTGTCACACGCTGGTCATCCATTCTGCGGCCCTGGGTGCTCTCCAGCATGTCCATGAGACTGTCCATCTCGGGTGTAGGGTCACCTTCTGCACGGAGCAGAGACACGTGGCCATGAACATATAGACAGATTCCAGGGGAGCCTGGCCTGGTCATCCCCCGACAGCCCACCCCCTACAGGCTGCCCCTGCACCCTGTACTTCCTCCCATTCCCATCACCAGGCAGCATCCCCATGCCCAGGCTCACGGCTCTCAGGGGTCTGGCCCGGTCCTGCCTGCAGTGAACAGCGCTGCTCCTCCATCCGATCACCCTGAACGTGGCTCAGCAGGTTGAAGAAACCCTCCTGGTCTGGTGAGCCTGCCTGGGGACAGACACACTTGGTCTAACTAAGGGTTCCTCCCCTTCTCTCCTGGTGAGCTGGCTTGTGCCCCGTCCTGAGTCTCCCTCAGCTCTTACCATGGTCCTTGTCGATCTGCTCTGCAGAGCTGCTCTGAGTGAGACATGAGTCTCCTCAATGCTGGTCGCCGCCCCAGGGGCCCCAGCCAGCAGCACCACTTCACGTGGTGCCACCTCTAGGGAGAGGCCTGCCAGTGACAGTGTCCTGCCTGCCCTCCTAGATTGGGGCCTGACAGGATGGTCTGGGACTGGAACGCAAAGGAGGAATATGGGGCTCCGGGGCCACCCATAAGTCCCAGCATCTGCCACCTTCTAGGGGTCAGCACCAGGATACCTGCCCTCTGCCTTGGGGCTGGGGACCAATATATAAACCTTCTGCCCATCAGCACCTCCGTGTGGTGACAAATGGGTCAGGGGACCCCGGAGACTCACTTGCTAATTAGGTGCCCTACAAATTAACTAGTCCTGTCAGTTACGGGCTCTGAGAGCTAGAGGAGCTGAGGTGGGGGTGGGGCACTGTTACCTTGCTTGGGGTGTCTGAGCCACCCTCCTCTCCTTTCTCTTCCTGTTCCATCATTGTCCTTCCACTGGACTTCACTTTCTGTTCTTCTCTGTCCCAGCCCTGCGCCAGGAAGGCCTTTTAAACAGCCAGGATGTGGGGGGAGTGGATACCCTCTCCAGTCCCAAATCCCCGGCTCATGCCCCATCTGCTCCCACCCAAGCTTAAGCCCCATAAAGATGATCCAGATAATTGTTTGCCCAGAATATTGCTAGGCCTGGCACAGGGGTGGGAGGGAGGGTGGCCTGGGTGTAGACCGCACCAGACCCAGTGCACTTACTAACCAGGCCCCAAGGGCTGTCAGGTGGAGTGTGGAAGAAGGCCAGAGCAGTTTTGGAGAAGACGGGCCAACGGGGGAGGGGGAGGCCTGCAGTCCACTTGTGGGATCCAGTGCAATCTGTCCCCACCCTGGCCAGCCTACTAGCTCCCTCACTGTACCTGTGGCCTCATCCTGTTAGAAGGGCAGTTGCCATCTGCAGGGGGAAGCAGAAGAGGAGGCTGAAGCCCAGGACCCCTTCCCTGCCTCCCTGCAACCTCCTCAGGCACCACCAGCCAGCCTAACTCCAGCTCTGCCTCATGAGCAGCGATTCCACAGGACATCCTGGCCACCCTGCCCTCTGCTCCCTGTCCTTGAGGCCTGGTTGCCCACCCCAGGACCCAAGACCAAATCTGGGTTCTCCTGTCCACCTGCCACCCAGATCCAAGTTGAGCCGTCTCTGATCCATCACTCCAGCCCCATGTGGGAACAGGAGAGGAAGTCCCTGCCCCCTACCTTTTTTTTCGGTGCCCTGGGAGCCCTGTCACCTCTCACAAGATGCCTTTTTGGGAATCAGTTTAAGTTCTTTCTCAGAATAAACTGTCTCCACCATCCTCCCTCTGCCTGGGACACCCCCATCCCGGCCCCAAGTCCTCACTATTGGTAGGGTGTTCTGCTCCACACGTTAGTGGGTACATACATTTCCCCGGCTGCTGGAAGGAGGTACCACAAACTGGGTAGTTTTTTAAGACTTTTTTTTTTTTTTTTTTTTTTGAACCGGGTATTGAACTCGGGCACTTGGCCACTGAGCCACATCCCCAGCCCTATTTTGTATTTTATTTAGAGACAGGGTCTCACTGAGTTGCCTAGTGCCTTGCCCTTGCTGAGGCTGGCTTTGAACTTGCAATCCTCCTGTCTCAGCCTCCCGAGCCACGGGGATGACAGGCATGTGCCACTGCACCCAGCAAACTGGGTGGTTTAAAGCAACACTTACTGTCTGAAAGTTCTGGAGGATGGGAGTCGGAAAGCAGAGTGTCAGCCAGGCCATGCTCCCTCTACAACCCAGCTTTCGGGTCTTTCCTAGCTGCATTTCTGCTGACTGAAAGCCATCTTTGCTGTTCCTTGGCTTGTGACTACAGCACTCCAGCCGGCCTGTGTGGGCACAGGGTGTTCTCCCTGTGTGTCTTCGTAGGACAGTCTTGTATGGACAGCAGTCATATTGGAGTAGGGGCCCACTTCCTCTGTGTGACCTCATATTAACTAACTAATCTGTAATGACGTTATTTCTAAATAAGGTCACATTCTGAGGCACTGGGGATTAGAACTTAAACTTCTTTTGGGGAGTGTGCTGGTGGTAGGGACATAATTCAACCTATAGCACTGGAGGACCCTGATCACCCCATCAAGTACAGTGGAGGATGAGGGTCAGACTGAGAGGTGCTTCTGGCTCCCACTTTTGCACCTGCCACCTGTCCTGTCCCCAGGATCTGGAGGAGGTGTCCCTTCCCTGCTCCAAACCCTCCTTTGACCTCCATTGTTCTCAGAAGCAAACCCAAATACCCTGGAAGTAAGGGAATGGTCAAATGGATCCTGATGGATGCACAGTCCTGAATGTGCTGAAAGCCACCAACAACCAGGCATCTGCAACCCCAGCTCCTTGGGGTTACAAGTTTGAAGTCAGCCTGGGCAACCTAATGGGACAGCATCTCAAAATAAAAAAGACTGTGAATAGAGCCCAGTGTTAGAACTCCCTAATTCAATCCCCACATTCGGGGGGTGGGCTTTGACATACACTTCAGGTGGGTGGAACACATGGTATAGGAAATACTTATTGAGATAGAACTGTTAAAGAAGGATGGAGAGAAGGCTGGGGGAGAGCTCAGTGGTAAGGCATTGGCCTAACCTGCACATGGTTAGATCACCAGCACTACAAGGGGGGGCAGGTAAAAAGGAAAAGAAGGGCCTAACTCACACCTAGGCTGGCGACCATCCTGGTTTATCATTGAAAGTCCTGTGCCCGGGAAAACCCTGTAATCTGGGTAACCCGGAATGGGTTATTCTGATGTTGTCCTAAAGAAGACTGGCTTCTGCCACCTTCTGGACTGTCCCCTCCAGCACAGGTGTCAACGCCCTCCCCCAGCTCACTCGTGTACTTGCTGTAGCTAGTTTATTTACTTCAGGGCAGGATTACAACTTTTCTTTTTCTCCTCTAGCTTCTACATAGGAGAGAAAACACACAACCCTTGACCTTCTGAGTTTGACTTATTTCACTTAAAGTAATAGTCTCAAGTTCCATCTGTTTTCTTGTAAATGCCATAATTTCATTTTTTTTATGTCAGAATAAAACTCCATTGTGTATAAATATCTCCTTTTTGTTATCCGTTCATCAATTGGTGGACCTTAGGCTGGTTCTATAGTTTGACTACTGTGAATTGTGCTAGTATAAACATGGGTGTGCATGTATCACTACAGTATGCTAATTTCTTGTGGGTTTCTGTTTGTTTGTTTTGTTTTGATACCAGGGATTGAGCCCAGGGACACTTCACCACTGAGCCACATCCTAAGCCCTGTTTTTTTGTTTGTTTGTTTGTTTGTTTTGTTTTTTTTGGGTACTGGGGATTGAACCCAGAGGCACTCAACCACTGAACCACATCCCCAGCCCTATTTTGTATTTTCTTTAGAGACAGGGTCTCACTGAGTTGCTTGGGGCCTTGTTAAGTTGCTGAGGCTGGCTTTGAACTTGCGATCCTCCTGCCTCAACCTCCCAAGTGCTGGGATTACAGGTGTGTGCCACCTCGCCAGGTCCAAGCCCTGTTTATATTTTATTCTGAGACAGGATCTTGCCAAGTTGCCCAAGACCTCGCTAAGTTGCTGAGGTTGGCTTTGAACTCATGATCCTCCTGCCTCAGCATCCTGAGCCGCTGAGATTACAGGTGTGTACCACTGTCCCCGGCCCTGACTTTAATTCTTTAGTATAAATACTGGGAGTAATATAGCTGGGTCATATGGTGGTTCCATGCTTAGTCTTTTGAGGAACCTCCATACTGTTTGTGCTAATTTACAATCCCACTCTGTGTCAAAATGTTCCTTTTTCTTCACATCCTCTCCAGCATGTATTAGTTTGTATTCTTGATGACTGCCATTCTGACTGGAGCAAGATGAAATCTCAGTCCAGTTTGATTTGCATTTCCCTAATTACTAATGATGTTGAACATTTTGAAATATATTTGTTGGCCATTCATATTTTTTCTTTTAAGAAGTATTGGTTCAATTCATTTGCTCATTTACTAATTGAGTAATTTGTGGGGTTTGGTATTGAGTTCTTTGTACATTCTAGATATTAATCCTCTGTCAGAAGAGTAGTTAGCAAAGATTTTTCTCCCATTCAGTGTGCTCTCTCTTCACACCTGTTTCCTTTGCTGTGCAGAGCTTTTTAATTTGATGCCATCCTATTTGTTAACTCTTGGTATTATTTCCTGAGCTTTAAGGGTCCTATGGAGAAAGACTTTGCTCCACAGGCAACTTTAAGTACCCCATGGCAGGGCAGGCCTTCTGGTCTTAATTCATTCCTGTGTCCCATGTAAGTGGCAGAGGATCCCACACCTAGGAAACTCCCTCCACCTTTAGCACTGGGGATTGAACCCAGTGGCAGTCTCCCACTGAGCTACTTCTCCAGACCTTTTTATTTCTTGAGACAGGGTCTCCCTAAATTGCCTAGGCTGGCCTCAATCTTGTGATCCTCCTGCCTCAGCCTCCTGAGTAGCTGGGATTACAGTTATGTGCCACTGTGCTGGGCTTGGAACATTCTTAACATGGCTAAATGAAGAAACCAGTTCAGGTGAGCAGGACTCTATTCACACACATCACATGTTAGATCTGTAACCTCATTTGTGTGGGTGCTGTTGGGACTGTGCCCTCAGAAGCAACAGGAACAGGCACTAAAATTCTGAGTTGAGTGTAACTGTGTGCATGTAAGCATGTCACTCACCCCATGTGTATAACGGCTTGTGAATTAGAGTGTCAGCCAATGAGGTTAAATGTGTATGTCTAACATTCTTTGGGGTACAGCTCCTGGGCTCAAATTCCAGTAGGTTCACTCATATGGTCTTGAACTGGGGGTCCTGCGGATCCTCTTTCCTCCTCTGCACCGGATTCCCTGTTATAGCGAGGAGGATTGAGAGAAAATTGTATAGCTCAGGTGCGTGGCCAGGCTTCCTCTCTGCCGGTGATGGTGCTGCTAAACTTTGGAGTACAGAAGACGAGTGGGTCCTGGGCCTAGGCCAGGAGGTTTGGGACCCCCTGTCCTCGACTGGACACACTGTATCTCGCAGACCGAGGAACTTCTGGACAGGATGCTGGTTGTGCCCTGTTAGGCAGAGGGCTAATTGTCCCGCGATCCCTCTTACCGCTCACAAGACAAGGAAATGTGTCCGGGCTATTGTCCGTGAGCGCGCGGTCGGGGTGTGCCCCTTCAAAGACTCGGTGGACTCACCTGCCCGGCCAATCACCGCTGGAAAGGTTTCCGAGGTCTCCGCCAGAGCTGGTGGCGGGGCGGGGCCAGGTGCGCAGGGGCGGGGCCCACGTGGGTGACGCGCAGAGCCACGCCCCCACCTTGGGACAGACCCGGAAGCGGCGGCGTCGCTCCCCGGGGAAGATGGCGCCCTCAGGGCTGAAGGCGGTGGTGGGGGAAAGTGAGTGCCTTCCCGCGGCGGGGCTGTGGTGTCCCCTGGGGGGCCGGGGTCGGGACGCACGGACTCTGGGAGCCCAGGACCCCGGCGGGGTTTGGGGCCCGGGCTGGGTGCCCGAAAGCCTGACCCTCGAAGGGGCGGGCGGGGACTTGGCCCCAGCGGACGCCCAGTTCCTCAGGTGCTGCAGCGGAACAGAGTTGGGCTCCGGGGACCCAGAGGAGCCGGTAGGGGGTGGCGGAGGCTGGAGACAAGACCCCTCGCCCTCCTAAACTGCCTGCAGGAGGAGGGCATGGCTGGACCTTTCCAGACTCTCGGCCTCCGAGCCGGGCAGAGTTCTGGGGCTGGACTCTAGTGGTCCCGCCGTGCGCTGGGCAGCGACTCCCAGGTGGTGTGAGCGCTCAGAGGGAGGCGTGTCCAGCCCCCACGGGGAAGGTGTGGGGGCGCCTTCCTCCTTGCCCCATTCTCAGGGGCCCCTTGCAGCGTGAGGACCCAGGCATCCCGGCCTCGCGGGCCCAGGTCCTCTACCCTCCCCCACTTCCAGTAGTTCCGGCCTCAGCTGCTCCTTCCGCCCTCTTGGTGCTGATAACAGTGGACGTGACACTCCAGGCCGGGCCAAGCGAGGCCACCCTCTTCCTTCTCTCCATCCCTTCCTTTGGGCAGGGCAGACTGACTCAGACCTCCAGCACTCCAACTCAAAAGGGAGCTCTTTGTACAGTGGGTGATGGGAAGAGGGGATACAAATGAGGAAATTGAGGACTCGTGATTGATGGGATGGGCACAGCCAGGCATACATCAGAGCTGGGAACTTGCGTCTTGCAGTTTAGTCTAAGTGGATCTAATGGAGGTGGTAGGGGGTCTGATTGGTAGCCCCGTGGCAGGAATACTGAAATAACCGGTGGGGAGGCAGACCCTTCCTCTCCACTCATTCATGGATTTATGAAGTGGCTACTTTTGCCCCAAACTCTGTGCTGCTTAGGAACTTAGGGTTCTTAGGCAAGTTGCCTGTCCTCTCAGAACCTGTTTCCCTGTCTGTAAATTGAGAGGAGCTGCCTCTCCGGATCAGGGAGCAGGGGTGAATGGGAGTTAAGATGAGGGTCATCCTGAGCCCTCCTCACCCTTCCCCACAGAAATCCTGAGTGGAGTAATTCGGAGCGTCAAAAAAGATGGGGAGTGGAAGGTAGGGTAACCAGAGTCAGCCCCTTGCCCCAGCCTACATGGGAGGGGACTCCTCAATGTGGTACCTGCAAGAAATCCTTGAGGAGGCTGTTGGTCTACTGGGTGGAGCTGGGCGTATGGGTCTTGGGTCCTCTGGCCCTGCCAAACCTTGAAACTGTTGATCCCTCCACTGCCCTTGCCCATTCTGGGGCCAGCTATGGTTTCTTTTGCCTCTTGTCTGCCCTTTGGTCCATTTGTCTGTCCGTCCACCTGGACAGGTGCTCATCATGGACCACCTGAGTATGCGCATCCTGTCATCCTGCTGTAAAATGTCAGACATCCTGGCTGAGGGCATCACCAGTGAGTGGACACCCCCGCCTCATGCTCTGGGTAGAACCTGAGTGTGGGATCTCTTGAATGTGAGATCCCCTCAAATCGTCCCAAACTCCCAAGCATGCAGCTCCCCCTGCATAGACTGCCTAGAGCATGTGACCAAGTACATCTTCCTGGTATGCAAGCTGAGTCAGGAGACCATGGGGTCCCAAAGGACTCTGGCTGAAATCCTTAACAGGGACCGCTAAGGGTTCGCCTCTTTGACTGTGCAGCCCTATGTAGAACGCCCAGGGTGAACTCTGAATCTGGCCCCTTATTGAATGCCTAGCCTTTGGTAGGTGATCTCTAGGGGTATGGCTGTGTGGTCCTAAAGGTGCAGAGCCCTGGAGCTCTTTGGTAAGTGACTCCTGGGTGTCTATCTCCTGCTTAGAACTTCAGGTAATGCAGCTCCCGTAGGCATCCA
>JAJEJO010000904.1:403675-436385 GCA_020662805.1 Glaucomys volans
AGGGTCTCACTGAGTTGCTTAGGGCCTCGCTAAGTTGCTGAGGCTGGCTTTGAACTCACGATTCTCCTGACGCAGTCTCCCAAGTTGACCCCCCCAAGTTGACCCCTTCTTCTATTACTACTAGTTGTTGAAGACATCAACAAACGGCGAGAACCCATCCCCAGCCTGGAGGCAATTTATTTGCTGAGCCCCACAGAAAAGGTGCCTCTGAGTGAGCTTACTCGTGGGTGCATGCATATGTGTGCTCGTGTGTATGCATGTGCTTGGCCTCTGGGCATGCCTGCATCTGGTAGAGGATGGGTAGTGGCTGGGGGGCCCAGCAGAGGATGGGTCTGGGGTGCAGGGTCAGGCCCAAACAGTGATCTACATTCCCCAGTCGGTTCAGGCTCTGATCGCAGACTTCCGGGGAACCCCAACCTTCACCTACAAAGCGGCACACATATTCTTCACTGACAGTGAGTGAGGGGAGTTGGGGATGTGGAAGGCTAGGGGGCGGGAGTGTAGGGTGGCTCTAGTCTGATGGCCGTTCCTGCCCACCTTAGCCTGCCCCGAGCCCCTGTTCAGTGAGCTGGGCCGCTCTCGCCTGGCAAAGGTGGTGAAGACGCTGAAAGAAATCCACCTTGCCTTCCTCCCCTACGAGGCCCAGGTACACCCCAGGTGGAGGTGGGGTGTCTGTGACCAAGTGCAAAAAACAGATGATGAGACAGAACATCCAGAGAGTCAGAGAGGGAAGGAGCCAACCCAGGGGCTCACAGATCTGGGCAACTGACGTACCATCCTTCTGGGCAGCTCCAGGGGGCAGCACAGAGTCCTCCCAAGGGGGAGGAGGAGGACTGGGGGACTTACCTATGGACTCCTCCAGGCATTGATTGGTGGCTGCCCCCAGTCTGCCTGAGACTGGCAAAGCAGACTCCAGAGACCAGGGAAGGCCCCAGGCAGATGCAGGTGGCAGCAGCTTAAAGTCAGGCAGGTTTGCACCTACAGTGCTGGCCCTGGCACTTCTGTCCTCCAGGTGTTCTCCCTGGATGTCCCCCACAGCACCTACAACCTCTACTGCCCCTTCCGGGCAGGGGAGCGAGCACGGCAGCTCGAGGCACTGGCCCAGCAAATCGCTACACTGTGCGCCACTCTGCAGGAGTACCCGGCCATCCGCTACCGCAAGTGGGGACCCAGCCCAACCCATGGCCCCAATGCTGCCCTCTGACCTTGACCCCAACCCCATCCCGCATCCAGCTTTTAACCTTTCTATGGACCCCAGCCCTGGTCCTCACTCTGACCCCTAACTCCCACCCTCAACCCCACCTTTAACCGCTCCCAACTGTGACCAGCCCTTCCAGACCCCTTATTCTAATGTCCTTGTGTCTGAACCCGCTTCCAGGGGTCCAGAAGACACAGCCCAGTTGGCCCATGCAGTCCTGGCCAAGCTGAATGCCTTCAAGGCAGACACCCCCAGTCTGGGCGAGGTGAGGGGATGCTAGGGAGATGGGTCAAGGCCCTGCAGGGTCAGGGTCAGGGTCAGGGTCAGCGTCAGCATCAGCATCCGCATCCGCATCCTTATTCCTGCCTCTTTCTCTCCTGAGCCACCTAGGGCCCTGAGAAGACCCGCTCACAGCTGCTGATTGTGGACCGGGCAGCAGACCCTGTGTCCCCACTGCTGCACGAGCTAACGTTCCAGGCCATGGCTTATGACCTGTTGGACATCGAACAGGACACATACAGGTGGGGAGACCTTGGAGCCCACTGACCCCAGCTGCCTCTAAGCTGGGTCCCTTGTTCTTACCGAGTGCCCTGACCCTCACATCCCCCTTCCCGCCCTTGCAGGTATGAGACCACGGGGCTGAGTGAGGCACGGGAGAAGGCCGTGCTGCTGGATGAGGACGACGACCTGTGGGTGGAGCTTCGGCACATGCACATCGCTGACGTGTCCAAGTGCGTGCGTGCGTGCGTGCGGTGGGTGCTGGAGGTGTGGGCCCAGTCTGTGATTCTGGAATCCCTGCTGCACCCAGGCTTGGGTCCTCAGGACTGCCCCTCCATAGGCCACACCCCTCAGTGTGACTCTTGACCGGTCTCCAACCTCACCTACCCCCTGGACTCCCAGGGCCATGTCCCTGTCTGTCATCCCCAACTGCTAGCGTGCACTAACCTCATGCTGAAGTCTCAGCACTAGCCCCATCTCACCCTGCCCTCCCTTTTGGCTAGGAGGGTCACGGAGCTTCTGAAGACATTCTGTGAGAGCAAGAGGCTGACCACTGACAAGGTAGCCCTCCCACACTCCAACCTTTGCTGGGAGTGGAGGAAAGCCCCTCCCCACTGGGGCGGGGCCTCATCCTCAAAGCCGGAGCCAGAGAAGGAGCCCGGTGGGCAGGGCCTGGCCTCACACCCGCCCCCTGTGGTCTCCCACACTCCCTTAGGCCAACATCAAAGACCTGTCCCACATCCTCAAAAAGATGCCGCAGTACCAGAAGGAGCTGAACAAGGTGATAGAGCCGAGTGGGTGGAACCTCCATCCACGGGCTTCCGGGGACCCCCAATCCCAGGCCCTGTCCTGTGCTCTGCTGTGACTCAGGGTCTGTGACCCCAACTCCCACACCCCACTCTGCAGTATTCTACGCACCTGCATTTAGCCGACGACTGCATGAAGCACTTCAAGGGCTCTGTGGAGAAGCTGTGCAGTGTGGAGCAGGTGTGGGTGGGGCCTACCCAAAGGGCGGTCCCTGGGGAGGGGTGGGGTTTGGGATTGGGTGGAGCCTGCAGAAGAGGGCCCTTTTGAGCGGCTGGGCAGGTAGAATAGCCTCAGAGGGGTGGGGCCTGGTTGCGGGGTGGGGTCTCAGAGAGATGAGACCAGAGTGAGGGGTGGAGCTTGTGGGGTGGTGATCCTGGGGCAGGGATGAAGCCTGTGCCCGCTTGGGCGGCCTTGGAGAAGTGGGTCCTCGGGAGACCTGTTACAAAGATGAGGTACCCCACAGGACCTGGCCATGGGCTCTGACGCAGAGGGCGAGAAGATCAAGGATGCCATGAAGTTAATCGTCCCCGTGCTGCTGGATGCAGCGGTACCACCCTATGACAAGATCCGGGTCCTGTTACTCTACATCCTCCTAAGGAACGGTGGGTGGGAGGCATGGGGTGCCTTGGTACGCCCCCTTTCACCAGTATCGCCAACAATCCTGGGAACCTTTCAGCCCTGTGACTTCCCAATCACCAGGCATGCTGAGCCCCGCAGATCCCCTTTCTGGACCCTGTGACCTTCCTCCATTCACTTGATCCTCTCATTGACAGGAGCCCCCTGCCGTTAACATGGAAATTCCCAAATTGTTATTCCTTCTACTAATTCTGGAGGACCTCATTCTTCTCCCTCAGGGATGTCCATCCAGAGCTTCCCTGGCTTGAGAATTTCCCTTTACACTAACTCCAGGGGCTGCCTGGATCCTGAGGACCTCCCACAGCAGGCCATGCCCATCAGAGTCCTGGGATGCCTCACTCCAGCTCCAGCCTTCTTAACCCAGGACCCTGCGTAGCCACTTTCTGGCCCCCTTCTCCTTCCCCAGGTGTGAGCGAGGAGAACCTGGCCAAGCTGATCCAACATGCCAACGTGCAGGCCTACAGCAGCCTTATCCGGAACCTGGAGCAGCTGGGGGGCACCGTCACCAATCCCGGGGTATGCCAGGAGCAGGGACAGAGGCTGGGTGGAAGGAGGGTGTGGGCTTGGGAGGGGGGCAGCCAGGGAGAGGGCACGGGTCAGAGCCTGGTCCTGTGGTGTTGGGCACACAGGCCTGCGTGGCTCATGGGGACAGTGCCAGGGCTAATCCTAGGTCACACAGTAGGAAGCAGGGTGAGGTGTGTTCACTGCCACACGGGTCCTGGTGACAGCACAGTGTGGGGTATGTGGTTGAGTGCTAGAGGTATGGTAGGGTCACCAGCACTGGGGGGCAGGGCCCCAGAAGATTTAGGGCTCCTGGAGATCACAGTGGATGCTTCCACCCCACCCAGCACACACACAGCAGCTTCCTGCACTCAACTCTCAGTTTAGCCTCTCCTGTCTCTCTCCTGGCCCTATGTGTCCCTCCTCCCCTAACTCTACCTTCTCCTCGGGCCCTGTGTGCCCTTGTGCCCCATCTTTCTCCCTGTTCCTGTGTCTCTCGCTGGTCTCTGTTTCTCTTCGTCTGCCATACCTGTCTTCTTTCTCTTTGCTTCCTGTCTCTTTCCTTCCACTCCCGTTCCTTCTCTGCCTGCTGCTTCTGGCCCTATCTCTCTCGGTCTTCCTGAACCTCTCTCTCTCCATTGCACCTCTTCTTTGTCTGCCAACCCCCACTAGCCAGATGAGGCCCCAGTCCCATCTGTGACCCACCTCCTTCCCCCCAACCCCCTACCGGCCCCACCTGGCCCTGCCTGCAGGGCTCAGGGACTTCAATCCGGCTGGAGCGGAGGGAGCGCAGAGAGCCCACCTATCAGCTGTCGCGCTGGACTCCGATCATCAAGGACGTGATGGAGGTACTCGGGTGGGGCTTGGGGTCCTGTTCACCCTGATTCTGTCAGCCTCCCTCCTTCTCCTTGTGCTAAGCCTCAGGGCTCAGTGGAAAATCCCTCATTACTGGTATTCTCCTGACCCCCAGTCTCCTCTGGTCACCCCAAACACACACCCCAGGAATTAGGGTGAGAGGGCCCTTTACCTGGGGAGTCACTTCCTCTCCACCCACTGGCCACCGCCTCTGCTTCCCACTCTGTTTTCTTCCTCCAACCCCCAGAAGCCCTCCCCTCACCAACTCTTGGCCATCCTGAGGCCTGAAAGCCACAGGTCCTGCCGGGTTGTGATTTCTGTCTGTCCTTGTGGCATCCTGGCACTCCTTCTGCCTGATGGCCCAGCTGCCTTGGCTTCCCACCCCTTGGAGCTTGGAAGCCTGGATTCCTGGGTCCCAAGGGGCTGAGGGTGTTGATTCCTGGGTCCCCAAGGGGCAGGAGATGCAGATGGTGGCTCCAGTTTGTTGGGATCTTGACCTCTGAACACACTGATGGTGGAGACTCCAGTCCTTGGCCCCATCGTTTGGGGCACCTCTCCTAACCCTTCTCTCTGGCCTCCCAGGACGTGGTGGAGGACCGCTTGGACCGAAAGCTGTGGCCCTTTGTGTCAGACCCTGCTCCCACGTCCAGCTCCCAGGCCGCTGTCAGGTGAGGGCCTGGAGATGCCCTTCACCATCATCCAGGCCCACATTTGGGGGTGGGGTGTTTACGGCCTGGACTGACCTCTGCCTCCCTCCCACACAGTGCCCGCTTTGGCCACTGGCACAAGAATAAGGTGGGCATCGAGGCTCGGCCTGGGCCTAGGCTCATCGTGTACATCGTGGGTGGTGTGGCCATGTCAGAGATGAGGGCCGCCTATGAGGTGACCAAGGCCACTGAGGGCAAGTGGGAGGTACTTATCGGTGAGTAGCCAGGACTGGGGTCCTCAGGGAGCTAGAGCTGAACTTGGGGGTCCCTGGGGTCCTGGGGCTAGACTTAGGCCTATGGTGTCTAGGGCTGGACTCTGGGGTCCCTGGGGTGCTGGGATTACACTTAGTTCCTGGAGGTCTGGGGCTGGTCCCTAAGGGTTTGGGGTTGGACTTTGAGGGCCCTGGGGAGGGGCTGGATCCTAGACTCCAGGGCTTCTGGGGGGCTGGGGCTTAGGTTGCCAGGGAAGGGGTCACCTGGGGCCTGCACTCTCATGTTCCTAAGTCTCTAGACTCCTGAATTCTAGAAAGTCAGGGCCTTGGTTTGCTGAGGGGCAGGGACAGGCCTTCCACCAGCCAGGACCCTGAGCAGGGGGCACCAGAGGCCAAGGCAGCACCCCATTCTTTCCCAATCTCCCCTTCTGACCAGGCTCCTCACACATCCTCACTCCGACCCGATTCCTGGATGACCTCAAGACACTGGACCAGAAGCTGGAGGACATTGCCCTGCCTTGATCTTGTCCCCCACCTCTGACCCCTCCCTTTCCAGAGAAATAAACTCTTCCCTTCTCTCTCCACCAGCCAGAACCCACCTTGTTTTCTTCCCAGGGAAGACCCTGGGAGCCGAACCAGGTCAGATCTGTGCTACAGGCCTTACGCAGGCTGCAGAACCCTCCCCTGGCCCTGAGGGCATCCTCAGCGCCTGTGGAGTTCAGAACCTGGGCTCTAGTTTGACAGTTGGGTGGCTCTAAGCTTTTGCTGGCTACCTTGCTGGGTCCCCCTTGCAAGGCCATTAATAGCAGCTGGTTTGCAGAGAAGGTGACCATGTGGGAAAACTGACGGCGCACTCACTGTAGTGCTCTAGGCAGTTGCAACGGGACCGTTAGCATTATCATGAACAAGCACAGCAGGCTGGTATCTAGCCTCCTCTATCCCCCAGGGACTGTCCCAAGCAGACCTGCAGCCGAGTGAAGCTGAGGTTGTCTGTGGCTCTGGGACTGGGAGTCACTCACGCTCTTCCTGCTCGTCCTCCCCAGCCCCAGGTGTTCACAGGGCTCCTGACCGCAGGACGGATCAGAGCCTTTATTGGGTGTATCTGTTTGTGAGGGTTGCCACAACAAAATACCACAGACTGGGGGGCTTAATAGAAATTTATTGTCCTACACTTCTGGAGACTGCAAGTCTGAGACCAGGGTGCCAGCCAGGTTGATTTCTTCTGAGGCCTCTCCCTTTGAATTGTAGACAGATCTTCCTATGTCCTCACGTGACTGTCCCTTGGTGTGTCTGTGTCCTAATTTTCTTTCTCCTAAAGACAGTCATCTTGGATTAGGGCCCACCTCATGACCTCATTTTTACTTAATTATCTCTTGAAAGACCTCATCTCCAGGTAGTCATGCTGAGGTCCTGGGGGTCAGGACCTCAGCATGTGAATCTGGGGGAGTCACTGGAAGCCTCAGCACTTGGCTGAACTGAGCGTGAATCAGAGCCATGGGACACAGACTCAGCCAGGCAGGCCATTCGGGCTGGGAGCTGTGGGAGGCAGAGCATGCAGTCTGGGGTGGTCAGGGAAGGCTTTCTCTGCAAGGAATGAAAATCAAGAGGGGCTGGGGAGGCTCAGTGGGGGCAAAGGCAGAGGGTGAAAGAGCAGCCCGTGAGCTGAAGGGAGGGCACTGACCAGCTTCCAGCGGCAAGATCTGACAGCACTGGGGCCCCGATGGGAACAATAGCGTGGAACTGAGCTGGGCTCAACTCTGGCCCTGGTACCCTGGTGAGTGGGGTCCCTAAGGAGGGCACGGTGGGTAGCAAAGCTGGGAATAGCACCCCCCTGGCAGAGCATTGCTTATTTCCTCTCCCTCACCTCCTGGGTTGTGGCCCATCCCAAGGCTGGGCTAGGAGTGGAGACGGCACTGGGGACCCTCCTGGTTTTAAGGTCACAGATCCTTTCAAGAGTTCAGAGAAATCTAAGGACACTTCCCAGAAAAATTGCACACACCATTGTGCAGGTGGGACCTGAGACAAACTGCGATTCGGCACTTCTAGTAGGATGCATGTGTCTACCACCCAGGGCAGATGTTGGACACGTGGATGGGGTGCGGGCAAGAGGCAAGATTTGACACAGGCCCCTGAGACAGCGTCCTGGATGCATGGCGACGGGGACCATTTTAACTGGCAGAAGATGGTGGGAGTGGCAGGGACGTGGTTTTAAAGTTATTTAAACTCACGGTCCTGGGAAGCGGCAGCTTGGCTCTGGGACCCGCCTGTGTAGTTAAGAGCAGAGAGCGCCAGGGGGCGGTGCAGGTCAGTTTTCTGGGTTCTTTGATCTTTGGTACGTGTAACTGAGTTTGGGCGACCCTAATTAGAGATGACAGGAAGTAGGTCGAGGGTTATTCTGTGGTTCTCAGCCTAGACAAAACCCTCTTGTGTAAACCACCTCCGTTTCTGCTCCTTATACTTAGATGACTTAATGTTTCTGCACTAAGGACAAATATTGTAAATATTCACGGGCCCCTATGGACAACAACATTTGGCATTTTTAGGGCCTAGAAGAAGAAGAACATCTCACCAGGTCCTCTACACACATTCAGCAGAATCCTCAAAACCCTCGTATTTGAGAATAAACCCCAACCTCCTCCTCTCTTTGCATCCATTGAGATTGACCTCCACAACTCCATCTTCCACCTCTTCTCAGGCTGATGTCCCTCTAACAGGCCACACTGTTCCTGCCCCAGGGCCTTTGCACCGGCTGCTCCTGGTCTGCAACTACTTCTTCCTCCTTTCACATCTCAGCTCAGATGTCACCACCTCAGCTTTCCTTCCTCATGGTATTAATTGCTATATGACACCTTTTCTTTTTGGTTCTTTTCCTGTCCTGGGAACCATCCCACATTCTAGATTGGGTTGGTTGCTTCCACATGACCTGGGGTAACTTGTTCCCTAGAATACACCCCTCCCCCCTTTAACCTCCTGTTTCTCCTGTTAACAGGTGCTTGGGACAACAGCCTTGGTTCCAACCAGATTGAGCTGTAGCCAGTATAATCCACCAGGCTGGATACTTCCTTCCTCACACTGGGGGTCTGTAAAGCCACCTAACTAAGCTGATCACCAGGCTCGGGCTGTTCCTCATTCTTGGTAACTCTCCACATAAAGATGTGCAGCTGTCAAGCCTGCATTCGTTATCCCTGGAGGATTATTTCCAACTGCATCCTTCCTTTGGCTGGAATTAACTGTGAGAGAATTTTCTCTCTCAGCAACTAGTTGGTTTGTACAAAGTAACAACCTGATACATTTTCTTCTGTATTATTTATGAGATTATTGAGGTCACTGGACACACGAGCTCAGTAGGGAGGCCTGGAGTGGGGACAAAGCTGAGGGCCATTTTTTGGTTACATTGTACTGGGCCAGAACACTGGGGAGTTTGTTTGTTTATGTACATCACAGGGTGGGGGAGCTTCTGTGATGTACAGAGACTGGAGAATAATTGTTCAAATAGCAAGAGGGAAAGGTTTGTGGTCTTAAGCTTGCTCAACTTAAAAAGAAAAAAGTCAGGGGCTGGATGTGGCTCAGTGGTGGAGTGCTTGCGGGCACTGGTGTTCCCCAGCACCAAACTTGCTCAACTCTTAAAAGCCTCAGGGTCCCAGGCAACCTGGAGCTTCCAGCTGAACCAGGAGAGGTGGTGGTGAAGTGGGGAGCCCAGGACCCCTGGCAGAAGAGGGGGAGGACAAGCAGGATGCAGTGGAGACCCAGGGAGGGGCGTGGTGCCTGCAGGCAGGAAAAGGAAGTGATGTGACTCGGTAGCCAAGGAAAGCTGGTGGAAATGAGGAGTGGAGAACAGACACCCGAGTCCCGGAGGGGCACTCAGCAAGGAAGCAAGGGATTTCCCCTTCCAAATTTTTTTGGGGACAGTAAAGTTGCTCAAAATCTTAAAACACAGATTAACCAACAGTTGCACCCAAGAACATTGCGAGAAAGTGGCATGGGGAAGTGGCCTTGCAAACAGAAAGGCTTTTGCTCCACTGGGACCAGAAATGGGACCCCCAAGGGGTATTTGGGTGGGCAGGGCAGGACAGGGAAACATCAATCACAGGCCCCTCTACCTTGGGTTCCACCAAACTTCTTTTCTGAGACCCCTCAGAATCTCAGTGGTTGAGCTAGGTAGGGTGGCACACATCTTTAATTCCAGCAGCTGGGGAGGCTGAGGCAGGAGGATCGAGAGTTCAAAATTAGCCTCAGCAACTCAGTGAGGCCCTGTCTCTAAATAAAATATAAAAGAGGCCTAGGGGTGTGGCTCAGTGATTAAGCATCCCTGGGTTCAATTCCCAGCACCAGCCCCCCACTACCCCAAAAGAGAGCTTCAGTGGTTGGAAAAAGTTCTAGAAAACCCATGAAAGGCAATGTTTATGAAGACCTTACTCTGAGCTGTGCCTCACCCCATATAACTGGCCTAGCTGCATGTAAAATACTGGGTCCTCACCTGAACCACCACCTCTCCTGGTTCAGCTAGAAGCCCCAGGTTGCCCGGGACCCTGAGGCTTTTAAGAATTGAGCAAGTTTGGTTCCAGGGAACACCAGTGCCAAGCAAGCGCTCCACCACTGAGCCACCTCCAGCCCCTGACCTCACGGCCTGGTGAGGTCATCACTACTAATGCTCCATATGGGGAAACTGAGGCCCGGAAGTGCTTAGCTGTGTACTAAGGTCATCAGGAGCTGCGACTTGATCTGGGGAAAGGGCTTCAGTGTCCCTTATGCATAACCACCTAACACTTCCCTGTGGTTATCTGGGCGCCCTCAGCAGCGTTGGGAGGAAAACCAAGGATGGAGGGGGCTGGAAGGAGACAGTCATCCTGAGCGCCTGCGGGGAGGGGGTGCCCATGGTGTGGTGGGAGGAAGCTTTGGCCTAAAGCATTGGACAAATCAGGATCTGAAATCCAGCCAGCTGGGCAGCCTTTGCGACATGGCTCCAATGTGCTGGTGCTGGTCTCTATGTCACCACGGGGAGGGTGTGTGTATGCCGTCCCGGATGCACAGTGGAGGCTGAAGAGCTGGGAAAGAGGTGGCTCAACTTTATTCCAGGAAACTGTGACCAGACAGGCCCTGCCCACCACAGTTCCTCATTTGGGGGTGGGTGGGTTGCTTCACCAGCCTCGCCCTCCATGCCTGTGGGGAGAAGAAATGCAAGGGAACTTTCGTGCTGTAGGCTTGTGCTGTTCTGTTTTTGTTTTCAAATAAGGACACTTTATTTCTGTAATTTCTTTAAGGGAAAGAGGAGTTGTGGAGAGGCGGGTCAGAGGATGCAAAGTAGCCGATCGATATGTGGGAACCCACAGTCTTGAGGTCTAATGCACAACATAAGGACTGAGGGTAATAATATCATAGGCAGAATTTTTTAAAATATTTTTTTTAGTTGTGGGTGGACACAATACCTTTATTTTATTTTTCTGTGGTGCTGAGGATGGAACCCAGGCCCTCCTCACGCATGCGAGGTGAGCGCTCCGCCACTGAGACACAACCACAGCCCATGGGCAGGAGTTTTGCTAAGTTTTATGTGCTCCTGCTACACACGTGTGCAGAAATGGGCAGCTGTGTGAAATGATGACCAATGTCACCGTTGCACGATCTGCGTTTCAAAACCTCATGTTGTGCACCTTAAATGTATACAATAAAATTTATTTAGCAGGGCACAGTGGCACATACCTGTGAAAGACCCTCAGTCCCCCTGTCCAAGGAAGATCACGTGAAGACACTGCTGGCTGCAAAAACACGAGGCTGTTTATTGGTACACAGGCGCCTGCAGGTGCTCAGAAAAACCTCAGCTGGAGCTTCGGCGAACTGGCACACTGGGCTTTGGGGTACAGGATTTTTATAGGGTAAAGGGGCAGGTTTCGCGCGCGCGGTACGCAACAGGTATTTTATTGGCTAATTTGAATCCAGCACATAGGTCACCTAAAGGGTGGGGTTGTTTCTCGCTGCTTGTTCAGGCATGCCCTGGACTTGTTCAGGCATGCCTTGGGACCCGATGATCTGTGCTTTCCTAACCGCCCTGTTCTTTCTCAACCTGTCTATCAGTTAAACGACCTCCGGGCAGTTCCCAAAACCAGTTCCCGAAACCTTCCTAGGGGGGTTGGGTGAAGTGACCTATGTCATGGGTTTAAGACATAGAGCTGGGGTCTTTCACCTGTAATCCCAGTGGCTCAGGAGGCTGAAACAGGAGGATCATGAGTTCAAAGCCAGCCTCAGCAACTCAGGGAGAGCCTAAGCAACTTAGCAATATCCTATCTCGAAGTAAAATATAAAAAGGGCTGGGGATGGGGCTCAGTGGTTAAGTGCCCCAGGTTTAATCCTCAGTATGTACATATATATATGTGGGGATGCAGAAAGGAGCCACTGAGGTATATGCTCTCAGGCTGCGGAAAGGTATAATCCTTGATTTGAACACTCAGGATTGTTCATGCTTGTGGAGAAAACTCCCAAGTGACCTGACCCCCCGACAGCCATCGCCCCAGGTGAGCTTCGCTCGTCCTCCTCTCTCCCGCCTCCCTTTGGTGAACTGTGTGACTCCTAATTGGACCATCCTTACAGACTATCATGTTACACTACCTGTTCTTTGTTCTTGGACTCCCCTCATCTATAAAAGTGCTGTAATTCTTTAATAAATTTGAGACTGGTCTGGAACTTGCTCTCCCGAGGGCGTTGGTTACCTTGTCAGCCTTACCCCCTCCAGAAGGGACAAAAACCCACAGGTTGAGTTACATCATATATATATATATATATATATATATATATATATATGTATATGATATGTTATACATATATATGTATTTTTTTAAAAAATACATGGATAAAGAATGGATAAAGAAACTGTGGCATATATATATATATATATACATATAATGGAATATTACTCAGACATAAAGAAGAATAAAATTATGGCATTTGCTGGTAAATGGGTGAAGTTGGAGAATATCATGCTAAGTGAAATAAGCCAAGCCAAAAATCCAAAGGCCGAATGTTTTCTCTGATCACAGGATTCTGATACATAATGGGAGGGGTCATGGGGAGGGACAAGAAAAGAATGGAGGAAGTATGGATGGTGTAGAGGAAAATGGGATGGGAAGGGTGTGGGGGAAGGAAAGATAGTAGACTGAGACAGATAGTATTACCCTATGTATATGAAAAATTATCTGAATCGTGCGAATCTATATTGTGGGAAAAAAAGATATATTCCCTGTGGTATAATTATACCAAAATGGGTTCTACTGTCATGTATAATTAAAAAGAATCAATAAAAAAGAAAGAAAAAGGCTGGGCTGGAGTTGTGTAGCTCAGTGGTGGAGCATTTGCCTCATATGTATGAAGCACTGGGTTTGATCCTCAGTACCACATAAAAATAAATAAATAAATGTATTATGTCCATCTACAACTAAAAAGGAAAAAAAAGGAAAGAAAAAAACTATAGGAATATTCTCAAAATACTTTTTTGAAGGAAAGCTGCCACCCACACACCTTTTGGTGGCTAAGAAATGATAGTCCTGGCACCACTCTGACTTGGGCTCCAATCCTGGCTTCTCTATGTACTGGCCGTGTGACCCAGGACAGGTTACTTAGACTCTCTGAGCCTCACACTCTCCCTTTGTGGAGCAGAGATAATAATCTACCTAATTGGGTGGTTACCGGATTCAATAAGGTCATGTGTGCGAATCGCTCAACACAGGGTCCAGTATTGCACAAAGAGGAGATAGGGTCGTTTTAGAACTCATGGGAGTGAGGTGGGGGGTGGGGGGAGCCTGAAGTGAAAGACTTGCGGATTCTGTAGGACCTCTTCCCCCCGCGCCCCCCACCAAGGGACATTGAATGGCAGGAGCAGGTTTCCACAGGGAAAACCTAGGGATGTTAACACTGGAGACCTCTTCAGAGTTCCTCAGCCATCCTGAGGTTCTCACCGGCCCTAGCCCCAGGCACCGCCTGCCCCACGGTCCTGCAGCATCTCCCAGCCCGCGCCTGCACCAGCCGCTCCCATTCTGCACGCTGGGTTCTTCTCCACAGGGCAGAAGCGTTTGCAGGGTGCTCCCCAGCGCATCCGTAAAGGAATCTGATAACGGCTGAGGCTTCTATTTCCCTTCACTTACAGTGAAGAGGAAGCAAGTGTCAATGATGCTTTTCTGATCTGATAGAGCCACCTGTCATTGCAATCTTGTCACCAAGGTGACAAGTTATCATCTAGTAAGGCAACCAATCAGAAGCTGGGACTTCCTCTGGAAGATGGCAACAGTTTCTAGGCTTCCCAATGCTACAAGTCCCCTTTGTTCAAAGAAGGCGTCAAGGACAGATGTCTATTAACAGCTAAGAGAGCAAGTTGGTGGCAGTTATGAATATTTATTAAACTAGTGTGTGAGACCAAAAAAAGGCCTATGTGGCTTTGGGTCTTTCAGAAAGTTCTTTTTCTTTTTTTTTTTCCCCCCACTATAAACTGTGAGAGTTGGTGGTGATGGTTACAGGGCCTGTGAAGAATTCTACTCTCTATAAAGGATACCTTCATAAACCCCATTTAAATAAACTCTGCTTGGGGAAAACAAAACATTCATGCCGTGCGCTGATATAGACACTTGTCAAAATGCATCAAATGGAACACTTTAGAGTGCATTTTATTGTATATAAATTGTATTTCAATAAAATTGATTTTTAAAAATTTGTGGTTGTTCTGTTATTTGTGGAATTTCACAACTGTGGAATTTTTGTGTTCTGTTATTTGTGGGTAGCAACAGATGCAAAATTGAGGCCAGCAGACCTCATTTTCCCTGGTAGAAATTGGAAAGATGAAAGGGTTTTATTTTTTAAGGCTTTTCTTGTTGCTGACCCAAGGGTTTTCAAACTGAGTCCCTAGGGAACCCTAGGGATCCCTCACACCGCCTTCCTTTCTTTTCCACCTGTTCACACCTGCTTATTTCTTCTGTGACCTTCAAAAGATTTTATCTGAAACGTTCTGTGGCTAAAGGGTTTGAAAATAGGAACTCTAAAAAAAAAATGATCACCCCCACCGCCCACTTTTTGGTGACACTGGGAATAGAAACCAGGGCCTCTGGTGCTCTCTGGGCAAATGCTCTACCCTGAGTTGCACCCCCAAGTCCCAAAATGATTTTTGTCTCCTTGCAAACTCTATTGTGCCCAGGCTGTGTCTGGGGGTCTTCAGAGAGGAGGGATGAGCTAGGACTTGGGTAGGGGAAAGATCTGGCAAGAAAGTGGGCCTCACAGTCCCTGCCGGGACCAGAGCAGAGGGACAGACTATGGAGTTTCCAACCAGGCTCCCGCATTCCTGCCTCATCAGATTGCTTTCAGTTCCTCAAAACGGGTACACTCTGACCTCTATCTCAGGACTTGGGACATGATGTTCCCTCCACTCAGAATGCCCTCCCTGGCTCGTCCCCTGGTTAACTCTTGCCCCCCTTCCCATCCCCTCGGCCATCTCTCACTCCACTAAAACCTTCCTGAATTTGTCCACGTGGGGCCAGATTGTTCTATTGGAAGTTCTTATGGAACTAGGCTCTTCTCCTGCACAGGAACGGCATCTGAATCTGCTTGAGTATCCTATTGGTGTCTGTTTTCTCCCAACACACACGGTGGAAGGGGCAGTGTCCCCCTGCACTCTATTGCATACACAATACTTAGCACAGCACCTGCCACATAGTAGGTGCACAATAAATATCACCTCACTTAAGACCTGCAGATACTGTTGAATTTACACAGGGATCTCATACATCCATGTTCCTTTCATGGAAACATAGCATTCATAGAGAAAATTATGCAAATGCAAGTGGACAGCTCAGATCTTGTGTTAACCTCCCAGAAACCTTCCTTGTGTCCCCATATCATTACTATCCTGGATTCTCCAGGAAACTTCCATTGTCATTTCCAACATCATAGATGAGTTTTGTCTCTTTCTTACCCTTCTGTGTGAGTGGATTTGTATGCGTGTCCTCTTTTATGTCTGGCTTCTATGCTAACTTGATAGCATGAGCATCATCCAGATCCTTGAATGAAGTTGCAGTAGATAGCCTGATCTCTCCTCCCCAGGGGTGGGACTTTTTTTCTGTAAAGAGCCATAATATCTGCCACAACTACTCAACTCTCTCATTGATGTGTGAATGCCATTGACATGTGAAAGCAGCCAAAATGTTTAAAAAAAAAAAGTGGGGGCTGGGGTGAATCCCTGTGGTAGATCACTTGCCTAGCCTGTGCAAGGCCCTGGGTTCCATTCTCAGCAACAACAAACAAACAAAAAATAATAATAAATTAAAAGTAGGCATCTGTGTTCTAAGAAATTTTTATTTATGGACATTGAAGTTTGAATCTCCTATCATTTTAAGCATCACTAAAAGTTAAACATTTTTTCAACAGCTTAAAAATGCAAGAATGGGTAGTTTCTCAGAAAGTTAAGCATAGCTAGGTTCGGTGACACATGCCTGTAATCCCAGTGGCTGGGGAGGCTGAGGTGCGAGGATCACAAGTTCAAAGCCAGCCTCAGCAACTTAGACCCTGTCTCAAAATAGAACATAAAAAGTGGACTGGGAAATGTGGCTCAGTGGTTGAGTGCCCCTGGGTTCACTCCCTGGTACCAAAAAACAAAAAAGCTAAGCACAGAATTGCCATATGATGGGGCAGCATCTCTTCTGGGTCATGCTAAGTTAAATGAGCCAGAAATAAAAGGATACATATTGTATGATTCCGTGCACATGAGGTCCCCGAAGTGGACAAATTGGCAGAGTAGAAGGGTGGGTGCTGGGGAGCGGGAGGGTGTTGAACAGGGGCAGTTTGTGCTCTGGACGAAGAGAAAGTTCTGGAGATGGAAGTGCTTAATGCCACTGAACTGTATGCTCAAAAATGGCTGACTGATGCTCCCTGAATTTTACCACCACAAAAATCTATTGTGTTGGAAACTTAAAAAATAACAACAATGTAACAACTGCTCTTATGTAGGGATGGTCCAAAAGAAACGGACTGGACTGGACCTGGGCTGCCCACAGTTGTGCCAACTCGCCTGGTAGATGGTTCCACTGAAGCACGAAGCATGGTCTGTGTCTCCATGCTCCTGTGACGGGCACTGGGCATGGACAGGGCACGAGAGGCCCATGCAGGACATTACCTCGTCAGGTTTGCATCCCCTGATCTGCACACAGCTCCGGCATCTCTCCCCCTCCCTTGGATCTGGGCCCCTGCAGTGATCACCCATGATCCCTCCTGACCAGTCACCAGTGTGGGGAGGGGGACTGCAGAAAAGGAAGCTGTGGCAAGGAGGAGGCAGAGTCACCCTCTGGGGCCTCCAGAGTCCATTCCAAGGGCTTCCTCTTGGCCCGGATGTGGGCAAGGAGGGCCAGGGGCCAAGGAACTCAGCAGTCAAGGCAGGAAGCCTCACACCCGGACACCTCAGGAGAGCTGTGTGGCAGGGATTCGGGTTGTTTCCTACTGAGTCTGCCAAGGGTAAGTGAGAGCTCTCCCAGTCGTGTCCAGGGGCCCAGCACAAACCCATCCACCACAGGGACCCAGGGTTCCAGCTCCAGGCTTCAGTCACTCCTGCTCCTCCCACCAGGGAAGGGAGCTGACCCAGAGGCCTCTCCTATTCCCTCTCACAGCACCTGCAGGATGAGGGCTCTCTGCCTCCTTCTCCTCCCTGTCCTGGGGATGTTGGTGTCCAGCAAGTCATTGTGTCCCGTGGATGAAGCCATCAATGAAAAGATCCAGGAGGACGCCAGCTCCCTCAGTGAGGCCCCCACCTCCATCCTAGAGACCTCTCTGATCCCCGATAGGCCCTGACCTCAGGTCATCCTGTGCTAACCAAACCTCACACCTGGACTGCAAGCTCAGCCTAGCCCCACTCCCAGCCTCCTCCAGCCCCACCTTGAAACACAGCTCCAAACCCAACCCCAAAGCAACCCCATCTGTCACTTCAAACTTGGGTGCTTACTCCAGAACACCCAAGGTGAGGAAGAGGATCCTGGAGGTGGTGGCCTCTCCACCAGGACCTGGACCACCTGGGTCTTCCCCAGGGACACTGTGTGTGTGTGTGTGTGTCTGTGTGTGTGTCTGGGGATGGAACCCAAGGCCTCCTGCCTGCCAGGCAAGCCCTCTACCCCTGAGCTGCACGGAGCTGCGGCCCTGGCCCATCCCCAGGGAAACTGGCTCCTCTGCCTGACTCCAAGCCACCAGGAGTCAGCGCCTGAGGGTGGGGGAGGGCGGCTTGGTCTCACAGCCTCCCATCTCCACTTCTGCAGTTTATAAGGCAATGAAGAACACTCGCCTGGATTGCAGGACTGTCACTTCCAGGGGCGCCCTGGCTACCTGCCCTGCAGGTGAGAGCACAAACCCTTGTTCAGGCTCCTTCTGTCCCAAGCTCCCTGGGAAGATCCCCTCCTCCTGTGTCCTGAGCTTTTACTTCCTTAGTGTCCCAGTCCCTTACCCAGCCTTGTCCCTCCACCCCAGCTCAGGCACCTCCTTTCCTTGGGACACTTGGGTCCAGACTCCCAGCCCCCTCCGGCCATGCATCCTGCACTCACTCCCTGGTTGGAGCTGCGGCCACCTCGACCCCGCCCCACCCACCTCCCAGCCTCCGGGCTCTGAGTCCCAGCTCCCTGATCCTGCCTCCAGGCTTCGCTGTCACCGGCTGCACGTGTGGCATGGCCTGTGGCTCATGGGACGTGCGCGCAGAGAACACATGCCACTGCCAGTGCGCCCGCATAGACTGGACCGGAGCGCGCTGCTGTCGCCTGCAGGACGCCGCCTGAGGTCGTGCGCGCCGCGCGCCAGGGAGGGGCAGGGGGCCCACGGTGAAGGAGGGATGGAAATAAAAGAGATGGTGACCGAGCAGGTCTGGCCCCGCATGGTTTCTTTAGTGGGGCAGCGGCGGGGAGGGCGCAGGAAGGGCTGAGCTGGCGCCTCCGCGGCGGGAAGGCACATGCTGGTCGGAGGATAGGGACGCCCCTTCCCTCTTCTTTGCGTGGTTTCCCACCTCTTCCTCTGAGAGTGGGACCCCGACTCCCTCTACCAACATCCCCAGTTGAGGGCTCAGGGCTCCTTTCAAGAGCCAATGGGACTCCTCTTTGAGGCCACCTTGACGGTCCTCCTGTCTCCTGTCTCCCAGGAAATTGCTGGTTCATTCCCCGGCCCTCCCTGTGAGACTTCACGAGGATCTGGGTCAGTCTTAGTGGGCAGGACACCCTGGGCCCTGAGCCTCCAGCAACCCCAGGCTTTGGTTTTTCGTTACAGTGATGCTCAAGGGACTAACACACATGGTCACATAGAAATGCCATAACTACAGGCATGCCCGTGTTCCCACGGATACACAGGGATACAGAAAGGCACCCCTGAGTCCCCGTGAAGAATGACAGACACACTCATGTTGGGGGACACAGACTAGGAATCACAAACATATGTCCTGGACAGACTCTTGGTTTTCCATTATCAGGTCCCCACCCCAGCCTGGATGAGTGGCAACAAGCCCCCCTGCATCCTCTGCCACAGCTGCGCCACAGGGCACAGAGGACAAATCCAGGTGACTCAGGGACAGGTCCCCAGGAATCCTAATCCAGGAGCTAGGGATCCAGCCCCTGAGATGCAGCCACAGCTCAGAATTCCTAGCACCCAATCTTGAGAGACCCAAGACTCTGATGTCACCCTGGAGGATAGGGGATAGAATGGGGTCCAGTTTTTCAGGGTATATGAAACTGTCCTCCACTGCCTCCACCCAGAATGGGGGCCTAGCCCCTTGCCTGATCATGGAGGCCATGAACAGAGATCATTCTACTCCTGGTGGCTCTGCAGCCCACCCAAGACTCCAACTGGGAACTCCCTTCCCATGTCCTTCCTCCTGACTACACTGTGATCTCAGGACTGAGAAGGACCCATGAGTCAGAGGCGTGGCCAGGAACAGAGAGGGCAGGTCTAGGCTTTGCGTGTCCCTCCTCTTCATGATGTATGTGTGTTGGGGAGTTCCCTGGTCCCTAGACCCTCATGTGAAGGCCACTTTCTCTCCAAGTCCTACCCAACTGTCATCCTATAGCTGGACCCCAAGAAGAGCCTCTTCAGAGCCCTCAATTCCAACATAGCCATCTGCCTGTCCCAGCACGCAGACCTGGATACCATATCTGCCTATGTAACCTTGCTCTCTGTTTGCTTAAAAGTCAGTGCATGGACTGGGGTTGTGGCTCAGTAGTTGAGCATTTGCCTACCATGTATGAGGCACTGGGTTTGACTCTCCTCATTGCATACAAAAATAAATAAAAATAAATGTCCATCAACACCTAAAAACATATTTTCTAAAAAGTCAATGCCCTAAGTCCCTGTGGTGGCTAAGATTCTTGTGGACAAAAGGACCACAGACCCCATGTCAAGCTAGCATGACCAAAAAAAAAAAAAAAAAAAAAAAAGAGGAAACTTTTGGTGTGTGTAACTGAGAAGCCCAGGGTTAGAACTGCAGGTTCAGGAATGGCTGGATCTAGGGTCTCACATGATCTCTGCAGGACCAGATTCCCCTCTGCTCAGCTTTTCTCAATGCTGGATTCTTTCTCAAGCAGATTCTCCCTTGTCACAACAGCAGGCTTACATTCTTCCAGTCTGGCAACCTCAATGGAGGGGAAAAAAAGAGAGAAGGCCTTTTTTCCTTGTTAGCCCTACAGAAGTCCCAGAGTAGAGTTTCATTGGTTAGGTCTGGTACATATGGCCACACCTGTGCCAAAGCTTAGTCTCTGATTGGTTGAGCCTGGGTCATGAGCTCACCTGAAGCCAATTCCAGTTTTCTCACTGACTGGACTGAGGGCACATTTCTGTCTTAAGAGAAAGTTGAGATTGTAACCCTATGAAAAGTGGCTGTTGGTCAGGTAACCCCACGAATGTTTCCTGTGTGACGTGGTTGCTTGTGGGCCTCCAGTTCATTGACTTTTTCTCAAAGGAAGTCCAGAGGGCTGGAGCCAGGTCTCAGACCCACCATAGACATATGCAAAGCTGCAGCCCCGCCCTCTATGCCTGTCCATCAGAGCAGAACCGGCTTCCAATTGGTCCAGCTCCTCTGGGTCTGTTGTGTAACTCAATGGCTGGTTTCTTTCTAAGACCGGATAGAGGAGCTGGCATGGAAACAACTATTAAATTGATCTTTCCTGGGGATTTGGCAATATTTTGAAAACAGAATGTTATCCTCACTAGATCACGGTGTCCATTCCAAAATGATTTCAAATTTAATCTCAAGTTTTAAGCCAAACATAGAGTGCTCACTTTCCTGCACGTGGTCAGAAAGTCTTAGATTTCTCTCTCTCTCTCTCTTTTTTTTTTCCCCAAAGAGAGTAAACTATAGTACGCTCAACTTGTACTGTCCAATAGCAGGCATCTAACCTTGAAATGTGGCCAGTTTGAAATTGAAATGGATCTTAAAAATGCAAATACACATTTGATTTCTAAGACAAGGAAGACAGGAAAGAAAGAAGAAATGAAGGAAGGAGAAAATAATATAAACTATATTTTTAACTATAATTTTTTTTTTGTCTTGTTGTCGAGATGGGATCTGGCTATGTTTCCAAGCTGACCTTGAACTCCTGGGATCAAACAATCCTCCTGCCTCAGCCCTAAGTAGTTGGGACTACAGGTGCACACTATGCCCAACTTCATTAGCAATTTTAAAATATCACCCATGTGCTGAAATAGTAGTAGTTTGGGTGTATTATGCTAAGTAAAGATAATATTGAAGCTAATTTAGGGCTGAGGGTGTAGCTCAGTGGGAGAGTGGTTTAACACGTGGGAGGCCCTGGGTTTGATGCCCAGCACCCCCTCCCCACAAATAGACATGAGAGGCTGGGGGTGTGTCTTGTTGGCACAGCACTTGGTGAGCATGTGTAAGACTCTGGGTTCCATTCCCAGCACTGCCAAAAAAAAAAAAAATTTTAATTTAGCTTTTCCCTTTGCTTTTTAAAAATGCAGCTGCTAAAAGGTTTTTAATTAAATGTGCAGGGTTGGGAGTATAGCCCAGTGGCAGAGCACCTGCTTGGCCTGGGCAAAGCCCTGGGTTCCATCTCCGGCACCGCAACAGTAATAACAATCATTAATTAAACAGGTGGCTCACACTTGTCCATTGGTGACACATCTCTAAACTTAAGCAAAAATCCTTTAAATACTTTATGCCTTTTGTAGCCTCATTTTCGAGGTCAGATAAAAACAAACAGGACGTTCATATGCCTTCTAGACAGTGTGAGCCAGTGCTCCTCGTGTGTCTCTGGTGGCACGAAGGACGACTGCTGAGCACGTGATGTGTCTGCAGGAGCACACCAGAGACTGTGCTGTGTGAATCTGGAGGTGTGTGCAATCCAGCAGCTCAGGAGGCTGAGGTGGGAGGATTACAGGTTTGAAGGCAGCCTCCACAAACTAGTGAGATCCTGTCTCAAAAAATAAAAGGGGCTGGAGATGTAGCTCAGGGGTGGAGTGTCCCTGTGTTCAACCCCCAGTATAAAAAAGTGGAGGTGTGTGTGCGTATTTGCTCTGTATGGTTGGTAGGGGAGCTGGAAATGAGCATCAGGGCTGAGATGTGGCTCCATGGTAGAGCCATTGCTGAGCATGCATGAGGCTCTGGGTTTGATCTCCTGCCCTGAAAAAAGAAAAAGAAAGAAAAAAAAAAAAAGACCCCGCTAGGGTCTTGGGGGTGGGGGACAGTACCTCCAGGATTCTGTCCAAGCAGTGGGTGGGGTGTGCTCTGACCTCAGGACCAGCTGTGGGTGTGGAGTCCCAGTGGTTACCCTCCTGATACTCACATCAGCTCCTTTTCTCCAGGGGGCCTTGGAGAAGCAGAACTTTTGGGGAGGGGCAGAGCTGAGGAGTGGGACTGGGACTGCGGGGAGGAAGGAGTGAGGGGACCCAGGAATCCCACCTCCAAGCCCGACAGCCTTTGCCTAGAAGATGAGACTCCACTGAGACAGGAGACAGAGTAGGATAGAGGAGGAAGTCTGTCCTGGAAGGCTCCCCCCATCACTGCCTCTAACGTTCCTATTCTGTCTCTGGGCCGAAGAGTTCCTCTTCTCGATCACCCCCGAGACCTCCGACCCTCTTGATCTGAGGGGTGAGGGTGAGCCAAGATGAGAGAGTCATGGATCCCTGAAAACAGGGCAAACCCTTTCTTCCTCTTCTTCCCCCAGATTTCCTCATCTCACCAACACTTTCCGGTGGGTGTGGATGTGTGGGCACACCAGCAGGCCAGGGGCCTTGCACCCTGAAGTCTCCATAACCAGCACATCAAGATGCAGGCAGCCGCCTTCAAAGGCAAGAAAGGGGGAGACGCAGACAATGACAAAGGTCTGGAACCTGGGTGTGGGCAGGGGTGGTCAGGAGGGTTGAGATGGGACAGAGAAGGGGCCCAGGTGGGGGCTGGAGGGTTCCTCCTCCTACAGTTTCCATGCCTAGGTCATGGCCACCTGCTCTGCTTAGCCATGAAGCAGATTTTAATTTCTCATTCCTTACTTTTGGCCCCTGAAAATTTGCTGGGTTCAGGGGCTTCGTGCACCAGGCTCTCCCAGTCCCCTTCCCTGACTCCGGGTTCCCTGAAGGTCTCTATAATCTCTCCCACCAAATCATACACAGATGCCCAGGACCCTGACTATGAGAATGTGAGCTTGACCTTCAGAAACTGGGAACAGCCAAGGGATAGACAACCGGAGCCTGTGAATCAAGGTGAGCCAGGCCTGCTTGCTCAGGCCCCCAAGCTCAGGAAGGGGCATGCATGTGGGAGAGCACTTCAGGGACAAGGGGATGCTCGTGGAGGTTGCAGCGAATGGTGTGGAGTGTGGTAGTATCAAGGACTGAGATGGTGGCAGTGGGGGTGGCTTCGTAGGTGGTAATGGTGATGGGATGTCTGAAATCATCAGAAGGTGGCAAAGGTGTGGGTGAGTGTTAGAGGCCATGGGCATGGATGTTGGCAGGTGTTGGTGATGCTGGGTAAGGTTTGTAAGGGGGTCTGTGATGGCAATGTGCTTGAAACAATTGCTGGTGGTGCGGGTGAGGGAGATGTTGTGGCAGCATTGTTGACGGTCACAGCTCCCAGTGGTATTGGAGTGAGCCATTCATGGTGTGAGAGACAGAGCAAGGTCTGGCTGGTGGTGGTGGGCCCTGGAGGTCACCTGGCCCACCTCTCTGTCTCCATCCCAGCCCTGCCCAGGCCATCCTCAGACACTCTGCAGGTCCCCATTTGGTTGCACAGAGCCATCATGAGCCTGTATGTCCTTCTCGCCCTGACCTTTTTGTTCTTTATCATTCTCTCCGTCTTGATCATGCTGAAAAGTGAGTGAAGGGGGTCTGGGAGCCTGGGATTTCCACCCCACTCCCTCGGGTTCCCAGCTCCCCTCCCTTTCCTCTAAGCCTTTCCCAGGATGGCTGTCCCAGGCAGCTTCGAGGTTTCCCTGCCCTCTCCTGAACAGATTCAGAGATGTCCAGGGAGCTGCTGAGCTTGAAAAGGGAGTTTTGGAATGGTGAGTACAGAGTTTCTCAGGGAGACCCATGGGGCTGTGTGGGGATTGGGCGGTCACCCAGACAACCCAGATCCATGCCCTTAGCTTCGCACGCGGTTCAGGAGTGCCAGGAGGAGCAGAAGAATGGTTGGAGAACCATCCTGCAGATCTTTGGGGAGGCCACAAAGGACATTGAAACCAAGGTCCAAGGTGGAAACGAAAAACTGTCAGAAGGTACTTCGAAGTTCTGCCCTTTGCTGGCTGAATTTATTTAAATGTCCAGCACCAGGCTGGGTTCTGGGGACTCTGGGAAGCAGGTAGCTGGGCTCCCATCCTCCCAAAGCCTAGGATTTGGAAGGGGTGATGGATGATGCCTTCTGAGTGGCTTGGGAGCCAAAAGGCAGGGCTTTGCTATACTCCAGGCTGGAAGTCTGGCAGGGAGGGAGCCTCCAATGGAGGTGGGGGGCTTTGTCTGAGGCCCCACCCCAGCCTCATCTGTCTTTCCTTCCCTCTCACCAGAAGTAAAGCAAGTCAGTAGAAGCACACAGAAGATCCTGGAGTTGCTGGAGAGGAAAACAAGTACATGTAAGCCAGGGCCCAGGGAGGTGGGTTAGGGGAACCCTGGCCTGGCCTCAGCTTCTCTCCCAGGGGCTGGTCTGCTTGACTTTGGGTCTCTCCCCTCCCCCAGAGGCTACACCTGAATAAAGAGGACATTGCACATAGCTTGGAGGACAGGATTGCAGCTGCCAGCAAAGACAGAAAATGCAGTGTCAGCCTACCCCTTGTCCCATGTATAGAAAATCAAATGTTGTTGTGACTGTGTTGCAGAGTTGCATTATGGGTAAATGTGAATGTGGGGTCACAGCAAATGTGATGTGTATGCCTATGTCACTCGACATATGGCACATGTATGTGGCATGAAATATTGAGTATGGGCATGTCCCAGGCACCAAGCATCCCAAAAGTATGCCATTGTGAGTTTGGGTGCAGGTGACAGGTGATGCTCATCTCACTACATGAACATGAGTGCACTGTGCTGCACCATGTGTATACCTGTCATGGTGGGGTGGGAGTGTGCAGCTGTAAATGTGTCGTGTTGTGTGCCAGCGTGAACAGGCACGTGTCATTCTGAATGTGCTGGGTTTTGTCACCCTGTGTGTGCAGAGCACAGACGTGCATGTGTCCACTTATTTCTGCATTCAGGTTTTGTGATTCATGGAGATAAAAGGCAAGGGGAAACAACGTGGATCTTGGACCTGTTATTAGCATGACTGGGGAGCCTGGGTGGGGAGCATGGGTGGGGAGCATGGGTGGGGAGCGTGACTGGGGAGCATGACTTGAGAACTCGGGGAGAGTCTGGAAGTGCTTGGACTTGGGGGTGGGGCGAGTCACACAGCATGAATATGGTGTGGGGAACCCTGGCCTGGAGGAGTCAGCAAGAATACACACTCTGCGTAGGTCCCTGGGAGTTCCTGAACTTGACCCAGGGTGTAACTGAGTCCCTATGCCCCAGAGTGTGTACCCAAGGGCACACACATGCCCCCAAGTGCATGCAACCTGAGATGTACACTGTCTCTAAGTGTACCCCATGGATACATAAGACCCCCTAAGCGTGTACCCATGAGTGTAATTGAGCCTGTGAAGTATCGGTGTCACTGAGGAGCATCTGTAGTTATACATGTCCCTGAACGCACGACCCCACCACTGACGGATGTATTTGAGATAAGAGGACATGTGCCCAGGGGCAGCATGTGCTCCAGAGGCGGGAGACGTGTGCTCATCGTCGTACGCGTGCTCCTGCTGTCCTGCTCATGGGCCAACCAAAGCCAGCCAGGCCCCGTAGCCTGGCAGAGCTGCGATCTCAGCAGCCGGCCCAGGGGACACGCGCGCCCTCCAGCGGCCATTCTCGGGCACCGCCGCGCGCGCCCCGCCCACACGCCCGGCACTCCGCGCGCCTGCGCACGCAGCGTCTTTTACGGCGCCGTAAAGCAGTGTGGCCGAACCGACGGCCTCAGTTCCCGGTGAGATCCCACCCGCCTGCCCGCGACCCCTACCCGCGTCAAGCCTCGACCGCTCCTTGAGCCTGCCCACGGGTCTGTGCGTCCAAAGCCGGGGTATCGGCGTCCGTGTTCCCCGGTCCGCCCGCTTTGGTCCACCCTGGGGGTCGCGAGCCGGGTGGGCCCCTCCCCTGCCCGCAGCCCAGTGCGGGGACTCGAGGCTCCCGCCGCCGCCTCGCGCGAGCTCGCGGCGCGGTCTCGGCTTCCCCAGACCCCTCCAGCTTCTGGCCGGAGCTGTGCACGGTGGGGGCGGGATTCTCCGTTTCCGCTCTGAACCCCCGTGGCGGCACCTTCACCCCAGGATGGGAGGGTGGAGAGGGAGGGTGTCTCAGCGTCCCCTCGCCCCAGTTCCCTCTGCCCCCACCGACAGCTGTGGCTTAGTGCGCGGCGGCGGGAGGACCCCGGCGCCCTCTCCTGGCCGCCTCGAGCTCGGCTTTGACAGCACGCCCCTCCCTCTAGTGTCCCTCCACTCAGCCACCTTTCTAGGGAATTTGGAGTGAGGGACCCCTAACATCTCTGGGCCCCTCCTACCAAACTAAACAACCCAGACCATCCAGGTCACTGCGGAGGCAGGCTTCCCTCCTGACACATGGGAGCTGCCGAAGGGTGTGGGACTGGAATGGGGGTTTCCTTCCTCCTCCTCCTGCCTTGACCCGTGGATCTCGTCTGTCCCCATCCTCTAGGCCTTTGGTCCTGATATATCCCTTTCCTCCCTCCCCGTTTATTCTTGCTTTCCTAAGGGGGTGGGCAGGAAAGTTACTGAACGCGGTCAGTGCTGCAGGGCAGAACGCTGGTGGGGATGGGGCAAATGGGTGGCCCTCGGGTTTTCCCTCTGGCCCTCTCCTCCAGGTCCCCCTTCGCATCGCCCCTGACACTGCGTTTCGTGGTTTCTCTACAGGGCTGCGGCGGCATGGAGGCGCGTTTCACGCGCGGGAAGTCTGCATTGCTGGAGCGCGCACTGGCGCGGCCACGCACCGAAGTGAGCCTGAGTGCCTTCGCGCTGCTCTTTTCTGAACTGGTGCAGCACTGCCAGAGCCGCGTTTTCTCAGTGGCTGAGCTGCAGGCACGCCTGGCCGCGTTGGGCCGCCAGGTGGGCGCGCGTGTGCTGGACGCACTGGTGGCTCGGGAAAAGGGGGCTCGGCGGGAGACCAAGGTGCTGGGTGCGCTGCTCTTCGTCAAGGGGGCCGTGTGGAAGGCGCTCTTCGGTAAGGAGGCTGACAAGCTGGAGCAGGCCAATGACGACGCTCGCACTTTCTACATCATTGAGCGTGAGCCGCTCATCAATACCTACATCTCGGTGCCCAAGGAAAACAGCACGCTCAACTGCGCCAGCTTCACAGCCGGCATCGTGGAGGCTGTGCTCACACACAGCGGCTTCCCTGCCAAGGTCACGGCACACTGGCACAAGGGCACCACGCTCATGATCAAGTTTGAGGAGGCGGTCATTGCCCGGGACCGGGCCCTGGAGGGCCGCTGAGCCCTGGAGATAAAGGATGGAAAGAGCCCCTTTCCCAGTTGTGTCTTGTGTCTTGTGTGGGGGCTTCAGAGATGCACACAGCACTGGACTCAGGTCCCCTCCCTAGGCTGTTGAGGGAGGCCAAGGCTCAAGCTTGTTTGTAATGGATGGGAAGGTGGAGGATCTGACCTAGCTTGGCCTTTCAGATAAGGTTGGGGAGCCCAGTGAGGCTGGACAGGGGAAGATAGGCCAGACAGAGGGAGATGGTGGGAGTGCTAGCACTTTGTGGAGTCACAGTTGGAAGCTGTCTCCAGGGTGGGGGTGCCGGGGGCTGGGTTGCGATCAGGCTAAGATGGAGCCACAGCTGGCCAAATTTATGCCAGGGACCAGAGAGCAGGTACTTTATGCTCTGTGGTGTGGTCTAGCGACTGCTGACAATCTAAAGGCAGCCAGAGAATGTGCAAAGGAATGGGTGTGGTGGTGTGCTCTTAAAACCTGGCAAGAGTGCTTGCTCCCTCTCCCCTTAGATCTTTGCTACGCAAATGTGGTCCAGGGGGCCTGGGGTTGTGGCTCAGTGGTGGAGCGCTTGCCTGATGTGTGGAGCACTAGGTTCTGTTCTCAGCACTGTATATAAATTAATAAAGGTCCATCAACAACTAAAAAAATAAATTAAAAAAATTTTTAAAAATGTGGTCCAGGGACCTGCAGTACTGGTATCACCTGGACTCTTGTTAAAATGCAAAATCTGAATCATTATCTGCATTGTAGCAGAATCTTCTGGGGACCCCTGTGTACCTTAGTTTGAGAAGCAGTGCTTTAGGGCATTGGAGTAACTTGGAGGGCTATTAAAACAGCAGGCTGGGCTCCACCCCCAGAGTCTCAGATTCTGCAGGTCTGGGGTGTGCCCCAAAATTTGCATTCCTTGAGCTGCTGAGTGCTCCAGGAACCCCACTTTGAGACCCATGGCTATAGGGGCCTGTTTCTGGGGGGTGGGTCTAAGGTCATCTTTACACTTAAAATGTTTTAAAGTTAATTTTAAATATGATTGATGTACCAACACATTTTTATTGTTGAAAAATTAGAAGATCACACAGCCAGTCTTCCTTTCCCTTTTGCCTACCAACCCATCCCTCTTCCTCCCCAGGAAACATCCTTCCAGATTTTGGTCAAATCTCCACTTCCTTTCACCCCCCACTCTTAGGACCCATAAAGGTGACTTCTGAAGGGTTGCTGTTTAGGATGCTCCATCTAGCTGTCTCGTGACTGAGGGACACTGGCCTAGTCAGGGAGCAGTCTGAGCATCCCAGCAAGAGACAGTGGGCTAGGGTGGCCTCCAGCAGGTTCGCAGGAAGGTCGTGTCAATAGGATGAATAAAACTATTAAGCCGGGTGCAATGGCATGCACCTGTAACTCCAGCAACTCAGGAGGCTGAGGCAGGAGGATGGCAAGTTCCAGGCCAACCTTAGCAACTTAGCTTGACCCTGTCTCAAAATGAAAATAAAAAGGGCTAGAGATGTAGCTCAGTGGTAAAGTGCCCCTGGGTTCATTCCCTAGCACTGGAAAAGCGAGACAAAACTACTTGATCACCTGTATCTTGAAGCACTGGTGATCACAAAATAGCTGGCTGGGGAAGGCTGGGGGCCAGGGGCTGTGGGAGAGGGCTTGGGTGGGGTGGCAGCTTGGATCTGGGGGAGCTGAGTCTAGGAGGCCCACAGGTGCGTATGTCTGGGAGTTGGGAGCTCCGAGTTCAGGAGAGGGATCTGGGGGCTGGAGTCCAGGTAAACGGAAGAAGGTGGGTATGGAGGGAAATGTGAGAGTCTTTGAACTTAGCATCCTCAATCACCTGCGGAACCTGGTGAGAGTGACTTCCAGGGCCTGTTGGAAAGGAGGTGGTCAGATTGCAGGAGCAAGAGACAAGAGAATGGAGCAGCCAGCTCTGCCTCTACCCAGAGGCAGTGAGGATGTTGAGGGAAATAGGGGGGGCCTGTGGGAGAGCTGGTCAGCCAGGAACAGAGCACCCAGGGTCTGCTTGCTGCTGAGGAGGATGTGGCTTTGAAGGGAGAAGGTGTGGACAAGTGGGGGTGTGGAGCTGGCCCCTGTTCAGGACAAGAGAGGAGAAGAGGAAGCTGTGGTCTCACAGCTTCTGATCACCACAGCTCTGACTGAGGATGCTTTGGGCTGCAAGTAAAGTCTCTGGAGCCCCCAGGCTGGGGCAGTGGGGAGGAGGATGAGCCCAGCACCCATCCATGGTGTTCCGGGCATGTCACATCAGTTCATGGGCCACAAAACATCCATGAGAGGTCATTTGTCCACAATCATGCAGATTTATTAGTCGAGTATTTATTGAGTGCCTATTATGAGCCAGACACAGGAGACACAGCTAAGAAAATGAAGGTAGCTGCCCTCCTGAAGCTCGAATTCTAATTGGAAGTGGGAGAAACATCAGAGTGTGGTTTTGTTTATTTTTTGCAGTGGTGAGGGTGAGCCCAGGGCTTTGCGCAGGTGAGGCTCATCTACCACTGAGCTTCACTCCCATCCAGGGGCTACAGTTTTAAATTGGATGGGTGGGGAGCTGGGACAAGCCCCATGGAGAGCAAAGATGGAGGGTGGATTGAGCAGGTGGGCAAAGCCCCAAGGTGGGTGAGCGCACATGTTCAGGGAATAGTGAGGAGGCCAGGTGGGTGGTAAGGGCGTGCAAGGGCTTCTGCTGTCATACAGGGAACCTAAAGGATTTTTTTCCCCTGAGTTTTAAGGAAACTTCTGGAAAGTTTGGGAGTAGTGAAAAGTGAGACTGGAACTGGGTGCAGTGCCGCGAGCCTGTAGTTCTAGTTGCTCAGGTGGCTGAGGCAGGAGGATTATTTGAACCCAGGAGTTTGGGGCTAGCTTTGGGAGCACAAATCCAACTCCCAGCTGGGGATGAGGCTGGGAGCAGGACCCAGGCAGGGTGAGAAGTGAGTGGGTTCTGACATGGCTTGACCTAGATCCCAGGAGCATTTCCTGCAGGCACAGAGGTGTCCAGGGCAAGAGCAAGGGCCAGGGGGACCCCAGAGTTGGCATAACTTGTGATCCTGACCTGCTTCCTCCCTCCATGGCCTCTGGCACTGCTGACCCTGGTCAGTCTGGGTCCACCCTTGTGCTGCTTCAGCCTCCCAGGCACCTCCAGACCGGAGCTGGCCTGAGTCACCAGGTCCCCTTCCTGTCCCCCACTCCAGAGGGCACTTTGTGAGCACCTTCTCCCCACCAGCCCTGTTTGGATGCTTCCCATGCGTCAACTTATGCCCTCCCCTCCTCGGCCCTGGGGTGGGGGGCTTGGCCGGGCTCTGCTGCCTCGCCTACAGCATTCCCAGGGTCCGCTGGGCCCGGTGGTCTTCACCTCCAGGCCCCACCCAGCACGGAGTTCTTGTGGTGAAGGAAGAAACAGTAAAGCAGAGAAGGTACAAGGTACGCCTCGCTGGGGCTGTCTGGGCACCAGGCTCTGGAGTTTCCAGCGTGGAGACCGGACCCAGCTGCCCTCAGAGGCAGGGACCAGAGTAGGGGCCATTGTCATCCATTCAGGGAGGCAGGCTGGGCAGCAGGCCTGGCTGCCTGAGCTGGGGGTTTCCGTCCGAGGTGCTGAAGACGAGGGGAGGGGCCAGGACACACCTGGTGGGATGGGAGTCACAGATGAAGCACATGGTGGTCCCAGGTGGGAAACTTCGTTCCCTGCAGCTCCCTGGCTGGCTGGTCTGCCCGCGTGCACCAGAGAGGGACTTCCATCCGCAGCTGGCCAGCACAGGCTCTGGGGGGACCTGGCCTTTGAAGGCAGGAAGGGGTGATGGCCAGCTTAGCTGAAAAGCAAGGGACAGGCCCTCTGGGGCACGATGGGAGAGAGAATGGGTCACTTTGGGGGAGATGTCACGGGGACCTTTTAGCCACAAAGTGGCACCCAGGCCTTGCTGGGGGTCCTCAGGGTCCCACCCTGGGCTTGGCTCTTCCTATGATCAAGGTGGGGAAGGGCCCAGAGAGGTGGGCAGGGGTCTGTCAGAGCCCATGTTTGGGAGCAGGTTCTGACATGTCCCCAGAGGCTGAGGGGGCGGGTGGCCCACAGGTGGCCAGGCGCTCGCACACCCAGGCGTCCAGTTGGCTGCGGCAGGAGGCGTCGTTCCACTTGCCCGAGCCCCACATCATCACGCAGTCCTCACCCTGGTCCTGGTTGTTGGGCTCCCCGGGGTTCCAGTTGCTGGGGGGACAGGCTTTGGGTAGGAGGACGGGCAGCCCCTCCCCTGCACCTGGGCACCACCCTCTGAGTGTGGGCCCTCCCCCGTCAGCCTCCCATCCCTCTGAGTCTGGGCCTCCCCTGTCAGCCTCCCTTCCCTGGGCTCTCCTTTCTGGGTCTGTGACTGGCCTCCCTCCCTGCCCCCGTCCCGCCCTGCCCTGCAGTCTAAGCCTCGCCCTTCCACTCTGGGTGCAGAGCTTCCTCCTCCAGGCCCTGCCCGGCACTCCTACCTCGCCCCTGTCCCCCAAGGTCCACTCTCACCTGTAGCCCACGGGGCTGTCATCCATCCAGATAAACTCCCCCTCCAAGTCCAGGTCCCGGAGGCCAATCCAGGAGCCCTTCTTGTCGGCATGCTTGGTCAGGAAGTCCTGCGGGGCAGGACAGGGCTGGAGGACGGGGCAGATTTGCCCGGGGCCCTCCCACTCACTCGGGAGGCTGGGGTGGGGATGCCCGAAGCCTCAGCAGAGCCTGGCCACCTGCTCCTCCTGGCTGTGGATGCTGACCAGACGCCCTTCCAAGTCGCTGCAGGTGAACCGGGCCTGGACCCACCGCTTGGCACCCTTGCCAAAGTAGTAGCACTTCTGCTGGAAATGAAGCCACCGCTCGGGGCACGTGTTGCACGGGGAGCCTGGGATTGCACACGGAGAGGCTCAGGGTGCACAGTGGTGGGCGCCATGGTGGGCACCGTGGGTGCTGGTGCCCTGGGCCACTGTGGCTCCCTAGAGCCTGTGTGTCCTCCCTAGAGCCTGGCAGTCTCACAGGCCACCTTCTTCCCTGGGCTCTGACGCTGCCACACGGGACCAGCGCCATGGCAGGGACATCAGCACCAGCGCCACCTCATGGCCAGAAGCACCTCTGTGGCCAAGGTCAGCCAGAAACCCTCTACTGTTGGCACCACCACGATGAGTGAATCCATGGTCAGCCACACCTCAGACACCAACGCTGTGGCCATCACACAGCCACACCCACACCGTGCCTCCACGGACAGCGGGGCATCAATCACCACTGCCTTCATCACAGATATGGCCACTGCCCGCAGCACCTTTATCACCAGCTCCACC
>JAJEJO010000904.1:445484-502331 GCA_020662805.1 Glaucomys volans
GTCCCCTCCATCTGCTGACCCCCCACGTCACTGCCTTCAGCTCTGGGCCCCTCTCCTGAGCCTCCTTTGTTCATCTTTCCCTCCCTCCCCTGTCCCCACCCTTCCCCCTCCCTCCCTCTCTCCCACACCGGTTTTCCAGCCCCTGCTGCAGGCTGGCGCCTTCGTGGGCAGAGCAGCACACAGACCTGGCATTCCATCAGGGATGCGGACAGCCATCCGGTGATGACGAGAGCCATAAAGCACATCAGAGGTGACAAAGGAGCTGGCTCAGTAGGCTGGTCTGACAAAGCCCTCTGAGTGGGCCACATCTGAGCAGGGACCAGCCTGTGGAGTGGGGGAGGGGGTCCCTGCGGAGGAACAGCCATTGCTGGCCACCAGCTCCCTACCTCCACATGCTCCATCTTGAACCCAGGGCCTTGTGCTTGCAAGGCAGGCACTCTACCAACCGAGCTATGTCCCCAGCCCCACATGCTCCAACTTTTGACCTGCCTCTCTCTTCCCTTGCATGCCCCCAACATCAGCCACCCTCCTTTGACCCAGACAATGACAGCAGTACCCTCCACGGTGTTCCTGAGACCTCTTCTTAGCCCAGTCCCTGCACCACAGCCACCCGACCCTGTCTTCCTCCTGGGTGTAGCCTTCCGTGGCTCCTTCTACTCTGGTCCCAAAGTTCCAGCTCCTTACAGCCTGGTGTTCAAGGTCGTGGGCCTCTCCAGCCACACCTGCCCCACTCCCGCCAAGACTCTCCCAGTGCCTGACTTCACAGAGCTCCTGGCACCTCCAGGCCTTTGCATGGGCAGTTGCCCCTGCCTGCCTGAAATGCCAGTTTGAGCAGAGGCTGGGCCCCCGCGGTCCTCTGGCTCCCCTTCTGCAGCCCCAAGCTGTGCACCCTTCTTGGAGGGACCAGGACCCTGGCCCCCAGACCACAGTCACACACACCCCTCAAGTGCTTCCCTATCCTGACCCCTGAGGAGAACAGATCAACGGGTAGTGGGATGAGAGGAGATTGGAGCTGCACTTTGGCCTTTCTGGAGGCTAGGACTGGAGGCAGTGCCTGTGTGGTGTGTGTGTTGTTGGAGGCAGGGTCGGAGAGGCTGGGAGGGCTGGTACATGTGGTAGGGAGTTCTCAGGAGGGAACACAGGTGGGCTTCTCCACACCCTCCCCTCTGCAGGGCTTCCCAGAGCTCCAGGAGGGAGTCCCAGGCCCACTCCCCTTCTCTTCTGCCTCTCTCAGGCTCCAAGACACACTGAGGAATGAGGAGGCTGGGCAGGTCCAGCCAGGACTTCTGAGGGCAGCCCAGGGCTGGACTGGGAGGTTAGGGGATTTCTCTCTGAGAATTCCCGAGTTCTCCGAGAGTTAGGGACTCTCAACCTTCAGAGTCCCAGAAATCCTGGACTTCAGCCTCCACCCAGAGGGACCCAGTTCCTCAACTCCCTGGAGACCCAGGAAACCAGGCTTCTGTTCCTAGTCCCCCACAGACCAGTCCCAGCTACTTGAGTCAGGACCCTTGTCCTTGCCCTCAGAGATCCAGAGATCCCCCAGCTCTTTGGGGATCCAGGAGGCCTGGACCCCAATCCCACCCCCAGGTACCTAGGCCCCCAGCTCTTTAGGGAGTCAGGAAGCCAGGACCCCATCCTGACCTTCAGGGGCCCAGGCTCAGCCCCTTAGGCACCCAGGAAGCCAGGACCCCAGACCCTTTCCTCAGGGACCAGAACTCCAGCTCCTTGGGGACTTTTGTGTAGACGTGTGTTTTTTCTTCTTCATTCCTGCTCCGGGGCCCCCTGGGTCTGGCAGGATAGTGGGTTGCTGTCTCCTGCTGGACACACACCTGGTCTCAGCCCCTACCAGGGACCCTGCTATGGATAAGTGCAGGCGTGAGGTGCCGGCTCTGCCCTTTATCTTCTCTGGGCCGCAAGGTGATTACTTCTTTTCTGGGACTCAGTTTCCTCATCTGTGAAGTGGGAATAGGACAGCCCTCTCACATTCATGTGTGCACGAAGCCCTCAGCACAGTTCTGGGTTCCCGGAGACCTCAGAAAATGATGTTTCTTTCTTTCTTTTTTTTTCTTTTCTTTTTTTTTCTTTTTTCTTTTTTTTTTTTGCAGCATTTCTGGAAACACGCCTCCCACCATTGACCAGCCCTCTACCCAAAGGCTCTTATGAAAACCCTGAAATCCCTGCCAGTCATGAGGACACACAGGGTGGGCACCCTCCGAGCCCCACTCCCTGCACTACCTGCCCTGGCCAGCCTAACAGCACTGTACCTGAGCCTAACATGATCATTCCTTTTCAGTGATGGAGGAGCAGCTGGTGCTTCCTGTCCCTCCAGTTATCTGCCCTGTCTGTGCAGGACACGACCCTGGCTGACATGCCCCTTAGCCCCTCATTGCTGCTTGCATGGTCTCTACGGCCCTTCGGGTGTGTACACATGTCTGGTTTGCTTGTTTATCATCCCCCACCAAGACATGGGCTCCAGGAGGGTAGGGTGGTCTCTCTGGTCACCCCTCGGTCCCCAGCCCCTGGCTCAGGGCCTGGCACACAGGAAACACTTTATGGCATCCAATCTGTGTGACATTCCCAGGACTGCTGGAGAAACTACCACAAAGCTAGTGGCCTGAACACAGATGTATGATCTGCCAGTTCTAGAGGTTGGGAGCCCAAGATGGATCTCCCTGCACTAAAGGCCAGATGAGGGCAGGGCCAGTCCCTTTTGGGGTGTTGGGAAGAATTCGTGTCCCACCTTTTCCAGCTTCTAGAGGCACCTGCCGCCCCTTCCTCCATCTTTGGAGCCAGAAGTGCAGCATCTCCCAGTGTCTCTCTGACTCTGGCCCTCCTGCCTGCCTCTCACGAGGGCCCTGTGGTGACACTGGGCCACTGGGATAAACCACATTACCTCTGTTTATGATTTAGACATGAGGGGTCCCCCCAAAGCTCATGTGTGAGACAACGCAAGAAGGTTCAGAGGTGAAATGACTGGGTTATGGGAGCCTAACCCCATCAGAGCTTTAATCCACCGACAGGGATTACTGGGTGGTGACTGTAGGCAGGTAGGCTATGGCTGGAGGAGGTGGGTCACTGGGGACATGCCTTTGGGGCATATATTTGTCCCTGGTGAGGAACTCTCTCTCTGCTTCCTGATTGTCATGTCCTGAGACACTTTCCTCCTCCACACCCTTTCCCCATGATGTTCTGCCTCATCTTAGGCATAGAGCAATGGAGTTGGCTGTCTGTGGACTGAGACCTCTAAAACTGTGCGCCCCAAATAAACTTCTCCTCATCTAAAATTGTTCTTGTCAGATCTTTTGGTCACAGCAGCGGAAAAGCTGACAACTTCCTGCCCTAAAGGTCCTTCTCTAAATCCCATCTGCAGTCTCTTTCGCCATATGAACTCATATATTCACGGGTTCTGGGCATTAGGGTGTGGACATCCTGATCCACACATCCATTTTTCAGGGGGTAGTTTAACTGACCATGATACCCTAGGTAGACACTCTCTGTACCATTCCCCCTTGAGAGAGGCAAAATCTGAGGCTCAGAGAAGCAAAGTCACAATCCCAAGTCCACACAGCAAAGTCATGGCCAGCACCAGTTTCAAGTTCTGGGCTTTCTTTCTGCATCTGCCAAATCCATCCATTTGAGCCACCTGTGTCCTGGTGAGAGTCCTGGCCTTCACGGGGGATGGGGTTGAGCCCCATATGAATGGGGCTGCTGAGGGCTGGAAGAGAGTATGGCCTGCCTCTGCTTTGGAGAGCCCCTGATACTTTCCCAGATGCCTCTGAGTTCCTGGGAAGGAGCCCTCGGGAGCTGAGGGGGTTTCCTGGGATCTGAGGGGAGAGATGGAAGACTGGAAAGGTCAGGGGGCTCATTCTCAAGGCTGTTTCCTTGGAAGGTGGCAACTGGGGTGATGGTGGGGCCGGTGCAACCAGGGAACCCCAGCTGGGCTCCAAGCTCTCCGTGACTTGCTGACTCAGCCCCAGACAGGGACAGTGGGGACATCCACATCCACTGCAAAGGTCAGAGGGGGGAGCTGGAAGGTGCCCCGCCCTGCCTCCACCCTCTGCTCCCCAGCACAAGCTCCCTTGGCCTTTCCAAGGCAGACCTTGCTTCCCTTTTGCATTCTCCACCCCTGCCCCCAGGCCAGAAATGCAGGGAAAGGAGTTTCCCTTTTCCAGAATTTTCTATGTCCAACCTCACCACACAGGCACATCACTTCTATGCAACCTCATCACCTCCTCTCCCTGGAAGGTGGCAAACCCCAGGAGGGCAGTCATCACCACCTGAACCCCAGTATTTCACTAGGGTGACTTTCAAGCATTCCAAAAAATTGAATTTGGGAAGGAAACACTCCTCCCTACAGTCTGCAGTGAACATCTCCAACACTTGCCTTGCCACATATGAACCCATTCTCTGCTCCTCTTAATCCACATTTGCAGTTTATACATTTCAAAATAAGTTGCAGAAAGGACTCTACTTCATCCCTAAATAGTTCAGCCTGTAGGGCGTTAACTGGAGTCCAACACTGATTAAGGCCTCTCCTTTTTTCTTTTGGGCAAAATTATGCAAACATGGTGGACACCAGAGGGGTAGAGGTTGTTGGGGAAAATTAAAGGACACACAATTTCAATTAGACAGGAGGCGTAAATTGAAGAGATCTCTTGTACATTATGGTGACTATGGTTACTAACAATATACTGTCCCATTGAAAATCGCTGAGAGTAGATTTTAGGTGTTTTCACCATGAAAAAGTGAATAACAAGTGCAGGGACCCATGCCCATCATCCCAGCTACTTGGGAGGCTGAGGCAGGAGGATCTTAAGTTGAAGACCAGACTCAGCATCATAGTGAGATCCTGTCTCAAAATAAAAATAAAAAGCCTGGGAATGTGACTCAGTGGTATAGCACTAGCCTAGCCTGTGTGAGGTCCTGGGTCCCATCCCTAGTACAGAAGAAAGAAATTAACCACATAGGTGAGGTGAGGCCTATGTTAAATAGCTTATTTCAGCTAGTCTGCAATGTGTGCATATCACGTCCTCCACCATGCACCTACAGTCAGCCCCTCCTATCTGTGGTTCCACATCTGTGGATTCAACCAACCAGATGGAAAATAGTTGAAAAAAACATCTCATTCGCACTGACCATGCAGGCTGTTTTTCTTGTCATTATCCCCTAAGCAGCTCAGTATGACAACTATGCACACGGCATTTATGTAGCACGAGGTATTCTAAGCCATCTAGAGATGAGTTAGCCGGGGGTGCAGAGGCTCTATGCAAATGCTGTGCCCCTGGACGTGAGGGGCTTGGCGTCCACGGGTCTGAATTCCAAGGGATGACTATTACTGTGTATATCTTTTATGTATCTTTAATTGCCAGATAAAAACATAAATTTGAAAGTTACCTAGAATAAAATGCACAAATCCTAAACATGTTTTCTTCAAGATTTGATGAGCGCACTCACTGGCATGCCCCAAAGCCATCAGCAAACAGAACATGGCCCCAGAAAGTCGCTCCAGGGCCCCGCCAAGGTGCCCTCGGCCTCCGCTCCCAGGCAGCCATTCTTCCCGCTCTTTCCTGTGCTGGAGCAGTGCGGCCTCTTCTAGAACGGCCTGGGAATGGCTCTGTCTGGTCTCCGCTGTTCTGTGGAAGCCTGCTGAGGTTCTCAGGTTCCTCTTTGCCAAGTGACCCTGGTGTGGAACTCCAGTGCCTGGCGTGGGATAGGTGCTGTGGGGAGAAGAGGGCTGCATGCATGTGCCAGCCTAGAAGGTATGTTGAGGCACACTGCGTGCGGGAACCGAGAGTGTGTTAAAGCCCCGAGGACAAGGCCATCTGGGGACAAAACAGCGGCTTCTACTTGTCCAGGGAAGTGCCCCCAAGGGGTGTCCAAGGGTTCTGGGATTTCACAGAGTAAAAACAGAACAAGAGTGGGGCGTGGCTCGGTATGGGGGCGTGGCCTCGCCGGCATGCAACCCTGGGTTCATCCCCACCCATTGGTCAATGAGAGTGGTGCTGAGCGCTGATTGGTCCTTAGTTATAAATTCCAGGAGAGAACCGCAAAGAGCCAAGGCTCTGCTTGGTTATCCCTCACGGTGGTAGGGAGTCTGCGGAAACGTGCTGCGGTAGGTCAGAATGACCTAGGTCCTGGGGGGCTTCTGTCTCATGCTTCCTGTTTCCCCCCAGCTAAAGAGCTTTGTGGCATTTAAAATCCTTTCTCAAATGAAACTGCCCCTGTGTCCGAGAGACTTGTGCCCCCAACCACACTGCTGGCTGGCAGCCTCGTTCAGCGAGGGCGCCTGTTCTCTTCTATCCATCTACTGTCCCACCCAGAAACACCTCCTCGGGGATCAGGCACCAGTTCTTCTCTTCATCTCCATCCAGGGACCCCTGCTCTCTTCCTTAGGATGAAATTCCAAAAATCAGAGACCTTTGGGACCCTGTGCTCCATACTGTAGAAACCCCATGTGATCCAGAACATGTTTCTGCTGCTTCCCGCCATCCTCCACGATCTGCCTCAACTTCTTGTCCCCTTCCTCTCCCCCGCCTGGGCTCTCGAACTGCAGCAGTTTCTCTGGGGTCAAAAATGCCTTCCCTGAGCTTCTGGAACCCCTGCATCTTGCTGGGAAACGGGCAGTGTCTTATGAAGCTAAATGTTCACCTACTATCACTCCTAGGTGTTTATCCCAAAGGAGTGAAAACTTATAAAATCCACATGGTGTGGTTGGAATGCATCCCTCCAAAGTCTGCTTTGGAAACATAATCCCTAAATCCCTATGTGGATGGAATTAGGAGCTGTGCCTTTGGGAGGCCATGAGGTTGGGGCCCCATGGTGGCATTAGTGGCCTTATCAGAAGAGGAAGAGACACCAGGGGGGCACACTGTCTCACCATGTGACGCCCCTGCCATGTTATGCCGTAGACCACGGTTTGGAGGGTGTTCCCTAGAGGCTCATGTGCTAGAAACGTGGTCCCCAGTGTGATGATGTTAAGAGATGGTAGAACTTCTAAGAGGTGGGGCCTAGTGGGAAGTCACTGGGGGCATTTCCTTGGAAGGGATTAAGGTAGCTCCCCTGAAATCCTGGTTAGATCCTTGTCTTCAAGAGAGACTTGTCATGAAAGAGCCCCTCTCCACTCTGACTTGATGTCATGCCATGAGATCTCTGATTCTTGCTAGCCTCATGATGTGATGTAGCCACAGGGCCCTTACCAGAGCAGGTACAAGACTGTTTGGACTTCAGCCTCCCAAACTGTGAGCTAAACAAACCTCCTTTCTTTATAAAATATCTAGCCTCAGGTATTTTGTTTCAGCAATGAAAAAGACAAATACCTCAGCAAGAAGGCCTTCACCAGATGCTGACACCATGCTCTCGGACTTCCCAGACTCCAGAACAGTGAGTCAAATAAACTTCTACTCTTTGTAAATTACCCAGACCTGGGTGTTTTATTATAGCAACAGAAAACAAACTGACACACCATACAAAGATTTGTATAAGAGGACTGGGGATATGGCTCAGTTGGTAGAGTGTTTGCCTATCAAGCACATGGCCCTGGGTTCAATCCCCAGCACCAAGCAAAAAAAAAAAAAAAAAAAAAAAAAGATTTGTATAAGAATATTCACCATAGGTCAGTTCATAGTAACTTACATTGGATGCAATCCAAAGGTCCATCAACAGGTGAGCAGATAAGTGAATTGTGGTCCAGTCACATGACAGAATATGACTCAGCAATAAAAAGAAGAAAATCATTGATTCACATAATAGTATGCATGAATCTCAAAAACATTATGCTGAGAGAAAGTATCCAGAAACAAAAGGTTATGTCCTATATAATTCAGCATATATAGAATTTGACAAAAGACAAGTCAAATTGATGGTAATAGTAGGTCGTGCAGCAGGGCTGGGGCTGGGATTGATTTGGAGGGGCTTTTAAGGCATGGTGGAAGGAGTCTGTATCTGGATGGTGTTCCTCTTCTTTCTGCCCCATGCTGCCACAGCCGGCACTCTGGGAGCTAAAGTGGCCTTTAGTTATGGACTCCATTCTGCCCAGAACTAAAAGTGGCTGGCCACTACTACCCTCAGCTGGATCCATCTCCACTGGAAATTCTCAGAGAGCCCCAAGGCCTCCAGATGAAAGCAGGAGACTTGGGGAACACAGGGTGAATCCAGATCAGAAGTCCCCAGCTGTTCCAGCCAGGCCTTTGCACTCTGCACCTCCACACTCCATTCTGCTGACTGGCAGCCTGGCCTGTGCTGGGTCCTGCCTGCAACTCCCCCTGGCTACCCTACCGCCTTTCTAGCTCTACTTGCTGAAATCCCATCATTTCTCAAAAGCCCATTTTTTCTGGGATGTTTCCTGATAGTCACAGGAGTTAGGTGCCTTGGGCAAAAGGTGATACCACGTTTACCAGTGTCAAGTTCTGCCCAGAGAAGCACATCTAGGCAAGCATATTAAGCAGATTTTATTTAAAATACAAACTTCTCCCGGGAGGGAGAAGGGGGACCATGACTAGTGTTCTAGAATCCCCAAGAAGTGAGTGCACCCTACATCTTTTATAGGTTAGGGTCTTCTTTGTTCTGCCCCTTCCTCTGACCCTTTTCTATCTCTCCTTCCTGCCTATATGGTGGTGGTGACACAGCAAAAAGGTGAGATGCAAATGGCAGGGGGAAGGGCCACATGGAGATTCAGGTGGGGGCCCAGGAGGTATTAATTAGCAACTCCCTGCCTGCAGCTTTTGGGGAGGGGCAGTTAAGCAGGTAACCTTGGTGATCCAATGGGCTGTGGAGTCACTGACATTCCAATCTCCCAGGGGCGTCTCCAACTTCCCAGACTCTGATGGCCTCCATTCCTGGAATTGACCAGATTCCCTATTTCTACACTAACTGCATGTCCAATTCTGGCTTCAAAGGGACCAGATAATCTAAAAAGGGAGGCCCCCCTCCCCTGCCTCAGGGCCTTGTCTCAGGCTGCGATGTCCATGGTGGGATGTCAGGGTAGACTGCTACTCAAGGAATGGGGCACGATGGAAAAGTCAAACAGCTTCACCCCTCTCCCCTGACTAGGAGGAGAGGCGGGCTCAGATGACGGGGGACGGGGAACAGGGATTTTTGAAGCTGGTGGAGGTAAGGTTAAATGGGAGCCGGTTGGAGCAGAGGGCTCGGAGTCTTGGGTACTGCTCGGGGCTGAGTTGGGAGGAGTGCTTCTCAGTAGGGTAAATGGGAAAAAGGAAATCTTTGGTAGTGGTTCCAGCACCAAGTCGCACCTGGGATTCCACGCGCGGCGGTGGGCGTGGCTCTGGGCACCGGGCGGGGTCAGCAGCTGCGCCTCCTCTCACAGATGGCGCCCTCCGTCTTGGTGCTGCAGGGGGCGTCGTTCCACAGCCCCGAGTGCAGCATCATGATACAGTCCTCTTGCCGGTTGGAGTCATTGGGCTCTCCCGTGTTCCAGTAGCTGCCAAGGTTGAGGAGGGTGTCTCTGCAAGTCCAGGCTGAGGCCAGAGCTGAGGTCCAGCCTTCCTTCCCAGCGTCTAGCCTGTTTATTGCTTGGGTCTAAACTAGACAGCCTGCGTGTCTAGCTTTAGCATGCACCTGGGGTTACTACTTTGTAAGCCCAAAATTTAACCTTCAGTAAGTCCCTAGGATCTAACGTTCCCATCCTTAAGAGCTTAGCCCAAGCCAAGGAGTCCCCGAGAGATGACCAAAAGCACTAGGGTCTGATTTGTCCTTCCCCCCATTTCTCACCAGGAGCCCGTTCCTCACCTGAAGCTGAGTGAGACTCCGTCCACCCACTTGTAGCTCTGAACCCTGCCTGAGCGGCGCACCGCCCGCAAGCCCAGCCAGAAACCGAGGCCACGCGAGTGCTGATTCAGGAAGCCCTGGAACGAAGCGGAGACCTGAGCCCCAAGAGCCGCCAGCCCCGCCCCAGGGCCTGAGCCACACCCCCTCGGGCGAGCCTCCTCCCCTGACACGCGCCAGCCGCGCACCTGCTCGTCCAGGCTCCCAATGATCACCAAGTGCGCGCCTAGGTTTGCGCAGAGGCGCTGCGCCATCTCCCACGTGCCAGGTGGCTCCGAGAAATAGTAACAAGAGCCCTGGAAGGGCAACCACGACTTGGGGCACAGCTCACAGGAACCTGCAGGGGGGTGGGCCAGAGGGGTGGGCTGTTCTGGGGTGGAGCCCGCTGAGATCGGAGTGCGTATTGGATCCCCCACGGGCAGAAGCACAGAAACCAGGTACGAGGGCAGGGCCTGGTGGACAGTGGACTCCGAGGTCCCCGCAGGTTCCACTTGTCTTCCCTCCCCAGTCTTGCTCACCGTTCTGGAACTTGATGCCCTCCAGCACCCGGAACAGTTCAGTGCGGACATCCTCTCGATCCCTGCCGGCTTCAGCTAAGCCCTGGGTCACTGCAGGGTGGAGGGAGTTGAGATTACAGCGGAGGTTAGGATCAGCGCGTTTCTCATGGCCAGATAAAGGTCAAGTCACAGTTGATGTCAGGAAGGAAAAGTCCTGGGTAGGGTCCAGGTGTGGCTGGGTGAAGAGTTGTACTCAAGGTCAGAGTCCAGCCATTAGGGTTGGGTCCGTCCATGGAGGTGGGCAGGATCAGGGTCAGAGGTCAAGGTCACAGGGTCAGGGTCATGGCCAGGTCTCAAGGTCACACCCTCACCGCGCTCTTGCAGTTCTTTCAGGGCGCTTTCCTGCTGCAGCACTTTTGCCTGTGTCTCCCCAAGCTCAGTGAGAGTGGTCTGCAGTTTTGCCTTGGTCCCCAAGCCTAGGTAGGACATGATGTGATGGGCCGGACTTCTGAGGCCAGCCCACCTGCCCCCACCTGCCGGCCCTGATCCATCTGCCACAAGTGCGGCAGCCCCAGCCCACAAGCGACTTCCAGGCCCCCTTCTTACAGCAGCTGTTGCAGGCTCCGACCTCAGCCTTCAAGGCTTCCAGCACCACGGTCTGATCTGAGGCTGGAATGATACCCCCAGGTGCACATGCACTTTGTCACCTGAAGGGACTCAGGGAACGCCCTTCCCCCACTACGGGACCAGCCTGGGGGTCCACTACCCTGGACCTGCACACCCACCCTCAACACCCAGGGCCACCGTTCTGCACGCACCATTTGTCTTCAGCAGGTCCTGTTGGCCAAGAAGCGCCCCACGCTCTGTGGAGGCTGCAGAGAGAAGCTCTTGCAGCATGCGGGGGGACACAGGAACCACCCCCTCACCCCAGGGGTGCCAGGACCCCATCTTGGGACCCACAGAGGAAGTAGGCAGGCACACAACACACATGATATTCATAAGCGGGGAAGGGAGACAAACATGGGGGATGTGCCCAGCCCCAAGAGGGATGTTCTATTCACAGATGCCCACACTCAGATCCAGACAGGGGGCTGGGAGCATGGAAGGGGCACATGGAAGGGGCCGGCTTATGTCCTGGAGGTGGGAAACGCAACCTGTCCTCAAGAAGGGGTCACTCACCCTTGGACAACAGAATGCTAAGAATGAGAGCCCACAGGGCCGTGGCCACCAAGAAAACCAGGGCCAGGAAGAAAAACCGCTGCTTGCAGTGCTCCCAGCGACCCCAGTGCCCTAGGAGAACACAGATGGACTCCTGGGTTCCCAGCACTAAACCCTGGACTGAGGTTCAGAGAGGTTGAATAACTTGCCTACTGTGGCACAGCCTCTGAGCTGCAGTTAAGATTTGGATCCAGGTCTAACTCCGGTCTATGGCTGTGGTGTTTTTTCTGCACCTATTACCTGGGTCTTCTTGCCTCCTCTCTTCCCTTCAAGCCCCAGACACTAGGAAGAATAAACCCGAGGGAACCAACTAGACGATCCCATTACTCATACCTCCAAAGACTTCCCGGGACCCGTGGTCCCACTTGCTGTATCCGGCAGTGTCCATGGTCAAGCACAATCCAGCTCAGGGGCGGAGATATAAATTCTGCCCCCAGCCCCATCCCGGCCCCACCCACTTTCTCTTCCTGCCTTCCTTCTCATTTCCTCAGCCTCCATTCCTGGAAACAGGGACCCATTCACTAACCAATCACAGTGCAGGCTCCTTACTGGGCTGGGCCACCATGGGGGGCAGATTCAGCCTCCCTGGCCTGGTCTCTGCAGCCCAACCCAGGCTGGTGCTGTGGCTTCTCTTCAGAGCTTGGTCCCTAACTCTTCTGGGGCTGGGCTTCCTCCTGAGTTGGACATGCTGATCCCAGCCAAATTCTGACTCCTGTTAGATCCTGAGGAAGCCCCTCCATGTGACCTCCCACATCAGTGCCACCTCAGCAGGTGCTTCTCAGAAGCTGGGCTTGGCCCTGACCCGAATTCAGTCTCTCTTGGCCGACGGGAGCAAATAGAAAAGCTGGGGGGGTGGCCAGCTAAGCTACTGGATTCTAGTACTGCGTGGATGGGGATGTATAAAGATGTAGCTTATAGGAGCCTCAGTTTTCCCTCTGTGACTAGGAGGGACAATAACAGGGCCTCCCCAAAGGAAAATGGATAAAGAAGTGAGGTAATGCATATCAAACCTAGCACCATCTCAGGCACGAGAAAAACATGAAATGAGCCAGGTGCATTGGTGCACACCTATAGGCCCAGCAACAGGGGAGGCTGAGGCAGGAGCATCCCTGGAGCCCAGGAGCTTGGGGCCAGCCCAAGCAACCCAGCAAGACTCCATCTTCACCCCCACTAAATGTCTAGGCATTCTTCCAATAAATATTGAACCCCTACCACGAATCAGGCATTCCTCTGAACATTGGGTAGGGAGCAGATTTCTTCCTCCTTGGCGCTCACACTCAGGGGGATGGTCAGGGGGATAGACCCTATACTAAACATGAAAGACGGCATTTGCAAAGCACATTTTATAGAAGAGTGTGCTTATCCAAGGCTAATTGTGCCTCAGCAGATATTTGGCAAGGTCTGGAGACATTTTTGGTTGTTAGAATTTGGTGTGTGAGTGTATGTGTGTGTGTGTGTGTGTGTGTATGCATGTGTGAGAATGAGAGAGAGAGATTGACATTCATGGGTAGAGGACAGATGCTACTCAAACCCTACAAGGTACAGGACAGCCTCTGTCCCACAGCCAGGGATGATCCTGCTCCAGCTGACCATCATGACAAGAGTGAGAACCCTAAGAACACAGATTAAAAAGTCACAAGTGCTACAGAAAATAAAAGAACAAAAAGTCAAGCAGGAGAAAGGGCTTGGAGGCTGCGGCAGTAGGAGGTGACCAGGAGACCCAGCTGGGAAGCTAAGTTTACTCACGTGGTTAAGTCAACCACACATTTACTAGATTCCAGCCCTCCTGGAGATATGTATCTGCACCTTCATGTCTTTTTAAAAAATATTTTTAGCTGAAAATGGACATAATATCTTTATTTATTTTTTTTTTATGTGTTCTGAGAATCGGACCCAGTGCCTCACACATGCTAGGCAAGCGCTGTACCACTGAACCCCAGCCCCAGCCCACACTCTCACTTCTTGAATTTCTTATCAGGCTTTAGAAATCATTAACATTATCCATACTTTTTAAAGAAAATTAATTTGGGGGCTTAGGTGTGTCTCAGTGGTGGAGTGCTTGTCTAGCACACATGAAACCCTGGCTTCCAGCTCTAGCATCCCCATTTTTTAAAAAATTTGATGCTTATTTTCCTGTTTCTTTCCAGAAAGGAATGAGAGAAGCATTCATGATCAGATGAAGTGAAGAGATAGGAGGGTATTTTTTTAAAGCAGATGACAAAGGACAAAGGACAGTGGGAGGAGCACAGTTCTAACACATGCTCTCAGGCTCGGTGTTCAGACCGGGGTCCAGACTGGGTAAACACAGGTCCCCGTTTCATTAGTGCAGGGAAGAGGGTCAGAAACCTGGAGATGGGCAAGGAACTGTTGAACGGAATCTGGGGAAGGACGTGTAGAACCAAGTCCACATGGAATTTTCCGGAAGCACAGCGTTGGATTTTCTGCCACTGGGCTAAGGGTAGATAGTGTGTATTTATGAACCACGTATGTGTACGCTGCAGTCCACGTATCCAGTCAGAGAGCATCTCTAGGCACAGAACTCACTTTTAGGGGTCAGCAGTGCTTGACCTTGGCAGGACTGGGCAAAGGCATTTTCCAAAAACAGGAGAGGGCCCTGCTCCTCTTGGTAGAAGTCTTCTTGTTCTGAGACGTAAGACTCCTTTTGCCTCCATCATCAGAAAAGGAACCCTGTCAACCGGTGCTGACAGCTGACTTAGCAGCAAGACATGACTGTGTGACAGAACTTTCTGGAAAAGCACACCCCAAGTGGCACTTAGTTGGAGGAAATTAAAAAAAAAAAAAAGATTGCACAATTTCTGTCCAAGGCAACCATCAGGGTACGTTCTTGGGAAAGGATCCGGATGGAATCATTCCATCAGCCATTATGGAGGAGAACAAATTACTTCATGTGGGGAGTCAGAAGACACTTTCTGAAAGGGATCCAATTGGCATGGTGCCTTCAAAGACAGGTACAGGGTCAGTGAAGAAGGGAGCGGGACAAGAAGGTGGGTCTCTGGTTTGTGCCTAGAGCTGAAGCTGCCTTGAGGAGCAGGTGGTGCTATCCAGCTTCTCCAGAAAACCCAAAGTTGTGGGCAAGGGCGGGCCCGTCCCCCACCCCTGCCCACAACTCACTGCAGGGCTGTGAAAGGGGAAGGGAGGTCCAGGAATGAGGCCAGCCACAGACCACTAACTTTTACTCCTGCCCCAGGACAGGAAAGGGAAACCCTTTTCTGGGTGTCATGGTGGGTGGGAAACCCGTGACCAGGGAATTTTAAGACAGGAAGCATAGGGAATCACGAGGACCGCTGGCTGCATCTGAATGTGCCCAAAGGATCCCAGAAGGCGCCTGGGAGGAGGTGAGCCTGCCAGAGTCAGCCACTGTGGAGAGGGTGGGAGGGGGAGGTTCCCAGTGTGACATCAGCACCGGCACAGATTGGGAGAGTGAAGGAACAGGACTCTCGGGGAAGCTGAGACAAGTCTGGGACAGGATTTTGAGTTTGGGGAGCAGCTGGTGTTGGGCCAAAGACCCAAGTAGCAAGGACAAAGGGTTTGCAGTAGAGGAGGAGGAAGGTAAAGGCCACGAGTTTCAGCTTAAGCCAGGACCACTCAGTTTCCATTCTTTTTAGAGATAGAAGGCTCACTGTGACCCAGGAGCCCAGCTCAGTGCAAAGGGCATAATGTTATTATGCCAAAGGGCTTGGTTTATTGCTCTTTTTTTTAAAAAAATAACTTTATTTGTTTATTTTTTTTATGTGGTGCTGAGGATGGAACCCAGTGCCTCACATGTGCCAGGCAAGTGCTCTGCCACTGAGCCACAACTCCAGCCCTGGTTATCTCTCTTAATATTGATTTTGATTATTATGATGAAAAAATAAAAAAAATAAGCATGCAAAGAGATCTGCAGAAAACAACGTGCCTGCCTTCCACTCCACCATGTAGGGTTTTGACATCATCGTGCGTTTCAGATCTTTTTAAAAGTAAATATAACAAAGAGAGGGCGAGTGTTCTGGGACACCCAGGCCCTCTCTGGTCTTATCCCCGTTTCCTTCCCCAAGGCAGCTTCCCTCCCAGACCTGGTGTTTATCACGTTGAAGAGCACTGTAACTGCATGCGCGCCCTCGAACTCCACGTTGGATTGTTTGGCTCATCTGGAAGCTAAATAAACATGTCCCCACATGGCCTGTATCCTTCCGGATCTTGTTTTTGTCTCTTCCACATTATGAGATATATCCATTCAAGGTTCATTTTTCATTAAAAAGAAGATAAACACAAGAAAATGAATGCTAAGCAAATGCAGGAGAAAATTTCCTCAGTTTGGTAAGAGGGTATTTCCAGGGACCTACAGAAATGTTTTACTTACTGAAAACACATGAGAACCATCTTCAGTAAAATTGAGAACAAAAAAAATATGCCCCTCTGTTGGGGGTTGGTTTGCGACCTCCAGAAAAGATAAGTTAAAGCCCTGATCCGGGGTACCTGCGAATGGGACCTTACTTGGAAATGGGGTCTTTTCAGATGTAATTAAGTTACAGTGAGGTTAGGGAAGGTTCTGATCCAATAAGTCCAGGTCCTTCAACAAAGAGAAGGGACAGGTAAGATGAGGTGCTGGGACAGGAGCGGGAAGCCAGGGCACACCATCTGCCACCAGACACTGGAAAGACACAAGAAGGGTCCTCTGCATGTTTCAGAGGGAACTAGGTCCTACAGACACCTCAGGTGCAGACTTCTGGCGCCCAGAACTGTGAGAGGACACACTGCCATCCTGTTAAGCCACACAGTGTGCCAGCCTTGGTACGGCGTCCTGCGTGAACTAACCTTGGTGTGATAAGGGGCGATTTGCACCTATAGAACCTCACCACGCTGTCGCACACCAGGTGACCACGTTTCCATCTGTGACGAGCCACACAGGAGACCACAGCTGCAGAGGACCATGTAGCTTGGTGACATCCCAGCCATCTTAGTTTGTGCGAGCCACTCTAGGATGCTTGTGGGATGACAAAGTAAGCCTAAAGGTGCTGTTCTCTGAACGTAGCCCTGCTCCTGAGCACTGCGTGACTCTTGATATGAGAACCACGTTTGGTGAAATCAAGAACAAAGTAAAGATGCTTTTCCTGCTTTCTGCCAGGGCAATCAGAAAATAAACATTGGAAAGCCAGAAGCGAAGTCAACAGTATTTCGAAGCTGCGATCATTTAACTAGGAACTTCTAAGGATTTAACATCCCGATTAATTAAAGGTCGTGGCAGGATTAACCTTTAAAAAGACAACTTTCTCATGTTCTGGCAATTAGCATCTGCAAAGGAAAGGGAACCCAAATCCCCTTCACTAAATAGGAAAAACTCTTGAATGCTGAAGAAAAATCACATCAAGAATTGGGGTCGGGGTGCAGCTCGGCTGTGGAACCTTCGCCTAGCACGTGCGCGGCCCTGGGGTTCCATCCCTAGCCCTGCAAAACAGAAAAGAAGGACATTCACAAATAAATCCGTTCCCGCGGTTGTGAAACCATCACCACCAACTAGTCCCAGAATTTTTCATCTTCCCAAATTGAAGCTCTCCCTGTTGGACACTAACCCCAATTCCCTCTCCCCAGTTCCTGGTGCCCACGGTTCTAACCCTCTGTCTTCAGGAATTTCTCTAGGCACCTCATATAAATGAAATGTGTGTGTGTGTGTGTGTGTGTGTGTGTGTGTGTGTGTGTGTGGTGGGAGTGAAGCCCTGCACCTCTGCGTGCTAGGCAAGTGCTCTACCACCGAGCTGCACTCCCAGCCTCTTCCAAATGCTTATTTTGATACAGATTCTCAGATGGGTTAGTTGCAAAGAGAGTAGCGAGATCTGTATAGTCTTTACCCCGCTTTCTCTAATGCTAACATCACGCTTTACCGTTGTACATTTGTCAAAATGAAGGAGTTAACACTGGCACAGTACTCTTGGTTAAACTGCAGACCTCATTTGGATTTCACCAGTTTTCCCATGGGTGTCCTTCTCTGCTACATCATTCCCCCAGCCTCCCAGACTGCACGTGGTCAGTGGATGAGTTTGCCAGGGATGCTGTAACAAAGTGCCCCAGATTATGTAGCTTAAGCCAGAGAAGCTTATTCTCTCAGTTTTGGAGGCCCAGAGCCCAAGATCAATATGAATAGATGCTATAACTTGGATCCAGAATGTCCCCATGTGTTAAAGGCTTGGTCACACCAGCTTGGCACTCCTGGAGGTGGTAGGACCCAGCAAGGGGTCTTCAGGTCATTGTGTGGATGTCCTTGAAGGAGATGGGGGACCTCACTCCTTCCTTTCTTTTCTGTGACCCTGCTGTGAGGGGAGCAGTCTCATCATGGGCTGCCACCATGATGTGCTGCCTCACCACAGGGGGTGGTGGGGACAATTGATCACGGTCTGAAACCTCCCAGACTGTGAGCCAAAACAAACCTTTCCTCTTTGCATGTGGATTTCTCACAGTTATTTGTTATAGTAATGGGAAGCTAGCTAGCACAGCAGGGGTGGTTCCTTCTGGGCTATGAGGGAAGGGTTGCCTGCTTGTGTCTCTCCTTGGCTCAAAGATGCCACCTTCTCCCTGTCTCCTCACAGGGCCACCCTTCTGGGGCCATTGAATCAGGACCCACTCTAATGCCCTTGTAGAGACCCCATTTCCAAGTATAGTCACATTCTAAGGCTTGAGGGGTTAGAACTTCAACATATGATTTTTTTTTCCACTGCTGGGGGTTTAACCCAGGGACACTCTACCTCTGAGTGATGTTCCCAGCCCTATTTTAATTTTGAGACAATGTCTGGCCAAGTTCCCCAGGTTTGGTCTCAAACATGTGATCCTGCTACCTCAGCCTCCCGAGTGCTGGGATTACAGGTATGCACCACCATGCCCAGCAACATAGGGATTGGTGGGGGGCAGTTCAGTCCTTAGCAGTCATGGTGTCTTCTTGGTCCCCTCCAGGCTGTGACAGGTTCCTTGCTCTATGGTTTAGATGTGGTTTGAGTGTTTCTCCTGAAGGTTCATGTGTGGGAAGCTCAGTCCCTCTATGGTAGCGTGAGAGGTGGTGGAACTTCTAAGAGGTGGGGCCTGGTGGAAGGTGATTAGGTTGTAGGGGCATCGTTTTGGGAAAGGATTAATGCCAATCTCATGGAGTGAGTTAGTTCCCTTTAAGTGGGTTATTATAAAAGAACAAGCCTGGCCCTTCTGCACTCCCTGGTTTCCTATCTCATGTGAGACCTCCTCTTCTGCTTTCTCCACGATACCATCTGCCATGTTGTATCACAGCCAAGAGGGCCTGGACCAGAAGCTGACCTGACGGGGCTGCATGGCCTTGGACTTTCAGCCCCCCAGACTGTGAGCTTAACAAACTGCTTTTCTTCATAAAATTCCCAACCTCAGGTATATTATTATAGGAACAGAAAATGGACTAATGCACCTGCCTTCTCTTGTCTTTCATGAAGTTGACAGTTTTGAAAAGTATACATCAGGCATCGTATTGAATGGTCCTTGGCTTTCATGATTAGACTGAGGTTATAGGTTTAGCGGGGAAAGTACCACAAAGGTAATGTGCCCTCCTTTCACATAATATTGGTGGGTCCAGTAGGGGAAATACATGATGTCCACATGATCATGACCTATCACAGGTGATCTTAGTTAAGGTGGTAAGTGCCAGGTTTCTCCATGATAGAGTCTCTATTTTCCCCTTCCATATTGTTCGATACATCTTCAGTGGATATTGTCTCCAAAGGAGAAAAGTTGGTTCTTTGGAGGACATATATAGAAGGATACATATGGATAGCTATCCATACCTATACCTACATCTATATATCAGACATCACAGTGCCTTGGGGACCTCCAAACTTCAACCTTCTCCAACAAAACCTTATTCTTTAATGTTATTTGGAGCAAAAATTAAGGAAAATGTCTCTAAAAGCCACTCAGTGCTGCTCTCATCCTGGGAAGTGAGTTACCATGTCCAGCTGCCCTCAGAGGAAGGAGAGCTGACTTCCAAGGAGTACACATGTGTTAAAACCACAGTGGTTATTAGTAAGCACTGGAGGAAAGGAAGTCACTAAAGTTGTGCAAATGTCCTATTTCTTGTAACATTTGCCCCCATTCATCAGAACATCTGTCTTGGGATCTTCCTACAGCAATTATCGATGATGTACCCTAACGGTTATTCCCTATTTCCTTTATTCTTCATTTCATTTATTAATTGAAATCATTCTGTGAGAAAGAACAGATTTTCAAAAATGGGCTTTAGCATTTAGATTCACAGCCAAAGTTTAGTTTTATAGCAAAATTAAGCAGAGGGTTGGGGGGATTTCCCATACATTCCTGGTCCCCACAAAAGCACAGCCTCCTCCATGGTCAGAGCCCCCCAGGGGTGGATTTGTTGCAGCTGATGGAGCTCCATGCACGTGTCCTTGTCACTCAAGGCCCACAGAGTGCATTTGGGCTCCCTTGTGCTGTGTGTTCTGTAGGTTTGGATAGCCATGCAGAGACGTCTCCACTAGTGTCAGAGAGAAGGTTCAGTGTCCCTGTGCTCTGTTTATTCACAAAGAGATTTTCAAAATTCTACAGAAGTATTGCAGATAGAGTATGAAGCCAACTTGGCAAGTGGATTATTTGGAATATCATGAAGAATAGGGGGAAGACCTTTTGAGATCAGAAAATGGGGAGAGAGGACATTTAGTTTCACTGGAGAGATGGACGTGTTTTGGTTCCATGGGCACAAATGGCTGACTCAAAAGGTTAATTAAAACCTAAAAAGCTGTAGTCACTTAAAGATCATCTAAAAGAGAAATTGCACGAGGAAAGAAAAAAAATTTAATAGAGAAGAAGCACGTCTGGCAGATGCCAAGACATACTGTAAACTTGGTTCAGGTTCCCCCAGAAGCAGAGCCTGAGACAAGTATTTGGATACCCACAGTTTGGCTGGGAGGTGATTTCAAGAGACATCAATAGAGGAGGGGAGGAAGAAAGGGACAGGAAGGGGAGGAAGGAGGGGAACCATGCAGGGGATATTGACAGGCGTATGACGGATGCGGGCAACTGGGACTCAGCCCCATGAGCGCCTCTGGGGTGCGTACGGAGCTTGTCTCTGAGTGATCCCGCTGCTGGAGGTTGATATAAGTGAGATGGAATTCAGTGTGCGACCTGTTTATGAAGGAGCATCCTTGTGGTCAGTTCTAGGAGGAGGAAGGAGAAGTCCACGGGATTATTTTTACACAGGCAATTTTCCACTTCCCACAATAGCTGGCGTTGCATTACCCAAGTGAGAGTCTCAGTTCCACAAGATTAGCCCAACCTCAGATGTCTGCAGCAGGAGGGGTGCTAGGGTGGCCACGCTTCAGCCAGGACAACCGTGAGTTAGGGGTTCCCACGCCCATGCCCAGGTATGGCAACTTTCCAGATGGCTCAGAGAATCTCAGAAAAACATGCGCCTGCATTCACTGGGTGGTAATAAAGGACATGACTCAGCCAGATGAAAGAGACACCAGGACAAGGGAAAGAGGCGGGGCAGAGGTGGGCGGGGCAGAGGTGGGCGGAGCTTGGGCGTTCTCTCCTGGTGCGCAGCCGCACTTCCGCGTGCTCGCCAGCTCCTGGCTCCCCAAACCTCACCGTGACCAGACTTTTCCTCCAGTTCAATCTCCAGCCCCTACTCCACCAAGATTGGTGGGTGGGGCTGGAAGTCCCAACCCTCTAAAATCCTCTGGCTTTTCTGGTGACCACTCCCATGCTGAGGTGTCCCAGGTCCATCGATCACCTCAGTAGTGTGACTTATGTAGGCCCAGGGGGGCGCACTATGAAAAAAAAAGTTACCCCTGTCACTCAGGAATCCAGACAAAGACCAAATAGATATTTTTATTATGCCACTGAAAGGGAGTAGGAACAGGTAGGGGGACAGTCCCGTAGAGGTGGTCTGACAGCAGCCACAGAGGACCCCGTGGGGAGCTCTGGAACCTGAATGGTCCTTCAGAGGTGCCCCACGTGGACAGGTCTTCATGGCTGCACCAACTGAGTTGCACCAGGAAGGAGCTGGACCTGTGGTAGCGTTCACACAGGAAGGGGCTGACAGGTGACAGCAGCCTCCAAGGCACTCCCAGCAGCTGGACCAACATGTCCGTCCTTGAAGAGAGCTGGGGGGCGTACCTCAGGGCCCACCAGGGCCTCACCAAGGGAGGCAGGGCCTGGGTATGCTGCTCTGCTGCCTGGTGGTCCTTGACTAACTGGGGGAATGAATTCCCCCGAGCTTCCAGCCTCCAGGGAGAGCTGCAGCCACCAGGACGAGGCCCTAAGCAAGTGGGTGAGGGGAGGGTCATGGAAGTTGGGCAGGGAGAAGGAAGGCATGCAGGGATGGAGAGGCCCCAGGGGATATGGCGGCAGCTGTATGGCCACGCAAACCCTCTGGTCTCAGCAAGGAAGATGGAGCAGACAAATGGAACACACCAGCCAGCACCTGTGTGCATGTGCCCCACTCCTGGGCACTGTATTAAACTGCAAAGGTGAGCCAAGCACAGCCTCAAAGCCCGGGGGAACTGGAGGGAGGGCCCATGCCGCCCCACGCAGGCCCAGCCCCACAGGGGTTGAGGGATTCCACAGAGAAGAGTCCCAGGCTCTTATTAAAACCTCGATGCCCACAGGCAGGGAAAAGGACCTGGCATGAACCTGGGTGAGGTGCTGAGACCCAGCAGGGATGTCCAGGAGGCAGGGCTGTGTAGAAGAGCCAGCTGTCACTCATGGGAGCAGGAAGCGGCAGATCGTTTGCACACCCAGAATTTCTGGTAATCACACTTGGAGTCCTTCCAGCCACTGCCTCTGACTTCTGCACAGTCCTGTCCCCCGCGGTTGTTGGGCTGCCCTGGCATCCAGTACTTGGTGAAGCTGCAAAGTCACCCACATGTGAGCCTCAGCCCAGCCCCTCTCCACCAACCGTTTCTGTTCCAGGATGTGCGATGCTCTCGCATCTGCCCTGCGTGCCTGTGGCAGACAAGCCTTGCTCTGGACACCCAGTGACATGCTGAGTCACTTGACCTTGGATTCTGTCCCTCCCCATCCCCCATGAGAGGAGTCCTCCTGTCAAAGGTGTGACTTTCACACACACCAGCCAGTCTAGACTCCACACCCCTGCACCTTGCTTGGTGGACTGTGGCAGTCTGGGCCACTGTGCACCTCCCCGGGGTCACGTCCCAGCCATCTAGGGACAGCACTGCAGTCCAGAGCCCACTGAAATGACCCAAGTTAGCCATCCTGAAGCTGGCTTACTCAGCCCCACGTAGGCCTTCCCGGCACCCCACAACAAAGGCTCTTGCCCGCAGCCCCTCCACATCCTGCCCCCTCCTGCGCTCCCCCAGGTGGCTCCCCTGGGTTGGAGTTGGCTCCTTCTCTGGAGCCCTGTGAGACTGTCAAGTTGTCCTTTCAATGGAATCGTCTCCTGTGCCTTTGATCTTGCTGTCCCTTCCTTCGATTTTCTAGCAACTCTCCATTTTTAATCACCCACCCAGGCTCTGAACTCCTCCTGCAGCTCTGGAGGTGAATTCCACCCGGTGACCATTTGTCTGCACAGGAGGATGAAGACCTGCTTCCTCAACCAAGTGAGTGTCACCAACTCTTAGGCCCAGGAGCCAGGGAGTGGGAAACCCAGGGGCCCTCAAGCCAGAGCTCCAGGACATCACCCGGCTGTCTAGGGAGTGCCCTTCTCCCGGGACCCACTTGAGTGACAGAGGTGAACCATCCACCCAGTGCCAGGCGCCTTCCTTATTCAGGTCTGAGAGCCCCATCCAGGCAGAGCCTTTAATGTTGGAAGTCTGCTGCAGGAAGCTCTGGAGGGGGAGAGGAGGAGGGGGGAGAGGAAGAGTCAGGACGGAGCTCTGGCACTCATTTGCCAGCTAGTGTCTCTCCAGTCTCTTGGTAGGAAGTTCTGCTTGCAATCTGACCTCCAGCCTTCTGGCGTATGAAGCCATGAGCCCCCTCCTGTGTTCGGAGGTCTGGGTCCTCCCACATCTGTACACTACAGGATGGAATGTGCACGGCTGGCTCGCCTCTCACACACTTGCTAATCCTGTCAACCTGCCTTCCATGTGTGGAGCACCTTCACATGAATGTGCTCACAACTGGGTTAAAGTCCAGAGTCAGCTTGTCCCTGCTCACGAGGGCTGCTCATGCGCATCGCCTCTTTTCACCTCTGCATTGAGTGACGGCTCTCTGGTAGCTTGAAATCAGTCGTGATGGAATAGTTACAGGTGGGAAGTTGGCAAGCATGACCCCCAAGGACCTCGCTTCTGCCAGAGAGCAGGTTGTCGCCCCTGGCCAGCGCTCCAGTGGGGGCACTTACATCCTCGGTGCTCCTCAAAGCCTTCACCTTGGCTCAGACCTTGTGTGCTCCCTGCAAGCTGCCTGGGACCCCCCCATCCATGCCCTTGCCTCCCCTCCTATGGAGGAAGCAGCCCCTGGTCCACAGAACCCCATCTGACCAACCATCTCCCCCCAGGTGGCCAGTGGCCAGATCCCTGCCCCAGACCAGGACGGGACCCACCACACACCTGTTCCTCAGCACTTTCCACAATGACTAATTGGGCCCCCTCTTCCTGGCAGGCGGTGACAGAGTCGTGCCAGTTCCGCTGGGACTTGGAGAAGAAGTAACAGTTTCCTTGGAAGAAGGTCCAGTCCCAGGGGCAGGGGCGGCACAGGCGGTCTGTTGGAGGAGAAGTTTAGGCTGGACCCATGCTGGGTGGTCAAGCTCCCTTGTCTGCCCAGCCTTCAAGCCCTCGAATGACCCTGCACCTGGGTGACAGTCCCCTCCCCACTCTCTGTACCTCCCACACCCACCCAGGTACACTCAGGAGTCCTGGTCCCATCTCCTCCAACCTGGGAGAAGCAGGGGCTTCAGAGCTCAGGAAACTGGGTGCCTACTGTGTGCATGGCTGCCTGTGAGTGCCAAGTGCCACTGCCATTGTGAGCCCGTGTTCCCATTTCACAGATGAAGAAACTGAGGCTCAGAGAGGGCTGGTGACTCAAGCTAAGTGTCACCACATGGAGACCCTCTCAGGCTCCCAGAGAGTCAGTGTCTGGTCACTCACCTACTGCAGCCTTCAGCTGGGTCAGCTCCTGGTACATCTTTTCCTGCTTCAACAGCTCCTGCTTCTGTTCCTGGGAGCTGGGGACCTTGGAGACTGCGCCAAGAGAAAATAAGTTGCAATTGTTGAACACCTACTGTTTTCGTTGCCTGCACTGGGCCCCCCGGGACATCATTTCTGAGAGCCAAGGGATTGTTTAGTCCTGATTGAAGAAAAAGAAAAGTGACACCAGAGAAGGCTGAAGCACCCACCCAGCTCCCCACGCCCCTTCCCTGCACTGATCGGAGCAGGGCACCCCCCCGGAAGTTGCTGAAGGACCCCATCCAGCTTCGATCCATGTCCACCCCAGTCTAGGGCCCAGATAAGGGATCCCCGCCCTAAGGCCTGCCCTGACCTTGGACAAGGGCCGCCACTAGGATCCCAGCTAAGAGCACCAGGCAGAGCAGCTGCAGCACCAGGGGAGCATGACCGTGGCCTAGACACCCTAGGGAGAGAAGGACCAGGGAGGTGTCCCAGCACCCAGAGTCCCTGTCTCAGCCTGGCCCAGGGGCACCTGGCCGCAGCCTCCTCCCTGGCGCAGGACTCCAGAGCATCAGCCTCCGCCTACCGGGATGCAGGAGCAGACACCAACCTGTGCATCTGGCTGAGTCCTTGTCCCCGTCTCCTTCCCTCCAGGTCCCACTGTCCAGGGTCCTAAATCTCCCATCCCAGAACCTGAGCACCTGGGGACTGTCCACTCGCAGCCCATCCCAGCTCTACCTGCCACGCTGTTGAAACCAGAAGTCGGTCGGAATTCCCAGCCTTTGGCAGACGACCTGGTGCCGCTGGCCATCAGCTCCTCCCCTGAAGGGCAGTGGGTCAGCCAGAGCCTGGGCAGGCAGAGACCCCGGCCAGCCTCTCACACCCCCTCCCAGCCCCCAGAGACCCAGCCCAGCCTCACCCAGGGGGCCCAGTTGCTGCGCCCTGGCTTCTTTGAAGTCACTCATGGTCACTGCTGTCCCTCAGTGCCCAGGACTGCTGGGACCACAGCCTTTATTCCCACCCCTGTAACTCACTCCCTGAATCTACTTCCTATTTCAGGAAGAGAAACAGGGAACTGGGTCGGGGCCCAGGAGGAGGGTAGAGGGAGGGACTGAGCCTGCGACATACCATGGCAGGGGTACATTCCAGGAATCTCAGGGAGCTGGTCCACTCCTGGGATGGCCAAGCTGGGCATGTTTTAAAGAAACCAATATCTTGTAAAGCTACTTTTCATTCCTTCTCCACAGGCCAGCAATGCCTCGTCTTCCCTGAAACACCCACGCGCCGGCCACAGGCTCGGCTGCCTTGGTTTGAGGATGTCCCCAGTTTTGGTGCTTTCTGCTGACTTGGGACTTGGGCTGAATCAGCACTGCTTCTGTCTGCTCTCACTGGGCTCCTTTCTAACTGCCTTCTGTACTCACTCATTTAATCTCTCCAGCCTGTGATAGATATCCGACCTCCTTTTCCCAGTAGTCACTTAAAGCACGGAGAGTTCATGTATCTGGCCCAAGGTCACATAGGTGGTCAATAGCAAAGTTGGAAATTGACCTTAGAGAGTCAGTCTTCACAATGCACACTGTGAACCAAAGAGAATCACACCGTCTCAAGGAGGAATCAAAAGGATTCCTAGCAGCTTTATTCACAGTAGTGGGAAATTGGAAAAACCCAAGTGGTTACCAGTAGGTGAATGAATAAAAAATATTAATCTTTGATAGAGGGGAATGCTATACACCAACAAAAAAGCAAGTTGCAGATGCATAATCTCCCAGAAGACTGGAGACATTCAGACACAAAGAACACATACAGTACAATTCCATTCAGTGCTTTTCCATTTTGAGTACAGGCAGAACTGATCTTGAGAGGGGCTCTAAATGGGGGTTAGTTGTAAGGGACAGATGGGGATTGACTAGGAGGGGAAACAAGGAAGTCCTGAATGTGTTGGAAATGTATATTTTGATGTAAAAGTATCCTGAGGTATATATTAAAGTCTTGTGCATTGTATGTGTTTTCTGTTTCAACTAAAAAAAATGAAAATACATGCAAGCATTATCATGAAATGGTGGCCTTTTTGCCTTTTTACTTTTTATTATGATTTCAATATTTTATTTTGGGCTGGATGTAGCCTCAGGGTAATTTTGCAAAGACAGTACAGAGAGGTCTCATGTTCCTCTCTCCCGGGTCCCCCTAAAGTTGGCCTCTGTGGTGAGCTCTGGTAGCAGGAAGCGCCCTGGTATTGATGCTTTCTTGCCTGCGACACACACCAAAACCTCCACACAAGTTTTCTGGGGGTCGCTGCTTTTTCTCTAATGTCTCTTTTCTGCTCCTGAATCCCTGCAGGACCCTGTATTTCACTTGGGCGCTCCTTGGCAGGTACAGTTTTTCTGCCTTTCATTTTTGGCGACCTCGACCCTGTGGAAGAGCACATGCGGTCTGTTGTTTCTCCTGCTAGATGGGGATGAAGACGCCTATGGCGCAACGCCTCCCAGGGAGCGCCTTCTCCCCAACCCCACTCCGGCTGGGGTCCAGGCTTCCCAAGCCGCATCACTGAGGAGAGAAGCCAGGTGGCCCAGCCGAGTGGGGTGGACGGCTGGGGCATGGACATGCGCCTGGTCACAGACAGCCTCTTGACAAACGCGTGAACTTGATGAAGTCCGTTACTAAGTGACCTTAATGTGAAGTTTAAAAGCCATGAAGTATTTCACCAGGTTGCATGAAAGCCTGGGTCAAACTCTGCATCGAATGGTGGCTTATATTTTTTAAAAATCGGAGTCCGCGAGAAAGAGTGGAGGTCCTCAGTACGACAGGGTGTCCATCACTCCTCCTGGAGGAACTCCTCCAGAGATGTGTGGGCTGCTCACACGCAGAGGACACGTGCTCACGGACGGTGCTCGGGCACCTCCTCCCCACCCACCGGGCGGCTCGCCCGCGCACCAACCTCTGCGCTGCCCTGACTCCAGCCGCATTCGCGATCACGCCCACTCACCACCAGGGCGGAGGACGCTCAGATACTGGAGGGTGCACTTGACAGCAGAACCAACAACCACGAGTGGGGAGACCAACTCCGTAGGGCAGGGCGGGGTGCCCACAGGAGGCGTGATTGGCAGGGTTGAATAACTCCAAGGCCGGCAGGGAACTCACCCACAGCAGCGGGGGAGGAGCAGAAACTGAGCCTGGGCCTCTCAGTAAGGAGGATTTTCAGCCAGGAACCTTAGGTGCGGGAGCCGTGTGCGGAGCCCTCCTGGTTGGCTCTGGTGTGGAGGGAGCACGTAGAATGCAGCCTCAACGTCAGGTCCCAGCCACGGTTGACACTTCGGTGTGTGACTGAGATTTGAATTCAGTGGTGACCAAGACTTTTAGGAAGTAAGAGTAATGCCCCCATACAGGCATTTTGTATGTATAGGACCACATGCAACCAAAAGGATCACACACACACAGACACACACACACACACACACACACCCCACTCAACTACAGAACACACAGAACACAGTTTTCTCAAGAGCCATGCTTCCCGTGGAGCATTTCACCAAGGCCCACCATTTCCAGGATATAGAGCAAGCCACACATTTAAATGCTCAGAACCACGTGGAGGGTGTCCTCAGTTTGTAATGGAACCTAACTGGAAATAAGCCACAGAGACACTAGGAGACATTCTCTAACACGTGAATGTTAAACAAGACACTTCTGAAGAGTCCACCACAAAGAATATTTCTCAAAGGACAAAAGCATATTTAGAACTGAGCAAAAATGAAAAGAACTATATCAAATGTGTGGGATGCAGCTAAAGCCATGTCCAGAGGGCAATTGATAGTACTAAATCCTGATCATACCGAAGAGCTGCTGCAAAAAGGCACAGCGTGTTACTATTGTGGACTAAGCTCCTGCTCTAGGCTCCAACAAGTGAAGGAAAACCACAACAGTCACCAGGCTAAAGTTCCTCATCACCACGCTGGAACTAAACTGCCGCTCCTACTTTCTGAGAAATCAGAGGGAACACTGCCAAATTTTTCAAACAGGCATGAAAAAGTTCTCTCTGCCTTAATCCTTGCACCTAAAGGTAGCCTAAAGTACATCCATTAAACCAATCAGTCACTCCTCTCTTGGTCAGTCCCCTCACCCCTGCCATGCCAGGAGAGGGACTTGGAAATGGCCAGTCTCCTTCCTAATTTGTTTCTGCTTTGTCGGACCTTCCTTCCCTATACAACCAACTCCCTATACAACCAACTCCTTTGCCCCACGCTGAACATCTGGCCCACGTCAAGCAGCGAAATGTTACCCACCCTAGTCTAGAATTAATCGGAAAGCCAACTGAGACCCATGAGCTGGTTGTGATCTTGTCCTTTGATAGAGGACCAAAATCACATCATTGATCTCTAGAGACTGAGAGTCAGGCCAACCCATAAGGAGCACAAGGAAGGAAGGAAGAAGGGTAAGAGCAAAATCAATTAAAGGAAACAGGAAAGCAATGGAGAAATCCAAGAAACCGAGCTCCTGAAGGCTGACTGGGCCCTGGAGTTGAGCAGTGGGCTGACGTGGAGGCCAGCTTGGGAGGCTGTGATTGCTTTCCCACCAGGCAGTCCGCCAGCCCAACGGTAGCCAACAGGGATGGACTCAGTCCCACTGGACAGACCCTACTTCAGGGGTAGAAGCACGGGGTGCCTCGGCTCACGGGCTTCTGCCGAACCAACCACCACGGAGGGTCCCCACCACCGTCTCCTCGGGTTGGAACCCAGGTAATCGACTCCATGACTCTCAGGAGCACACTTTGCTTACAGTAATGGTTCCTTGTAAAGGACACAACTCAAAACCAGCCAAACACAATAGGTGCACCTAAGACGGAAATCCAGAATCTTCTGTGGTGCTTCCATGCCCTCTCCATGCCTCCAGGTGTCCACCAACGTTGGAGGAGTCCCCTTGTTGTCCAGTCCCCTTGTTGGGGAGGTTTCTACAGCTCAGTCATCCTGGAGATGGGCGGGTGGGCTGAAAGGGTCAATCCTTCAACCAAGTATGGGGTCCTTGTGACCAGTCCCAAACGGGGGACTATCTAGGGCCCCACCTAAGTCACCTGGTCAGTGTATCTTCAGGAGTGGTGAAGGGGCTTGTGGTGAGTGACAAAAGGCACCCCTGTCATTCAGGGATCCAGACAGTGAGATTTATTATGCTGCCAGAGGGAGAGAAAATGGGCAGAAGGACAGTCCAGCAGAGACGGCAGACCCTCTGGAGAGCTCTGGAGCCTGAGTGGTCTTTCCCAACAAGGCACCTTCCTGCCCACATGTGAGCTGCACCAGGAAGGAGCCCGACTTTGGAGAAGGCGGTTCTCTTTAGCACTCTGTAGGTGGAAAGGGCTGACAGGTGACGGCCACCTCCAACAGGACTCTCCATGGCAGGGACAGCATGTCCTTCCTTGAAAAGGGTCCACCATGGCACCACCAAGGTAGGAGAGAGCCAGTCTTTCTCGATCCACTCAAAGGCAGTCAACAGTGGACTGGGGAACCAATTCCCGGCTACTGCCAGGGTGCAGGATGGGAAAGTCCCTGGGCAAAGAGGGACAGAGAAGGGTGGGTGGTAGAGGAGCAGGGGAGTGTCACGGGAGAAGAGGTGTCTCCAGAGGGTCTGAGGAGTTCCCAGATGACAGGGGAACTCAGCTCAGGATCAGCGAGGTTCTTGGCATACGTAACGAAAGAACTTCAGCACCAGGCAGACAAAGGCAGGGACAGAGGTTTATTTGGGAAGGTGGCCACGTATTCAGGGGAGATTGGACAACTGTCTCGAGAGCTGGCACTTGAGCCCCTGAACAGATCCCACTGTATTAAGCTGCAGAGTTTGGTTACAACCATAGCCTCAAAGCCAGGGAAGCCCGGGGGCATTAAGGAAGGACAGAAATGGCCCAGCAGCAGGGAAAGGACAGAGAACAGCCCAAGAGCTGTGCTGAAGATCTCAGTGCCCAGAGACAGGGAGCCGGCCTGGCGGACACCTGGGTAGCATTCTGCCCCTGACAGGGAGGCTGGAGCTGCAGGGGATGAGGAGCTGCCTCACTCCTCAGAGCAGGACGCTGCAGATCTTTTGCACACCCAGAACTTCTCAATGTCACACCTAGAGTCATTCCAGCCATTGCCTCTAAATTCTGCACAGTCTTCGTCCCCGGAACTGTTGGGTTCCCCTTGGTTCCAGTACTTCATGAACCTGCGAAGCCACCGCATCGTGAGCCTCTGCCCGCCCGCTCTGTGAGCCACGTTCTGGCTTCTGGAAACTGCACACTCTCCCATCTGCCCTGCACACAGCCTTGCTCAGGATGCCCAATGACATGCCCTGCCCCTTGTGGTCCCCTAGGCTTCAGAGGAGTCCCCCTGATCAGGAGGGACCTTCAGACACCAACTAGCCAGCCCAGACTCCACACCCCAGCCTCCTCGCTTGGTGGGCTCTGACACTTTGGGCCACCATACACCTCCCCAGGGTCACGTGACAGATGTCTAGGGATGGCGCCTACAGCCCAGAGCCCACCGAAGTCACTCAAGCTAGCCACTCCCCAGCCTCTCCTCCTCCTTCCCGGGGAAGCAGTAAAGGCCCCTGCTCTCATTCTGCACCCTCTGCCTCCCGACCAACCCTGCGGCGGTCATCCCCGTGTGTCCCCAAGGTGTGATGGACGCTCCCTGTCTTGGGACCTGGGAGTCCAACAAGCTATCTTTTCCATGGAAGTTGTCTCCTATGCTTTTGCCCATGTTGTGCCTCAGATTTTCTATTAATATGCAAATTTCAATCTCCCTCCAGGCTGCAAGCTCAGCAGCTCTGCTGGTGAAATTCCCCCACCTACCACACCCTATCTGCATGCGCAAACGAAGGCCACCTTCCTCCACTCAGTAAACGTTGTGGACTTTTAGGCCTGGGGGTCAGGAAGTGGGGGAAACTCAACTGTTAGTTTCAGAACTCCACCCCAGAGGGAGTTCCATCCCCGAGGACCTACCTGAGCGACAGAGGTGAGCCATCCACCCAGTGCCAGGTGCCTTCGTGTTTCAGGTCTGAGAGCCCCATCCAGGTATAGCCTTTATTCTTAGAAGTCTGCTGCAGGAAGCTCTGGAGGGGACGAAGAGGAGTCAGGAGAGAGTTCAGCCACCATGGTCCAGGCAGTGTGTCTCCCCAATCTTGTAGCAGGAAGTTCTGCTTGCAGTCTGACCTTCAGACTTCTAGCAGTAGGTAACAGACAAACATGAGCGATGGGAATGTGAGGTTAAGGGGAGAATCCTATCATCTGGTCTGCTGTGCTGATCCCCATTTGCTTTATTTGAAAAAGCAATTTACCTGCAGCCCTGCCTGGCTTGAGTCAATAGGCTATGTTACATTCCTCAGCAAACAACCTGCTTTCTGCAGGAGAAACAGAGGCCCAAAGTTCCTTCCTGCTGATTAGAAGAATACAGGCTACCCTGAAAGGGGGACTCCTGTGACCTTTACACAAACTGGACTCCAGAACTCAGGGAGATAGTGTAGTTAGGAGCAAAGTCCCTTAACACAAAACCTGTAAGAGCAAGATCCAATTAGAACAGGACAGTGTGGACCAAAGTGACCCAGGCTGCCTGGGAACTTCAGCATGTCATTACTATTGTAATGATAATAGTAAAACCTCCCTTCCATGGGAAGAGACCCCATGCAGTGGGGGCTTGGAAGTCTGATAGAATCCTGCTGTCAATCAAAAGTCAAGGGGTGGACCCAGGTAGGACTCTGGAAAAGTCCCTGGGACCCCCAATAAAACAGAAGGGCAGAAGGCACTGTCCCTCTCCTCTCTGAGAGGACCCATTCTCTTCCTTAAGAGTGTCCCTTTTCCCTTCTCCTGTCCCTTCTAATAGGCTCTTGCCCTGATACTGTGTATGACACATTTCAAATCTCTCCACGTGATCACAAAACTGGTAGGAGAGGACATTTCTGGTCACTTTGGCTCCACAGGTGGCCTTGCTCTGCAACGAGCACACCAGGTCACAAGCTCCTGTGTGCGCTCAGGAAGTGTGAGTCCCTCCCACATCTGTGCACCTCGGGCAGATGCATCCTGACTTGCACACTGACTTGCACACTCAGCTGCCCTCATCGTATGCAACTGGTGACGGTGCATCTTGGTTTGTGTTCTGAGCTTTACTCTGCCCGGGTGTAATGTGCTGGAGCGGATTGTACCTGTTCATGACTGCCGAGTGTGCCCATCGCCTCCTTTAAGTTTGCATGGACATCGGCTCTTTGGAAGCTTGAAATCAGCCATGATGGAAATATTCACACCAGGGAGATTGGCCAACATGACTCCTAAGAAACTGTTCCCACCAGACGGAGTGTTAACCCTGGCCAGTGCACCAATGGAGATCACTTACACTTTAGGTGCATTCACCCTTGGTCAGACTTTGTGTGTTCCCTGCGAGGTGCCGGGAACCACCCCCACCCAATACATACCCTTCCCCTTTCTTTCCTATGGAGGAAGCAGCTCCTGGTTCAGAGAACCCTGTCTGACCAGCCGTCTCCCCCCACGTGGCCAGTGGCCAGATCCCTGCCCCAGACCAGGACGGGACCCCACACACACCTGCTCCTCGGCACTTTCCACAACCACTAGTTGGGCCCCCTCTTCCTGGCAGGCGGTGACGGAGTTGTGCCAGTTCCGTTGGGACTTGGAGAAAAAGTAACAGTTTCCTTGGAAGAAGATCCAGTCCCAGGGGCAGGGGCGGCACAGGCGGCCTGTTGGGGGAGAAGGTCAGACTGGACCCGTGCTGGGAGGTCAAGTTCCCATGTCTGCCCAGCCTTCAAGCCCTGGAGAGTCAAGGGCCCTCGCATGACCCTGCATCTGGGTGACAGTCCCCTCCCCACTCTCTGCACCCCCCCCCACACCCAGGCACATCCAGGAGTCCTGGTCCCATCTCCTCCAGCCTGGGAGAAGCAGGGGCCTCAGAGCTCAGGACGGAGGCCAGAGATTGGCTTCACTGGGTGCCTACTGGACACATGGTCCCCTATGAACAGCAAATGCCACTGTCACTGTTACTCTGTGTTCCCACAATATAGCCCTGGAAACTGAGGTTCAGAGAGGACCAAGAACTCGAGCAAAGCCCACAGCACAGACTCTCTGAGGCCCTGGGAGAGGCAGCGTCTGGTCACTCACCAACTGCAACCTTCAGCTGGGTCAGCTCCTGGTATGTGTTTTCCTGCTTGGACAGCTCCTGCTCCTGTTCCTGGGAGCTGGGGACCTTGGAGACTGTGAAAAAAATTAAACTGTGAATACTAAACTCTTCCTGTTTGCCACGGCCTGCACCGGCCCCAGGAACATTGTTTATGAGAGAAAAAGCTTATTTAACCCCATTCAAAGACACTGGTAACCAACCCGACACACAGAAGGCTGAACCGCCAGGGCAGGTAAAGCCGGGACCCGCCTGTCACTTCTCCCTCCGGTGCCCAGTACCAGCAGTGGTCCCCAGAAGCCCACGCGGTAGCTGAGGGCCTCATCCTGGTTTTCAGCTCCACCTCCCTCCAGAGGGCCAGATCAGCAAGCCCCTCACTCTCGCCTCCCTGACCTTGGACAAGGACAGCGACCAGGAGCCCAGCCAGGACCACAAGGCAGAGCAGCTGCAGCACCAGGGGGGCGTGCCCTGAGGAGAGAGGACGGGGTCAGAGCACGCCAGTGCCCCCTCCCAGTCTGGCCCAGGGATACTCAGGCCAAAGCCTCCCCAGGGCACAGGATTCCAGACCCTCCCCTGTCCCAGAACCCAGAAGCCCCAGGTCCCAGCTCATCTCCCAGACCTCAGCAATCCAGGGCCCCAGGAGCCAAGAGCCCAGATCCCCAACCTCCATCTCTCCAGACCCAGGTGTCCAAAGTCCAATCTCTACCTCCCCAGGACTCGAGCATCTGGAAGGAGATGTCTGCTCCTCCTCAGCCTCTCTCCCTGTTCTGCCCACAAAAACTATTGAGTCCAGAAATCAGTCAGAATCGGGAGCCTCGGACAGAAGACTTGGAGTCACTGGTTGTCAGCAATTCCTCATCTGAGTGGGCAGAGCATCGGGCAGAGCCTGGGTAGGTGGAGACCCCAACCAGCCCCTCACACCCCCTCCTGGCCCCCAGAGTCCCAGCCCAGCCTCACCCAGGGGGCCCAGCTGTTGTGCCCTTGCTTCCTTGAAGTCACTCATGGTCACCGCTGTCCCTCAGTGCCCAGGGCTGCTGGGACCACAGTCTTTATTCCCACCCCTGTAACTCACTCCCTGAATCTCCCGTAAGTCAGGAAGAGAAAGAGGGAACTAAGATGCTAGAGGGAGGGGCCGAGCCTGTGACACACCATGACAGGGGCACATTCCAGGAATCTCAGGGAGCGGCTGTGTGGCCTGCCTCACAGCAGAAGAACCAGTGTGAGTGGCCACAGCACCCATGGAGTGGACGGGCTGTGCATGCTGTTAGCAAATTCCAGTAATGTGGCACAATTTTATTCATCGTCTCCGCAGGTTAAGGGTGGCCTCGCGGTGCCTCCCCTCTGACCCCGGGCTTTGCCTACGTCCTCGCTTATGGTGCTTCCTGCTGACTTGGGACTTGAGCTGAATCGTGCTTGCTTCTGTGTACAAAACGCCTGCTACCGTCAGATCTTTTGAACTGCTTTAGGTGCTTGTTCGCAGTCCCAGGTTGTGGTGGATAATTTGACATCCACTATATAGTTGGGGCACTTGAAGCACAGCGTGGTCAAGGAACTGACACCAGGTCACACAGCAGGCAAATAGTGGAGCTGGGAATTAGTCCTAGGCAGAATCCACAATCCACACTGTAGACCAGAGGGAGTCATATAGTCTCCAGGAGGAAGCAAAAGGATTCCTAGCAGTTTTATTCACAACAGTCTAAAACTGGAAGAACACAGTGGCCACCAATTGATGAATGAGTAAAAATAATGACTCTTTGACAGTGTGGAGTACTACACACTGATGAAAAGTAAACTGCCAAAGCATTAAACAGTAAGAACATTTCTCCCTGAAGAGTGGAGGCATCCAGACATACAGAACACACGCTCCAAGACTGGATTCAGTGCTTTCCATTCTGAGAACAGGCAAAACCAGTCTTGAAGGGGTCTCCGAGCAGGGGTTACTGGGAAGGGACAAATGGGAATGGCCACCAAGCAGGATCAAAGAAGTCCCTGTGTGCTGAGAAGTGCCAAATGGGTGTCTTCATCTATAAATTGCCTTGAGCCATGTAGTGAAGACGTGGTATTGTGTGTGTTGCTTCTTAATTTAAAAATTGAAAATATGTGCATGTTACCATGAAATAGTGGGGTTTTTGTCTTTATTTTTATGCAGCCATTTTATCTTGGATGAGTTTTAGGTTATGGTACTTTTGCAAAGTTTGCAGGGATCTTTCCTGGGTCCCCTAGGCAGCTCCCCCATGCTGCCCCTCGGGCTGAGGTGGAGGCCTGGGCAGTGCACCCATGCTGATCTCTTGCCCGGGCAGACACAGTCACTGGACGTGATATGTGGGTTCCACTGTTTTTCCCGACGTCCTTCCTCTGCTCCTGAATGCCACCCAGGACACGATATCATATTTGGACATCACGTCCCCTTTGGCTCCTCTGGGCTGGGCAGATTCTTGACTCTCCTGTTTGGAAGACGCCGGCCACGCCGAGGATGACAGGTCAGGCGCTTTGTGGAATGTCCCTCCATCTGCCGGCTTCTGACGTTCACTCACGGTGAGGCTGAGACAAGAGCCACCTGAGGAACCTGTGAGGTGGGAGCCGTCTCCATCACCACCTCCACTTCAGGGGCCAGTCACCAAGTGGCACACAAAGGAGGACACAGCCTGCTGAGTGGGGAGTGGGCTTGGGTGCGTTTCTCCCCACACACATCGTGATCACAGGTGGTGTGGTGTTTCAATGCATGAACTTCATCAGGAAGTCCATTTGCATGCTGCCTTAAAAAGCTAAAAAACCCACATGTGTGCTTGACTAGACCGAAAAAAAGTAGGTAAAACACAGCACCATACCTGACTGATTTTTTAAAAATTCTTAGGCGACTAGAAATAGTGAAATGTCCTTAGCGTGAGAGAGGCGTCCCTCACAAACCCACCACAAACTCGCTCACGCTGGAGAATGTTAGGAGCAGCTCACAGAACCCAGGGAAAGCCAGGTGTAGCCGTGCACACCTGTACTCCTGCTCCTCGGGAAACCGAGGTGGGCACAAGGCAAGTTCAAGGCCAGCCTGGGCAACAGGATGAGACCCTGTCTCAAAATAAAATTAAAAAGGGCTTCACTTGGTGGCGGAGTGCTTGATTAGCAGGCACAAGGACCTGGGCTCAGACCCAAGTAACACAGACACACACACACACACACACACACACACACACAATCAGGAGGAAGAATGAAAAGAAAATCCCTATTTTCTTCTGGGCATGTGACCCAAAGAACCGAAAACAAGGATCCAGAGAGATCCTTGGGATCCTATCTGACCCCAGTCCATACAGAACTCCCAAAACTCAACAAGAAAACAACACGCTGAGTTTCAAAACGGGCAAAAGAATCCCTTAACACCAGAAAACACATCCCCAATCATGAGACAGGAAGAGGGGCTGAGTAGACACATCTTCTGAGGAGACACCCAGATGGCCAAAGGGCCGTGGAGGAAGTGCTCAACTAGGTCATTAGGAAACATGGACCCAGACCACAGTGAGATGGCACCTCTCGCCCCCTGGGGGGAGAACCACCAAGGAGTAGCCAAACCCCAAAGGTGCAGGGAAACTGGAAGCCTTGGTCACCGGTGGCGGGAATGTGGAGGGAATGTGGAAAACGCAGGGCTGCTCCTGGGAACACCATAGCTAGAGCTTCCACGGGGCCCATTGATGCCACTTCTGGGCATGTGACCCAAACGGCCAAAAACAGGGACCCAGAGAGATCATGGCATAGTCGTGTCATGGCATTAGTGGGATGGTGGAAGGAACCCACCTGTCCAATGACACAGAAACAGATGAACAGACGAGGTCTGCCCACCCAGTGGAATATCATTCAGCCTTCAAAAAGTGAGGACATTGGGGCGGACGCCTCCAGTGGGCGCTGAGCCCGTGCTGCGAGGTGGGAATGACCAGCTGCCAAAAGACAAGTGCTAAGATCCCACTCGTGGGCTCCCTCCTGTGGACGTGTACAGAGGCAGGGGTCTGGGAGGGGACTGGGGAGCCACTGTTAATAGGTGCACAGTCTGGTCTTCGTGTGAGATGAGGAGCTCTGGGGTGGGTGCCGGGTGACGCTGTGCAAAACACAGCACAGGCTTTTTTTTTTTTTTTCTCTTTAGCACCAGGGATTAAACCCGGTGCTTGACAGTCAGCACATCCCCAGCACCCTCTCTTTTTTTTTTTTTTTTGAGACAGGGTCTCTTGAAGTTACTTAGGAACTTGCTAAGTTGCTGAGGCTGGCCTTGAACTTGCAATCCTCCTGCCTCAGCCTCCTGAGCTGCTGGGATAACAGGTATGTGCCACCATGCATGGCTTTTTACTCCAAGGATTGAAAATTTTATCCTATTGTATGGAATGAAGGGTGACCCCACTCTGGAACTGAACATAAACCCTGTTGAGATCAAGTAGGTTGTTAGAATATTGTTCTTTGTTGGGGAAAATAGCATTCCATTAATATCAAGAAACTAACACCAGAAAAGCCAAATACCAAAACCAAGCACAAGGACCGAAATGGCAAACGTACGAAAAGACAACGATGAACACAAACACAGGGAAAACCAAAGAAACAAAAACCCGTAGGAGACTGGCTTTGAGCGAGGCGCAGTTCAGCATGAGAGTAGGTTATGAAGGCCTCGGGGCAGCCTCAGTGACTCTCCCACTAGGCAGTCCTCCAGCTCTGGCACCAGCTACTGGGGACAGCTGCAGATTCCACCAGGTCAAGGGTACACCTGGGATGCTGACCCGCTGCCGCCGTCTGCTGTGGGGGTGGGGCAGGGAGGCCCAGGCTAATCAGGCTTTGCCAGGCCAACCACGAAGTCTGGGCTTCTCCAACGTTCTCTTATGTGTGGTAATGTCCAGGTGGCTCAGAAAACACTCTGCTTACATTGTCTGGTTTATTCTAAAGGATAGAACTCGGATGCAACCAAGTGGAAAGATGCACACAGCAGGGAAAGAGGGAGGAGCTGCCTGGAGCTTCCGTGCCCAGGGGGCCGCCTCCTGCTCCTCCCTGTCCTCTCCAGCTTGGACTCCCCAGATCTCCTGGCCACAAGGGTCTCACAGAGCTCAAGCGCCAGCACACCCTCACTCCCTGGACGTGAGTGGAGTTCAGCCCAAGTCCAAGTTCAGCCCTCTAACTATCCATGTGGCCTTTCTGGTGACCAGCCTGGTGCCGGGCTGCCCAGCCACACCGGAACTCAGCTCACTGACCTCCATTCAAGTGTGCCCAGTGGGGCTGAACAATAAAAGGCACCTCGTCACTCGGAGATCCAAACAGAGACCACCTGGACAGTCCGTTCTACCGCGGGAAGGGAGCAGAAGCAGGCATCAGGACGACTCCAGCAGATGAGGTCTGACAGCAGCCGCAGTGGACCCCATGGCGAGCTCTGGAATCAGAACAGTCCTTCAGAGGTGTCCTGTGCCAGCCCAGGGACACCAGATCTTAATTGTCCTGGACACACATGAGCTGCAGCAGGAAGGAGTCCAACCTTGGAGAAGGCAGCTCCCAAGACTCCAGCAGGAAGGGGCGATGGGTGGCAGCGGCCTCGGGGTAACTCCCCCAGTGGGGCCAACATGCCCCTCCTTGAAGAGACCTGGGAGGCGCACCCCAGGTCCTCCATGGAGTCACCAAGGAGGAGAGGGCTGGGGGACTTATACTCCACCAGCCAACGGTAATTCCCTGGTGCTGCCGACCTGCAGGGTGAACTGGGGCAACCAGGGAAGGTCCCATCAAAGGGGCACAGGATGGAACTGGAATGATGGAGGTGAAGTAGGAAGGCCTGGGTTAAAGCCCCAGGGGACATGGGAAGCTCTCCATGGCTGTGCAAACCCTCTGGTCTCAGCAAGGAAGACGGAGTAGATCAACGGAATGCACCCAGCTCCTCAGTGTGCCCACACCTGGCACCATATTAAACTGCAAACCCTGTACCCACCCACAGCCTCAAAGCCAGAGGGAACCTGGAGGCACAGGACAGAGGAAGGCAGGGGCCTCGCCTCGCTGAGATGAGAAGTCTCGAAGAAGAATCCCAGAGCTGGAGTTGGGATCTCCATGCCGACACACAGAGAAGGGGCTGGCACATGTGGTAGTGAAGTTCTGTCACCTGGCAAGGAGGGTGGAGCCGCCAGGGCTGCAGAGTGAATTGGCTGTCACTCATGGGAGCAGGACCGTGCAGCCTTTTTGCAGACCCAGAATTTGTTGATATCGCACTTGGCGTCATTCCAACCATCCCCATCAAACTCGGCGCAGTCTTCCTCTCCCAAGTTGTTGGGCTCCCTTGGGTTCCAGTACTTCATGAACCTGTGAAGCCACCGCATCGTGAGCCTCTGCCCACCCGCTCTGTGAGCCACGTTCTGGCTTCTGGAAACTGCACACTCTCCCATCTGCCCTGCACACAGCCTAGCTCAGGATGCCCAATGACATGCCCTGCCTCTTGTGGTTCCCTAGGCTTCAGAGGAGTCCCCCTGATCAGGAGGGACCTTCAGATACCAACTAGCCAGCCCAGACTCCACACCCCAGCTCGGTGGGCTCTGGCACACTGGGCCACCTTATGCCTCCCCAGGGCCACGTGCCAAATGTCTAGGGATGGCGCCTACAGCCCAGAGCCCACCAAAGTCACTCAAGCTAGCCACTCCCCAGCCTCTCCTCCTCCTTCCTGGGGAAGCAGTAAAAGCGCTTGTCCTCATTCTGCACCCTCTGCCTCTTGACCAGCCCTGCGTCAGTCCTCCCCATGTGTCCCCACAGTGTGATGGACACTCCCTGTCTTGAGACCTGGGAGCCCAACAAGCTATCATTTCCATGGAAATTGCCTCCTATGCTTTTGCGGTGTTACACCTCAGTTTTTCTATTAATATGCAACATCTTAGATCCACGTTGGAAGCGGCTCCTGAGCTCTGATAGAATCTGGGGCACATGCTCCGCTATCTGCTCGTGGGTATGGACAGCCCCCTCCTCAACTCAGCAAGTCATCAGCTCTAGGCCTCAGGGCCAGGGTGGGAGGAGCCCAAGGACAAGTCAAGCCAGCGCTTCAGAACCCCGCCCTCCTCCGTAGCATGTTCCCATCTGCCAGAATCTACCTAAGAGACAGAGGTGAGCCATCCACCCAGTGCCACGTGGCTTCCTTGTTCAGGTCTGACAACCCCATCCAGGTATGACCGTTTTTCTTTGTAGTCAGCTGCAGGAAGCTCTGGAGGGGAAGAGGAGGAGACAGGAGGAACCTCTGTGCTCCATTGTCCTGCTATGGTGTCTCTATCTTTGGGTGGGACATTCTTCTTGCAATCTGACCTTCAGCTTTCTAGAGTGCCAGGCCAAGAGCCTCCACTTGTACTCCTGAGGTCTGCATGCTGCGGGCAATGGGTCCTGACTGGCACACTGTCCATGCACAGCCGGCCTCACACCACATACTTGGTAACAGTGCATGCTCGTCTCACCTGTTCCGAGCATGTCCACACAAATGTGCTCACGACTGGCTCAATGCGCTGGAGCCTGATTGTACCTGTGTGTGACAGCTGGGCCTGCACATCACGTCTGACCAGCTCCACAGTGAGGGACATCCCACTGGAGGACTGACCTCAGCCATGGTGGGAATATTTGCTCTAGGGAAGTGGGCAACCATGACCCACGAGGACCTCGCTCCCCCACAGGCTGGTCAGCACACATGGGGGACTTTCAGTGTCCCCCACGCATTTAGGATTTGTGTGAGTCTCCCTGCAAGCTGCCTGGGACCCCCATCCATGCCCTTGCCTCCCTTTTCTATGGAGGAAGCAGTCCCCGGTCCAGAGAACCCTGTCTGACCAGCTGTCTCCCCCCAGGTGGCCAGTGGCTAGATCCCTGCCCCAGACCAGGACAGGACCCACCACATACCTGCTCCTCAGCACTTTCAATGATGACTAGTTGGGCCCCCTCTTCCTGGCAGGTGGTGACGGAGTCGTGCCAGTTCCGCTGGGACTTGGAGAAGAAGTAACAGTTTCCTTGGAAGAAGATCCAGTCCCAGGGGCAGGGGCGGCACAGGCGGCCTGTTGGGGGAGAAGGTCAGGCTGGATCCGTGCTGGGAGGTCACGCTCCCTTGTCTGCCCAGCCTTCGAGTCCTGGAGGGTCAAGGACCCTTGCATGACCCTGCATCTGGGTGACAGTCCCCTCCCCACTCTCTGCACCCCCCACACCCACCCAGGTGCACCCAGGAGTCCTGGTCCCATCTCCTCCAGCCTGGGAGAAGCAGGGGCCTCAGAACTCAGGACGGAGGCCAGAGATTGGCTTCACTGGGTGCCTACTGGGCACATGGTCCCCTGTGAGCAGCAAATGCCACTGTCACTATTACTCTGTGTTCCCACAACATAACCCAGGAAACAGATTCAGAGAGGACCAAGGACTCAAGCAAAGCCCACAGCACAGACTCTCTGAGGCCCTGGGAGAAGCAGCGTCTGGTTGCTCACCAACTGCATCCTTCAGCTGGGTCAGCTCCTGGTACGTCTTTTCCTGCATGGACAGCCCCTGCTCCTGTTCCTGGGAGCTGGGGACCTTGGAGACTGTGTCAAATAAATAAACTGTAACTATTAAGCACCTACTGTGTGCCATGGCCCACACTGGAGCCCTGGGGACCTCATTTATGTGAGCCAACATCTTACTCAATCCTGTTTGAGGATGAAGAACAGTGACACCCAGCTAAGGCTGAACCACAGGGCCCGTGGACCAGGACCCTCCCAGCTCCTCCCCCGTGTCCCGCATAAAAAGAAGCATCGAGGAGCTGCTGAGGGGCCAGATCCCGCCCCCCCACCTTCCTCCTGGGACTGCCTGTTCCCACTGAAGGACCAGAGCAGGGGCCACAACCCTCCAGCTGCCCTGACCTTGGACAAGAAGAGCCACCAGGAGCCCAACCAAGAGTGTGAGGCAGAGCAGCTGCAGCACCTGGGGGATGTGGCCGAGGCCCAGACGCCCTGAGGAGAGAGGATGGCGACTCTAGCACAATGTCCCTGCCTCAGCCTGACCCAGGACAGCGTGGCTACCAGGCTCCTAATCCCCGGAGCCCAGGATTCCAGGCAGCAGCTTCCACCTTTCTAGGGTAACCCAGCTGCCAATCGCCCCCCAAAGGTCTGGGGTTTCAGACACAGGAGTCTAGAGTCCCCGACCCAAGTGTACTGGAGGAGTGGTCCCCTCTTCCTCAGCCATATCCTGGCTCTACCCCCAGAACTATAAAAGCCAGCCTCCACTGGTGGTGCTCCAGACCTTCCAGATCAACTGGTGCCTCTGGTGTTCAGCTTTTCCTGGTCTGCACACAGGCAGAGCCTGGCAGGCTGAGCCCGGGCTGACTCCCCAGGCCCCCACCCAGCTCCCAGAGTCCCAGCCCAGCCTCACCCAGGGGGCCCAACTGCTGCACCCTCACTTCCTTGGCATCACTCATGGTCACCACGGTCCCTCAGTGCCCAGGACTGCCGGGACCCAGCTTTTATTTCCACCCCATGCCTCCGTTCTTCACTCCCTGAATCTACAGTCAGGAAGAGAAAGAGGGAACTGGGCAGGGGCACCGGAAGCGGGCAGAGGGAGGAGCCTGTGCCTCCTCCACACCCTGGTGGGGGCTCGGGGTTCCAGCAATTTCTGGGAGGGGTTGGGGGATAGAACTGGTTCACTCGTGGTGTGGCCAAGCTGCTGTATGTCTTTAAAGTCAACAACTTGTTTTTCTCAAAAGCTCCTTTTTATTCCTTCTCCACCCATGGCAAGAGTGGGCTGGCAACGCCTCGCCTTCCCAGGAACACCGCCCCTCTGAGCCGGGGCTCAGCTGGTGTCCCACTTATGGCGCTTTCTGCTGATGTGCGGCTTGGGGCTGAAGCACCGTTGCATCTAGGTTCTCAGCATCGGCCGTTTTCAGGCTCTTCTCTGCTTCATGTACTCCTTCATCTAATCTCTCAGCCTGTGAAGGATGATCTGACTTCCTTTACAGTCCGGTCAATGTGAAGCAGAGCATGTTCAGGGAACCAACCCAAGGACACACAGCTGGTGAACAGTGAAGCTGGAAATTAATTCTAAACGATCAGTGGGGTCCCATAGTCTTCAAGAGAAAAAAAAAGGGTTCCTAGCAACTTCATTCACGACGGTCCAAAATTATGAGACCCCAAGTGGCCACCTATGGACGAATGGAAAAAAATATTGGCTCTTGACAGATGGAAGTCTATACAGTCAAGAAAAAACTGCAGAAGCACAAAACAGTACGCACATATCTCCCAGAAGAGCAAAGGCGTTCAGACATGCAGAACACATGCTCCAGGATTGGGTTTGGTGCTTTTCCATTCTGAAAACAGGCAGAACCAACCCTGAAAGGGACTCGGAGTGGGGTTATCCAGGAGGAACGAGTGGGGACCAACATGCAGGAGGACCGGGGCAGTCCCCAGTGTGTGGAGATGTTCTGCATTCTGCTCTGAGAGGAGGCCGTGTGGGTGCATTCATACGTAAGTGTCCTGACATATGTATCAAAGACTCCCACTTGGTATCGGATGAGTGTTACATTCGATTTCGAAGTCAAAAATCCATGCACGGGTTAGGATGAAAAGCCGGAATTTTTGCCTTACTTTTAATACGTATATAGGAATTTTACTTTTGACTCGGTTTAGATGCATGGTAAATGTGCAAAGGTCGCGGAGACCTTTCCTGAGTCCTCTGGGCAGCTCGTGCTGGCCCTCGGGCTGGAGGTGGAGGCCTGGGCAGTGCACCCATGCTGACCTCTTGCCCGGGCAAACACAGTCACTGGACATGATATGTGGGTTCCACTGTTGTCCCCGACATCCTTCCTCCGCTCCCGAATGCCACCCAGGACGCGGTATCATATTTGGACATCGCGTCCCCTTCAGATCCTCTGGGCTGTGCAGATTCTTGACCCTCCTGTTTGGAAGATGCCGGCCACGCTGAGGACGACAGGTTAGGTAGGCACTTTATGGAATTCCCCTCCATCTGCCAGCTTCTGACATTCACTCACAGTGAGGCTGAGACAAGAGCCACCTGAGTAACCTGTCAGGTGGCACCCTAAGTGAGGACATCAGCAATCTGAGGCAGCAGAGTCAGGGTCAGCGGGGGCATGGGAAGAGTCTGGGAAGACGGGGGCATGGCTGGCTCACCACCAGACAGAGGAAGGTTAACAAAGTCTCTTAATTTTACACGTTATCCATCTCATCATAGGCAGCCCAGAGCTTGCCTGACCATGAGTGGACAGTTCTTTCTGCCAGGGACCCCAACCCTTCCCGTCCTTCCCTGGAATTCCTGGAACACAGGGCACGTGCCGTGCAGTCAGATGCTCGGCCTCCTCCCTCTCGCTTCTTCCGAAGTCCCTACCCAGTTTCCTGTTTCTTTTCCTGAGGGGGAGTAGATTCAGGGAGCGAGTTACAGGGGGTGGGAAATAAAAACTGTGGTTCCCAGGAGTCCTGGGCACTGAGGGAGCGCGGTGACCATGAGTGACTTCAAGGAAGTGAGGGTGCAGCAGCTGGATTCCCTGGGTGAGGCGGGGCTGGGACTCTGGAGCCGGGAGGGGTCTCCTGCCCAGGCTCTGACTGACGCTCTGCCCACACAGAGGAGGAGATGATGGCCAGCGGTACGCGATTCTCCGTAAGAGGCTACAGCTTCCCGCTGCCTTCCAGAGGCAGCAGTTTTGCAGGTAGAGTGGGGCAAGGGACTAGGAGGAGTGGACGGGCCCTCCTAGGTGTTTGAGTCCTGGGGACCTGGAGGTCAGGTGTCTGGGCTCTGGGATCCTGGGAGGCGAAGGCTCAGATCTGGAGGCTGGAATCTGGGCTCCTGGGTTCTGGGACGGTGGAAGCTGAGACTGGAATCCTGTGTCCTTGAAGAAGCCTGCGGCCAGGCTGCCCCAGGACCAGACTGAGTCAGGGTCATTGGTGTGCTGGAAAGCCCCCTCCTTCTCCCCCAGGATGTCTGAGCTCCAGCTATGTCCTCCTGCTGCTGCAGCTGCTCTCTCTCACGGTCTTGGCTGGGCTGCTGGTGGCCGTCCTTGCCCAAGGTCAGCCCCTGAGGTTTGGAGGTCTGTGGTCTGGCCCTTAGACTTGGGCGGCCAAATCAGGAGAGAGGTGGGTTGAAAGTTGGGATCAGGTCCTGAAGCAGTTCTAGGGGTCTTACAGGGCCCCTCATGCCTCTGGTGCAAGGGAGGAGGGGGAGAACCACGGGAGGTCCTGGTTCTGCCTTCTCTGGCATCAGGGGTCCTCATCTTCAGATGGGTTAAAGAAGACCTTGGCTCTCAGATACCAGGACCCTGGGGGCCAGTGCAGTGCATGCAACATGTAGGCGTTCGACACTTGTGGTTTTGTTCTCTTGGCGCAGTCTCCAAGGGCCCCAGCTCCCAGGAACAAGAGCAGGAGCTGGCCAAGCAGAAGGTGTACCAGGAGCTGACCCAACTGAAGGCAGGAGTTGGTGAGTGACCAGAGCCTGAGGGGGTCTCCAGGTGGCAACACTTAGCTTGAGTTACCAGCCCTCTCTGAGCCTCAGTTTCTTCATCTGTGAAATGGGAACACAGCCTCACAGTGGCAGTGGCATTGGTGCTCACAGGCAGCCATGCACACAGTAGCACTCAGGCCAGTCTCCTGAGCTCTGAAGTCCCTGCTTCTCCCAGGCTGGAGGAGATGGGACCAGGACTCCTAGGTGTGCCTGGGTGGGCGAGGCCCAGAGAGTGGGGAGGGGACTGTCACCCAGGTGCAGGGTCATGCGAGGGCCCTGACTCTCCAGGGCTTGAAGGCTGGGCAGACACGGGAACATGACCTCCCAGCATGGGTCCAGCATGACCTTCCCCAACAGACCGCCTGTGCCGTCCCTGCCCCTGGGACTGGACCTTCTTCCAAGGAAACTGTTACTTCTTCTCCAAGTCCCAGCGGAACTGGCACGACTCTGTCACTGCCTGCCAGGAGGAGGGGGCCCAACTAGTCATCATCCGAAGTGCCGAGGAGCAGGTGTGTGGTGGGTCCCCTCCTGGTCTGGGGCAGGGATCTGGCCACTGGCCTCCTGGGAGGAGACAGCTGGTCAGACGGGGTTTCTAGACCAGGGGCTGCTTTCTCCATAGGAAAGGGAGGCAAGGGCATGGATGGGGGGTCCCAGGCAGCTCCCAAGGAGACTCACACAAAGTTCGAACATGCATGAATGCTTTGGGAAGCACGCCTGGTGCGCTGGCCAGGGTACGCCACTTGCTCTCAAGGATAACAAGCACTCGCGAGGCGTGTCTGCCCATTTCCCTGGTGTAAATACTCCCACCATGGTCGAGGCCAGGCTTCCCTGGGACTTCACTCAATGCAGAGCTGAAAAGAGCTGATGTTCATGACTGGTAGTCAGGAAGGCTTCCGTCTGGCTCCAGCACATTAAGCCCAGTGGTGAGTAAATTCCTGTGGACGTGCTCAGAACTCAGCAGACAGGTAAACGTGCTATGTCACCAAGTGTGCGTCATGACAGGCCAGCTGTGCTGTGCACATTCGGTACGCAGGTCAGGACACATCTGCCCATAGGACACAGTTATGAGAGCAACACAGACCCCCTGAACACTGCTAGAACCTGGAACACTGTCAGGCTGAAGGTCAGACTGCAAACAGAACTTCCTGTCAAGAGGTTAGAGAGACAGCAGGTGGAAATGGGGGCAGAGCTCCCTCCTGACTCCTCCTGTCCTCCTCCAGAGCTTCCTGCAGCAGACGTCTAAGAATAAAGGCAACACCTGGATGGGGCTCTCAGACCTGAACCAGGAAGCCATGTGGCACTGGGTGGATGGTTCACCTCTGTCACCCAGGTGGGTCCTATGATGGGGGAGCAGGTGGTAGAGTGGGGTGGGGTTCTGAAACTGGGGTTCTTGAGCCATCCTGGTGAGTCCTCTGTACTCCCCGTTGCCCTGGTCCTAAGAGTCCGTCATCTGTCCCGCGTGGAGGAAGGTGGTCTTTGCGCCCACGTTCAGATAGGAGGGCAGGAGCCTGAAGCTCTGCTGTCAGAGCCTCAGGGGGAGCTCTCGACCCGGGTGGTGATTTAAACCCAGAGCCTGAACGGGAAGTCTGCGGTCTGGTAGGGCCACCAGGTTAGGGACTATTGTCATTGAAAAGATAGCTCTTTATACTCACAGACCCCAAGAGAAAGAGCCAGTGTCACACCATGAAGGGCCACCAGGGGAAGGACGGGACCAGGCACAATGTGGAGGGAGGAGCTGGGGCAAGAGCCTTTATTGTGGTGTCCATGGGAAGGAGTCTGTGAGGCCGGGCAAGCGGCTTAGGAACAGCCACCTTGAACCTTTTCAGTGAGTTCCAGGGAGTGGCCGATCCTAGTGTCTGGTACTCGGTCCCAGGGTGGTGAGGGGGGGTTACCGTGGCCCAGAGCCCACTGAGCACAGTGTTGGGAGTGTGGGGTGCAGACTGGTTGCTTGGTACCTGAAAATCCCACCCTCAGCATGGGGGCAACCAGGGTCAGCTTCAAGGTCAAGTGACCCGGGCTTGTCACTGGGTGTCCACAAGCCACGCCTGCAGGTAGGCAGATGCGAGAGAGCATCAGGTGTCCTGGAGCAGAAACAGCCCCTGGTGGGGGCTGGGGCTCACCGTGTGGATGGCTTTGCAGCTTCAAGTACTGGAACCGAGGAGAGCCCAACAACGTTGGGGAGGAGGACTGTGCAGAGTTCACTGGCGACGGCTGGAATGACGACAAGTGCAACACCGAGAAATTCTGGGTCTGCAAGACCTCCACAGCCTCCTGCTCCAAGACCTGAGAGCTTGTGCCTCTCCCTGCCACCGCCCCAAGCCAGCCCCACAGGTGGTCTCTGCAGGCTCCTCCCCGTTCGCACTGAGATCTTCACAAATGCCCGATTCCCCCGTCTTGGAGTCCTTGCCATTGAAGTGGCTGGACTTCCATGTCTCCAGGTTCTCCTCGCTTAGCGGTTGTGGTACCGCTAAGCGGTCCACCGCTTCTGGTCCACCTTTATGGTTTGACACAGTGACCAGGTGGCTGATACCTTCAGGACCTGGGCTGTCACATTCACCTACTCTGCCTTCCTTGTGGAGGTTGGAGGGTTTGCAGGGCCAGGGTAGCCTCAGTGTCCCCTGCCCTTCCTCCCTGCACCCCTGCCTGGGGACTTCCCTGGTCACTGGAGCTCATCCTGCAGGCCGGCAGCAGCAAGAAGGAACCCAGTCCACGACCGACCCGGGGAAGCTGGAGGATAACAACCCCAGCTCCCTCTGCCCTTGGTGGCACCATGTGGACCCTGCAGTGTGGCCCCCTGATCTTTCTTCAGGAAGGACATGTTGCCTGGCTGCTCTCAGCCCCTTCGGGCCTACAGCCTCCTACAGGGAGCTGCCTCCTCCCAGGTCGGCCTCCTTCCCGGCCCATCTCAAATGGGAGCTGCAGGGTAAAGATGTGGAGCAACTCGGAAGGACCCTGCTGGTTCCACGGCCCCCCGCAGGGTCAGCTGTGACCCCGTCGTAGCCCTCCTGCTGACCTCTTCCCTCTGCCCCATCCTGCTCCCTTCAGCAGCCTAATAAAAATATCTATTTGATCTTTGTTCAGATGTTGAGTGACAGGCGTGCCTCTTGGCAGTTTCAGTCTTTTTCATCACACATGAATTTATTCTGATCAGGTGGCTTGGATGGGGGTCTCTAGAAACCTGAGGACTGGAACACCCCAACCACCAATCTCCGGAGGGGGTGTGGAGATTGGGCTGTACACAAACTCCGGGGGACGGAGATTGGGCAGTTCCACAGCTGGAGACACGTGGAGGTGCAGGCAGGTGGCACCGCGAGAGGGCTCAGATGCCACCCAAGATCCTCGCTCCCCCTTCTTACCTGCACCTATTCCCTGTGTCTGCTTCCTTCACAGTGAACCAGTAAACATTTCCTCTATAAATATCCTTTATAATAAACCTGTCAGTGCAAGCCCCGAGTGCTTCTGAGTTCCCATGGGCTGATCTGGAGGGCTGGGCTGGCCTGGTGGAGGTTCAATTAGCCTCGGGTCCCTCCAGGGTGCAGCAGACAGCTGAACGAGGGTCAGTCTCCCAGGACAGCTTGTGGAATCTGATGTTTCCTCTTGATGACGAGTGTCAGAATGACAGGATTGCCTGATGAAAAAAATTCCACAGGCCTCCTGCCACCATGGATGACCCCAAAGATGCTCCTTTGTGAGAAGCATGTACTGAACTCCATTGCCATGACAGTCAGATCTCAACAAGGTTTTATTTCTCTGATTTTCCCCATTGTTTTCCATTTTGTTGTGTTCTGTTCTTATCTTTGTTATTTCCTTCTTTGTGCTTGGTTGGCATTTTAGTCAGCTGTTTCGCTGCTGTGACTAAATGACCCGACCAGCACAACTGTAGAGGAGGAAGAGTTTATTTGAGAGCTCATGGTTTCAGAGGTCATAGTGCATAGATGGCCAGCTCCATTCCTAGGGACTTGAGGTGAAGCAGGACATCATGGTGGAAGAGTGCGGCCGAGGGAAGTAGCTCATATCATCAGAGAGCAGAGAGGGATTCCACTCACCAGACACAAATATATACACCCCATAGCCACACCCCAATTCCCACCTCCTCCAGCCATACCCTACCTGCCTCCAGTTACCACTCAGTTAATCCCATCAGGGATTAATTCAGATTAGGTTAAGACTCTCAAAACCCAATCATATCTCCTCTGAACCTTCTTGAATAGTCTCACACGTGAGCTTCTGGGGGGCACCTCACATCCAAACCATGACACTTGGGATTGATTGGACTCTTTTTATAATTAGTTTCTTGAGATTACTCATGTAAGATCTTTCCTCTGTCAAAGGACAAGTTATGATGATTTAATCTCAGTCGGCTTGATGTTCAGTTACAGAACACAGCAACACTTCATTGCTTAAAGTAGGATAAATTTTCCAGTCCTCAGAGCCAAGAAGTTGGTTGTTTGGAGAGGGAAGGGCTGAGGAAAGCAGAAACAGAACAAAGTAGATTGGTCACTTCCATGTTATGTTCCTCATAGTACAAAGACAGGGAGGCAGGACTGTGGAGGCAGGACTGACTAGTAGGCAGGAGGCTACTTCAGGTCGTGTTTTCTGTGTAAGGATTAAGGCAAGGAGAGCTCCATTTGCATGCCTACTGAACCTAGCCTGTTTGGAAAACTGTGCAAATATCCCTCTACTGTGACTTCTCAGAAAGAGAAAGAAGCAGTCAAGCTTCAGTTTGGTGACTAGGAACATTAGCCTAAGCGATTCTGTTTGGGCTTTCCTTCCTCTGTTAGGGCCTAGAGCAGGAGTTTAGTTTGAACTAACTTACCTAATACCTCTTCTAATATAAGCATTTTGGTGCTATCAATTTACCTCCCAGCACTGCTTTAGCTGCTTCTTACATATTTTGAATATTTATTTTTTGTTTTCACTCAGTTCTAAATATTTTATGTCCTTTGGAAAATATTCTTTGATTGATGAGTGATTTAGAAGTGTATTGTTTAAGCCTGGGCACGGTGGCAAATGCTTGTAATCCCAGTGGCTGGAGAGGCTGAGGCAGGAGGATTGGGAGTTCAAAGCCAGCCTCAGCAACTTAACAAGGCCCTAAGCAACTTGGTGAGACCCTGTCTCTAAATAGAATATTTTGTAAAATGGGCTGCATTGTGGCTCAGTGGTAAAATGCCCCCAAGTTCAATCCCTGGTACACACACACAAAAAACCCCAGTGTGTTGTTTTATATAAAGGTGTTAGAGAATGTTCTGACTTGTCTCAGCTGCTGATTTCTAAATGGAGTCCATTACAATCAAAGAACATACTCTATACAATTCCAAGCATCTACCATAAGTCAGGAAAAGAAACAGGAAACTGGGTAGGGACTTCAGAAGAAGCGAGAGGGAGGAGGCCAAGCATCTGACCACATGGCACGTGCCCTGTGTTCCAGGAATTCCAGGGAAGCTCTGGAAGGTTTGGGTTCCTGGCAGAAAGAACTGGTTCACTCGTGGTCAGGCAAGCTTTGGGCTGCCTATGATGAGATGGGTAACTTGCGACTCTGCCAACCTTCCTCTGTCTGGTAGGAAGCCAGCCATGCCCCCGAACTCCCAGAAACGCTGACCTAGCCTCTGCTGCTTCAGTTTGCTGATGTCCTCACTTAGGGTGCTTTCTGCTGACATGGACTTAGGCTGAATCATGATTGCTTCTGTGTATTCAATGCCTTCTATAGTCAGGGACTTTTCTCTTTTTTTCTTTCTTTGTTCTGATTAGTTACACATGACAGTAGAATGCACTTTGACACATCATACATAAATGTAGTATGACTTCTCTTTCTTCTGGTTGGACACATTGTAGAATCACACGGGTTGTATAGTCACATATGCCCATAGGGTAATAATGTCCGATTCCTTCTACTATCCTTCCTACCCACTTCCCTTCATTTCCCTCTGCCTGATCCAAACCAATTCTTCCCTAGCCACCTCTCCTATTGTGAATTAGCATTCACATATTAGAGTAAACAGTTGGCATTTGGTTTTTTGGGATTGACTTATTTTGCTTAGCGTGATATTCTCCAGCTCCATTGCAAATGACATTATTTCATTCTTCTTTAAGGCTTAGTAATATTCCATTGTGTATATATACCATATTCTCTTTATCCATTCATCTGTTGAAGTACACCTAGGTTGGTTCCATAGTTTAGCTATTGTGAGTTGAACTGCTATAAACATGGATGTGGCTGCATCACTGTAGTATGCTGATTTTAAGTCCTTTGAGTATAAACCAAGGAGTGTGATGGCTGGGTCAAATGGTGGTTCCATTCCAAGTTTTCTGAGGAATCTCCATGCTGCTTTCCAGTGTGGTTGTATCAATTTGCAGTCCCACTAGCAATGTATGAGTGTACCTTTTTCCCCACATCCTTGCCAACATTTACTGTTGCTTGTATTCTTGATAACTGCCATTCTGACTGGAGTGAGAAGAAACCTTAGAGTAGTTTTAATTGGCATTTCTGTAATTGCTAGAGATGTTGAACATTTTTTCATATATTTGTTGATGGATTGTATTTCTTCTTCTGTCAAGTGTCAGTCAGGGACTTCTAACTGCTTTACATACTCAATCATTTAACCTCCCCACCGCATGGTAGATGGTCTACTGTCTATTTTACAGTTGTGAGAAACTGAAGCTCTATAAAGTTGGGTTACTGAGTCATAGTCACACAGCTTGTTAGTGGTGAAGCTGGGATATGAGCCCAGAGAATCTGCCTTCACACTACACTGTAAATCAAGAAGAGTCAAATAATCCCATGGAAGAAACACCAAGTCTCCCAGAAACTTTATTCAGAATTATTCCAAACTGAAAAACCCAAGTGGTCACTGGCAGGTAAATGGGAAAAAATAGTATATTCACAGAGTAGAATACTATATAGCAATTAAAAAGTAATCTGCTGAGGGGCTAGGGATATAGCTCAGTTGGTAGAGTGCTTGCCTTGCAAGCACAAGGCCCTGGGTTCAACCCCCAGCACTGCAAAAAAAAAAAAAAAGTGGGCACCTGAAGGAGCCTCACATAAACTAATCATCAGTCCTCTGTTGTCCTGTCTCCCTGTCCCCATCTTAGGAGGAATCAAGCTGGAAGTGAGCAACCCACTCTGTGATGTTAGAGTCTGTGTCCCTTCCTGAAAGATATGGAAAGTGACAATCCCTGGGAAGAAGGCAAATGTGAATCTTTTCCCAGTGACAATGGACCCTGGAGGAAGAAGATGAGCACTGGGCTCAAGACTTTCTCCTTTCCCAGCAATAATGGGTTTTGGACTTTCACAACCTGTTTCCTGACTGCCCAAACCAAGACGTTCTGCTGAAGTCCCCAATGATTAAGTCACTCTCGTTGTAACCTATAAAACACAGATTCTCCTGTAACTGGTGGCCATTTTCTACCCTGACAATGAGCCCCTCCAATGCGGCTCAATAAATGACATTGCTGAATCCATTGAGGTCTGCTCCCAACTGGGTAATTTGTGCTTACACTCCTGCCCCTCTCTGTCCATAAAACCAACCTGTGTGGCTTTTGCCATCAGGACATGACCTCTACTTCATGGAATGGGGAGTTGCAGGATTCTAGAATCAAACATAAAGCCAACAAAATCTTTGAATGAAATTGTCTGATTTTATCCTTGACAGAGGAAAGATCTCAAATCATCAACTTAAATTCCTCCCTCAAGAAACTTAAAAAATAATGGGAAAATCAACACAAAACAAGCCAGATGAAGGAAAGGTAAGAGGAGAGATCAGTGGAAGCTCTTGAGACGGACTGCTGGTGAGACGTGATTTACATGCCCATTGCTTATGACGGAGACCCTAAGATCAACTCAGCTGTGTCACAGGGCCGGGCCTCTGGGAAACGGAGGCAGCCATGGCAGTCCTTTCCCACCAGTTCTTGTGATCATAGCAGAAAGGTTTCAGTCATGATGCCCAGAGTCACAGGCATGAGTTTCTTAGAAGGGACAGGAAAGGGGGGAAAGGGGACACTCAAGGGAGAGGGTGGGTCCCCTCAGAAGGGACAGAGACGGAGCGCCCCTCCTGCTTTCCAGTTTTACTGGAGGTGGGGGCTGTCCCAGGGAAGTTTGCAGAGAGTCCTCCCAGGTCCACCTTTGGACAGCACAGGAACTGCATGGACAGCCTCCAGGAGAGACTGGCTGGAGCTCAGGAGGGAGTTGGAGTCTTTAAAGACATCGGGTCCCCTCTTTTTGCCTCAATTTCCTGTTCCTTTAATCCTTTATTACCCTTTGGATAGCCCTCAGCAAGCTCTCTTTGTGAGGGTCTTGATGAAGGGTTATGGAAAATAATATTCCTATAAAATAACTCCCCAAGAAAATGGGGGGATGGTGTGGCTTGAGAAGTGGGAAAGGAAACTGGCCAACTATTAAACCTCTCCCAGTGCATTCCTGATAACAATGGGCCCTGGGGGAAAGGGGCAGATGCTGAATGCTGGGCCCTAAACCACGGTCTTCTCCCATGGCTAATCAGTCCTAAAGGGAAGCATGGCTAACACCAATGGGCAAGATTTGAGTGCTCATACCTGGGATCTGGACTCTTATCTCCCCAGACAACACTGAGTTTCAACCTTTCACAACTGCCGTCCTAAATTAAGGTTTTAACCTGTTCAACTAGCCCCTGACTGTCAAGTCTGTTCCCAATGATGACATCATTGTACCCTATAAAACCAAAATCTCCTCTGTAACTGAGGGCCATTTTCCCTTCTGGAAAGTGGGCCCGAATGGCACCCGAATCTGCGAAGGAATAAAGGCTTCTCTGAATCCATCGAGGTCTGCCTCCCGTTTTCCTTTTTGCGCTTACACTTGATGATGTGTTTGCCAGGGTGATTGGGGGTTGTGGCTGTCAGGTCGGACTTGGGTGGCTGCAGGGGGAGGGAGCAAGGACACCTAGCAACACACCGCTCCAGAAGTGACCAGTCAGAGGCAGACCGACTGATCCTGACGTCCACCTTGGTCCACCTTTTCCTGGGCAGGACCCCCTAGCCCCTTCCCCTGTATAAAAACCCTGAGCAGCCAAAGCCACATGCGATTTCTTCTGGTTCTCCCCCGCCCCCCGCCTCCCGCCACCCCGACTTTCACCCTGGGGGGCTGGAGATTTCGCCCAGAAACACAGACTCTAATAAATCTTGGTTCAGCTATTTTTGTCTGACTATGGGGGTCCCAAACCCACTCGGGCGAGCTTACATCTTTGGCCACCCACTGCCTGCGAACTTACAGTGGCAGTTTAGGTGACAAGGGAGGGTAGGCCACCTGGTGGAATGTGACATGATCTGGAACAATAGATTTTCTCAAGGGGATGTAATTAGTTGGGGGAGATTTGATCAGGCCAGGTCCCCAACCTCCCAGGGCCTGCCTGTCAGATAAGGCACAGGTGGCTTCCAGCCGCCCTTCAATGTCCGGTCCCTCTCTGCTGGCCCATTCATGGCTGAGTAGCTGCCTGACAGCAGAAGGGTAAAGAAGTTTGTGGGATTTTTTGATGCCAAGCAAATCTCCCCTTCTTATATCTGGAGTTCTCCTCAGATCACATGACCTAGTCCCAACAGGCTAATGGGGTTCAGAAGGCAGGAACCAGGGGGTGCCCAGGAATGCACAGCTCTGCCTGGACCCATCCGGGATTTCCATAATCCCCTCTCAGGTTCAGTAATTCTACACAGAACTCAGAAAACACTTCGCTGATGTTTCCTCATCTGTTATAAAGAGCCCAACTCCAAAACAAAGGAAAGAGATTCACAGAAGCGAGGCTAGAGTAAGGAAGCTGCCTGCAGCTCCCAGGCCCTCTCCAGCTCCTCTGTGTGGGTCAGCCTGGGAATGTGCCCAGTCTTGTTCAGGAGTTTTTACAGAGGTCAATCTCCAACTCACCCCCAAGCCCAGAGATAGGTGGGGGAAGGGGGCTGACATTCTCACCTTCTAATCACCTATCTGGTCTTTCTGGTGACCAGCCCCAGGCTGAGCTTTCCAAGCCCCACCACAATGCATCTCATTAGCATGACCCAAAGTGGTCAGATGGGCTCATTTTGAATAACAAGACTGATCACTCAAGAACCCAGACAAAGAACAATAGCTTTTTTTTAGGATGCCAAAGGAATGGTTAGAGGGAATGACCAGCAGAGGAGGTGTGGCAGGGCCAAGGCTGACCCCATGGGGAGATCAGGAGCCTGAATGGCCCTTCAGTATGTCCCCACATTGGCCCAACCGTGGCCAGACGTCCTTGTCCTACACCCCTGAGCTGTACCAGGAGGGAGGCAAACCTTGAGAAGGCAGCTCCCTGTGGCAGGGCCTGGACAGGTGTGAGAAACAGAAAGTCCAGAGGTCCCTTTACAGAATATAGTATTTAGCTTTACTTGGGATGTAAGATCCAATCGTGACCATTTTTTAAGAAAATATTTTTTTAGTTGTCAATGACTTTTATTTATTTACATGTGGTGCTGAGAATTGAACCCAGTGCCTCACACGTGCCAGGCAAGCGCTCTGCCACTGAGCCACTACCCCAGCCCCCAATCATAGCCATTTTAACAGCCCTTCCCTTGCCTGCCCCAATTTTAAAATTGGCCAATCACAGTTGGGCGTGGTGGCACACGCCTGTAATCCAAGCGACTTGGGAGGCTGAGTCAGGAGGATCGCGAGTTCAAAGCCAGCCTCAGCAACTTAGCGAGGCCCTAAGCAACTCAGTGAGACCCTGTCTCTAA
>JAJEJO010000904.1:502431-552583 GCA_020662805.1 Glaucomys volans
GACACCGAGCTCCTCCTATCAGAGCGAGGGGGCAGAGCTGCATTAGGTATAAAAGCAGGTGGCCAGGTTTGTGGGTTGTGCTGCTGCCGGGCTTTGTCAGTAGTATGTTCTTCAGCAGAACCGAGCTGTGCATGTGTGATTCCTGGCGGTACTCCGGCATTTCTAAACAGGGACAACTACCGCCAAGGCACTCCCAGCAGCTGGGGTAGGATGTGGTTCCTTGAAGAGATTTCAGAGAGACCCACCGCAGGGCCCACCAAGAGAGCAAGGAGGTAGGGTACCTGCTCCTCCCAAGACAGAAAGGGTCTGCCATCCTAAGACCTGAATGACCTGGGGGGGATGAGTTCCCGGGTGCTTCCAGCCTGCAGGATAAGCTGCAGCAACCAAGGAAAGCGCCCACACAGAGAGGTGTAGGGGAGGCAGATGGAGAAGAGTGGATGGAGGAAGTCATTCAGAGCCCCAGGGGACGTGGCAGCCCCTACACATGCCCGTGCAGACCCTCTGGTCTCAGCAAGGAAGACAGTGTATGAATGAACGCACCCAGCCCCTGAGTGTATCTCACACCTGTCACCGTACTAAACTGGATCTGGGCCACTCCTCTGGGAGTTGTCCTTGGCAGTTATTTTCACTTTCCCCTTCCACACAGTGTTTCCTCGCCTTGAACAGTTCATAAGTACCAGGCCTGTCCCCTTGGACCTGCGTTCTGACTTCTAAAGGAAAGCCACCCCTACCCTGCCGAATGGTCATAATGTCAACAGCTGAAAGGTCTTGCTTTAGATTTACAGAACCCGAAACACCTGGCGATCTTTGCAATGTCAGTCCTTACTCTTTATTTCTATGCATCAACTAATCCAAGTCATGTAAATGTCTTCAAACTTGCAGAAAAGTAACATGATGGTTTCAATAAAAGGAACTAGCCCCAGGAGGTTGAGGTTTATTGCAGTGTTACAGCCAGAAGAAAAAATGGAGACACACCCAGATGGTGGAAACTCCTCTCATCACACAGCCTTCCTGCCCACGGTCTCACTGTCCCTCTTTTCCTTCCCTATAAAAGCTCTTGTGCTCCTGGGTTCCCCAGGGCAGTGCTTTGAGAACAGCAGTCCTCTCCCTCTTTCCAAGGTGCCAGATGAGGAGTAAGCCTGATTCCTTCCTACCAACCCTCATCTCCTGAATATTAGCTTTTGAGTGGCCAGCAGCCCCTACCCCAGAACAGAAAATAGGTCCAGAACCACAATCTCAAAGCCAAGGGGAACCCAGAGGCATAGGAGGAAGGAGCATCGTTATCACAGCCCCCTGGGAGATGGGGAATGAGACAGAAGAATCTCAGAGCAATTGGTCAAATTGTGATGCCCACAGATGAGAGGAAGAACTGGCATGATCAGATTAAAAATCCACCACCCAGTAGGGTGGACAGTGCTGTGGAGGCTGCGGAGGCTGCAGAGGCTGCAGAGAGACCAGACTTCATTTGTTGGAACAGGAGCCTGCGGATTTCTTGCAGATCCAGAATTTTTCAAGTTCACATCTGCTATCATTCCAGCCATCACCTTTAAATTCCACGCAGTCTTCCTCCCCATGATTGTTGGGCTCCCCTTCATTCCAATACTTCATGAATCTGCAAGCCAGACAGAGTGAGCCTCCACCCCAGCCCCACTCTATGAACTGGGTTTCTGCTTCAGGAAATTTGACGCTCTCACATCTGTCCTGTAGGCATATGGCAGATGAATCTTGTTCTGGACACCTATGTCCCTTGTCCCCCATGCTTGAGGATGTGGCTTTCAGACACAGCCAGCCAACCTGGACTCTATACGCCAACCACCTCCCTGACTGTGCTCTTGAATTCTGGGCCTCTATACACCTCCCCTGGGCCAGGTGCACTACTACCAGGAACAACATCTACACCCCATAACCCGCTGCTGATCTTAACTAGCCACCACTAAGCCTGCTTACCCTATCTTGCCTATTTCTTCCAGTGAAGACCACAATAAGTGTTCTTTCACACAGTTTCTCCACCCTCTGTCTCCTGACAGATGCTGGCATATTCTTGGGTAATCCCAAGGGCAGGCTATGTTGTGCCCTCACTTGGGATCTATGAATATAACAAGTCACCCTTTCAGTGACAGTAGCCCCATGCTGGGTGGTCTTGCTGTGCCTCAGATTCCCTCTTAATACACTTTACTGTGAATCACCAGCCAGGCTGGAAGCTCCTCCTACAGCTTTGACGGGTGGTATTTATGAGGACGCCCTCCCAGCTTAACATGGGTCAGAGGACCACCCGCCTCTCTCAGTAAATACCATACTCTCAGGCCTAGAGGACAGCATGGGGGAAGCTCAGGCCAGAGCTCAGGAAACCCAGTCCTCTCTCTAGGGAGTGCCCTTCTCCAGGACCTACCTGAAAAACAGAGGTGAGCCATCCACCCAGTGCCACGTGCCCTCCTTATTCAGGTCTGACAGCCCCATCCAGGTGCCGCCTTTGTTCTTAGAGATCAACTGCAGGAAGCTCTGGAGGGGGACAGGAGTCAGGAGGGATCTCTGATCCCCAGTTTCCAGCTAGTGTCTTGCCAATGTCTTGGTGGCAAGTTCTGCTTGCAGTCTAACCTTCAGCCTTCTAGTGCACCAGCCCTAAGTCCCATGTGTGCTCAGGAGGTCTGAGTCCTTCCCACATGTGTGTGCTGCGGACAGATGAATTCTGACCTGCACACGTGGCTGCTTATGGTCCTGTGAGTTCTGAGCATGTCCCAGGAGTTCACTCACACCTGGGCTTGCTCCATGCAGGGCATGTTTCGCATTGAGTGATGCCCAGCTGGAACTGAAAGCAGCTGTGGAAAATTCACACCAGGGAACGTGGCCAAAGGTACATATCAAGGCTTTTTAAGCTCAATAGAGCAGGTTGCTGGACAGACACCTGCTAGCACAACGCCAGGGACCATTGCAATTCAGGTGACCCCAAAGTGTTCAGCCATATTCAGAACTTGTGTGTGTCTCCTTATGTAGGGTCTTAGAAACCCCTCATTCAGAGTCTTCTCCTCCCCCTACATTTCAGTCCTGAAAATGTATTCTGACCAACTATCTTCCCCCAGGTGACCAGTGGCCAATTGAAGGCTCAGACCAGGACGGGGCCCCCACCAAACGTACCTGCTCCTCAGCACTTTTGATGATGACTAGTTGGGCCCCCACTTCTTGGCAGGCGGTGACAGAGTCAGTCCAGTTCCGTTGGGACTTGGAGAAGAAGTAACAGTTTCCCTGGAGCAACGTCCAGTCCCAGGGGCAGGGGCGGCACAGGCGGCCTTTTGCGGGAGAAGGTGGGGCTGGACCCATGCTGGGAGGCCGTGCTCCTGATCTGCCCAGCCTTCAAGCCCCTGAGAGTTCGGGGCTCCTTGACTGTTCCCTCCCTACTCCCTGGGGCCCTCCCACCCAGGAGTCCTGGCACTTTCTCCTCCAGACTGGGAGAAGGCGGGGCCTCAGCACGCAGGACAGAGACCAGGAGAGTGGCTTAATTGGGCGCACACTGTGTGCATGGCCCTCTGTGGGCAGCAGGGGATATTGTCACTGTTCCCATTTGTTCCCATTTCTTCGTTGAGGAAACAGGCTCAGAATTGGCCCATGACCCAAGCAGAGCCATACAACCCAGACCCTCTGAGGTCCTGGGGGCCCTGTTGTCCTGTCACTCACCCATCTCAGCCTTCACCTGGGTTAGTTCCTGATAGATGGTGTCTTGCTTTGATTTCTTCTGCTCGTGGAAGTGGGAGACCTTGGAGACTGTCAAAAAGAAAAAAACCTGCACTTCTTGAATACCTACTGTGTGTTGTGGCCTGCACTGGGCTCCCAGGGATATAGTTTCTGAGGGACATCTTGCTCAATCCCATTTGAAGATGAAGAACCCTGACATCCAGAGAAAGTTGGACCCCAAGAGCCAGTGAAGCTTCCCCTGTGCTCCTCCCTCCTTTCCCATGCACCAGATGTGGGATGGGCCCTCAGAAGTGCCAGGAAGCTGCTAAGGGATCTGATCCCAGCTTTCAGCCCACCTCCCTCCCAGACCCAGCTGCCCCAACCTCAGGACCAGATCAGGGAGCCCCAACCCACCCTGACCTTTGACAAGGACGGCCATCAGGATCCCAGCCAAGAGCATGAGGCAGAGCAGCTTCAACACCAGGGGGATGGGACCATGGCCCAGAAACCCTGCCAGAGGGAAGAATGGGTGGTCCAAAAAGCCAGCGACCCTGCCTCAGCCTGGCCCAGGGTAGCCTGGCCCCAAACTCCTTTATCCCAGGCACAGGATTCAGTCCCACAGCCTCCACCTTCCCAAGACCCATGATTCCCTCCCTAGCGTCCACCTCTCCAGGATCTAGAAGTCTTGGTTTCCAACTTCAACCATCCCAGGACCCAACAGTCCAGTCCCACAACTTTCAACTCCCCAGGACCCAAGATTCCCAACCGTTAGCCTCCAGCTCTCCGCAGCCCAGGAATTCAATCCCCAGCCTCCAATTCCCCAGGACCAAGGATTCACAGTCCCTAGACTCCTCCTCCCAGAATCCAGGAATCCAGAATCTTCAACCTCCACTTCCACTGGACCCCAAAACTCTGGTGTCCAGATTTCTAGCCTCAACCTTCCCAAGACATAGGTGTTAAGACCATCAGCCACTTCTTCAGAACCCAGGAATCAAGTCTTCAACCTCCACCTCTCTTAAAACCCAGGAGTCTCTCGGGCGTCCAGTCCTCAGCCTCAACCTCCCCAGGACCCAGGAGTCTAGTCCCAGTCCCCATCCTGTACTGCATGAAGACCCAGTAGCCCAGTCCCCATTCTCCACTACCCTAGGACCAGACACCAGCCCTCAGCCTCTGTTTTCACAGGACTCAAATATCCAGTCCTGTTTCCACCCCTCTGGAACTCAGGAGTTCAGCCTCCACCTTCACTAGACCAGTGGGTTCCTGTCCTCTACATCCTCCTCCTCAAGACCCAGGAGTTCAGTCCCTTCTTCCTATTGCCCCAGTATCCAGCCTCCACCTCCCCAGTACCAGGGTCTGGTCCTCACAACCACCTGCCCAGGACCCAGTTCTCCAGTCCTTCAGCATCCATCTCCCCAGGACCTCAGGATACAGAGCCCACACTCCAGAACCCAGGAGTCCAGACCCCAGTCTCCTCCTCCCTAGGACACAAAATCCAGATTGCCCACCTCCAACTCCCTGGGACAGAGATATCTGAGTGCCCTGCCTTTTGCTCCCACGCCCTCACCCTGTGCTACCTGCAATGCTCTTGAGGCCACTGATAAGTCGGAATCCAAAGCGTTGAAAGGAGGACCCGGTGCCGGTGGTTATCAGCTCTTCCTCATCTGAGTGGGCAGAGTGTCAGTCAGAGCCTGGGCAGGCGGAGACCCCAGCCAGCCCCTCACACCTCCTCCCGGCCCGCAGAGTCCCAGCCCAGCCTCACCCAGGGGGCCCAGCTGCTGTGCCGTGGCTTCCTCAAAGTCACTCATGGTCACCACTGTCCCTCAGTGCCCAGGACTGCTGGGGCCACAGCCTTTATTCCCACCCCTGTAACTCACCCCCTGAATCTACCATAAGTCAGGAAGAGAAAGAGGGAACTGGGTCGGGGCCCAGGAAGAGGGTAGAGGGAAGGGCCAAGCCTGCAACACACCATGAGAGGGGCACATTCCAGGAATCTCAGGCAGAAGTGGGAGTGTCCTGGCTCTAGCAGAAAGGACTGGTCCACCCACAGTGTGGCCAAGTCATGGGATGCTTTTAACAAAATCAATAACTTGTCAGATTAAGGTCCTTTTTTATGCTGCCTCCATCTACAGAGGCTGGCGAGCCCCTAGTCTTCCCCCCGCTGACCCCGGGCTTTGCTGCCTGGGCTGGCCAATATCCTCACTTAGGGTGTGTTCTGCTGACCTTGGGCATGGGGCTGAATCATCATGGTGCCTGTCTACTTCCTGATGCTCTGACCAGGCTCTCTTCTAACAGCTTCATATACTCATTCGTTCAGTCCTCCCAGGCTGTGTAGATGGTCTGACCTGCACTTTACAGTTGAGAGAAAATGAAGCACAGCATGGTCAGGTAACTGCCTGTATAGAGCAAGACCAACGCCATATTGTGTGAGCAGTGTATTAGCTAAGTGATGTGTTCCTTGACTGTAGTGTGATGTCATACACAAATGAGCAAACCCTAAGCTGGTGTAGACGATAGGCAGATATGCAAATGAGCGAACCCTAAGCTGGTGTAGACGATAGGCAGATATGCAAATGAGCGAACCCTAAGCTGGAGTGCTGTGATATGAGTGCGGGGACTTTCCCCTTACGTGTATTAAAAACCCTGGACGGTTGAAGGAGGCAGAGCATTTGCCATCACTGCGCTGACAGCCACTCTGTTCTCCAACAACTCTGCGTCCGGAGGAACTGCGTGACCCGAGTGACAGCATCAGTAAAAAGCCTTGGAGCACCAGCTCGCTGTGGTGAGTCGTTTGTGTCTTCCCGGGAGGGCCCCGCTAGCTGCGACATCGTCCCAGAATGAACCAGGCAAGTCACGTCGGAGAAGTCGACCCGGCTGCTCGCCACACTGCCCCAAGGTCACACACTGGTGAATGGTAGAGCTGGGATTCTGCTTCCAAGTCCACACATGAACCAGAGGGTAACATAGTCTCAAGGAGGACTTTATTCAAAATAGTCCCGTATTGAAAAAAATCCAAGAGCCCACCAGCAGGTGAGTAAAAACAAGAAGTTCTGCATTCACTGAGTGGAATGCTACACAGCAATGAAAAAGGAACCTACTGATCTAGACAACAAATATGTGAATGTCAAAAAAAGGAAAAGTATTCAGACATGATGTGTATATACTCTGAGGTTTGATTTTACATGGATTTCAAGAATAGGTAGGACTAACATTTGATGTGGACTGGAAATGGAGTTTACTTATGACGAGGGGTGAGTGGGGATTGGCGAGGAGAGGGCACAAAGAAGTCTCTGTGAGCTGGAAATGTTCTTCATTTTTATGAGAGATGTATTCACACAAAAAAGTGCCTAGAGCTAGAAATATAAGACTTGTGTGTGGTATGTGTGTCGTATTTCAATTTAAAAATAGAAAATGCTTTCCATGATGGTTGCAACAATTTGCATATATGAGGGTACCTCTTTCCCCATATCCTCACCGACATCTATCCCAGTTATTCCACTCCTTGGTTTATACCCAAAGGATTTAAAATCAACACACTACAGTGACACAGCTGCATCAATGTTTATAGCAGCTCAATTCACAATAGCTAAACTATGTAACCAACCTAGATGCCCTTCAACAGATGAGTGGATAAACAAAATGTGGTATATCTATATGATGGAATATTACTCAGCTTTAAAGAAGAATGAAATTCTGGCATTTGCTGGTAAACGGATGGAGTTAGAGAATATCATGCTAAGGTAAATAAGCCAAAACCAAAGGCCGAATGGTTTCTCTGATATGCAGAAGCTAATTCACAATAAGGGAGGAGGGATAGGGAAGAATAGAGTTACTTTATATTAGGTAGAAGGGAGTGAAGGGAAGAGAAGGGGTAAGGGGACAGGAAGGATAGTAGAGTGAAACAGACATTATTACCTCATGTACATGTATGATTGCATGACCAATGTGATCCTGCAATATGTACAATCAGAAACATGAGAAATTACACTCCATTTATGTATGATCTATCAAAATGTATAAATGCATTCTGCTGTCATGGACAACTAATTAGAACAAATTTAAAATTTTTTAAAAATAGAAAATGCATGCCTGCATCATCATCAAATAGTGAGGTTTTTGATCTTCCACTTACTTTCTTTTTATTTTAGTTTTATTCTTCATTTTAGAATAATTTCAGATTTGTGGTAATATTGCAATATTGTGGCTTCCCATATTCCTCTCATCAAGGTTCCCCTAATGTTGACCTTCTACTTAATAAAATGTGTTAGAAATAGCAAATGTGCCCAGGTCAATTTCCTATTCATGACACACACAGTGACTGTCCTGGGTTACCTGGATTTCACTATCTGGTGCCTGGTGTCCTCTTCTGCTCAGAATCCCACCCAGGACGCCATGTTATGTCTAGACGGTCACATCTCCTCGGGCTCTTCTGTACTGTGACAATGTCCTGACCCCCGTGTTTCTGATGTGATCATTTGGAAGAGCACAGATCAGGCATTTTGTAGAATGTCCCTCGATTTGGCTCATCTGATATTTTTCCCTGAGGCTGTGGATTATTTGGTGGAAGACCCCAGAGAGGAAAGCTGCTCTGTCACATCCTCCAATTCAGGGCACAAGCTCAGTGTGATCCTCCTTGATGGGCGGAAGCTGGGTGACTCAGCAGAGGTGGGCGGGACATGTTTCTCCACACGTTTCTCCCTGAGGGAATAAATTTCTTCCACAGGTGCACAAACAGCATGAGAAAACTAGCACATATCAGAAACTAGGGTAGAAAATCCACATGAGGGTTCCACCATATTGCACAAGAGCATTCAGCAAAACTCAACTCTGACTGGCTATTCACCTTTAAAACATTCTTAGCAACCAGAAGCAGAATGAAATGTCCTTGCATGATAGCGGTGTCCATCAGGAACCCGCAGCACATCTCCCTCCTACTGGAGAAAGGTTGGGAGCACTCCAACTGACCTCAAGAGGAAGAGTGACAAGAAAACCCACAAGTCTACAGAAAATACTTGCACACCACGTGTCAGACGAAGGTCTCACAGCCAGAGTGCACGTGCAACTCTTAAAACCCAGCTAAGGAAAATAAGACAGCCGTTTTCAAAAGAGTGAAAAGCACCATTCAAGAACAGAAAAGCAAATAACTCAAATAAAAAATAGGCAGAGATTGAATAACATCTCCAAAGAAAAGGCACAAACGACTAATAAGCACAAGAGGGTGCTTCGCATCACGCATCTTTACAGACATGCCAATCAAAACCATGCTGAGATATCACCTTGCAGCTATTGGATGATTGCTATAAAAAAATAATGAAATGCCAAGCGTGGTGGCGCAACCCTATAGTCCCAGTGACTTGGGAGGTTGAGGCAGGAAGTCCACAAGTTCAAGACCTGCCTCAAAGATTTAGTGAGGCCCTCAGCAATTTAGCAAGACCCCATCTCAAAATAAAACAAAAAGCTCTGGGGATGTGACTTGGCAGCAAAGTACTGCTAGGTTCAATCCCTGGTACCCCACCCCCAAAAATGAAATGACAACTCTTGGACTATATGGGGAGAAATTGGAACCTTTGTGCACTGTTGCTGGGGATGTAAAATAGTCCAGCTCCCATGCAAAACATATGTCAGCTCCCCAGAACATTCCAAATGCAATTAGTATAGAATCCAGCAGTCTTGGTTCTGTGCATATACCTGAAAAAATTGAGAGCAAGGATTCACCAAGATGTTTGCACGCCCACACTCACGGCAGCATTACACACAATAGCCAGAGAGTGGAAGCTGCCAGTGTCCGTCAAGGAGAAATGGATGCACTTCCTGCATCCATACAGCCGGATGTTATTCAGCCTTGGAGGAGGAAGGAAATCCTCCCACATGCTACACTGGGGACCAACCTTGAGGATGTTACACTAAGTGAAATAAACCAGTTACAAAAGGACAGATACTGACTGATTCTGCTCCTAGCAGATCCCTGGCAAATCACATTCACAGAGATGGGAAATGGAACGGTGGTTCAGGGGCTGGAGGAAGGACAACCAGGGAGATAATGTTCAGAGGTGCAGAGTTTCGATTTTGAGAAACCAAGAGCCCTGTGGATGCACGTTGAGCATTGGGTGCACAACACTGGGAAGGTGCTCGGTGTCCCTGAACGTTCACTTAGAAGTAGATTCTGGCCGGGCGCGGTGGCGCACGCCTGTAATCCAAGTGACTTGGGAGGCTGAGGCAGGAGGATCGCGAGTTCAAAGCCAGCCTCAGCAACTTAGCGAGGCCCTAAGCAACTCAGTGAGACCCTGTCTCTAAATAAAATACAAAATAGGGCTGGGGATGTGGCTCAGTGGCCTAGTGTCCCTGAGTTCAATCCCTGGTTCCAAAAAAAAAGAGAAGTGGATTCTGCTCTGTGTATTTTGCCACAATTAAAATAACATTTTCAAAGAGCATAAGATCTGAACATACACTTCACTAAAGGAAAGAGCACACAAAACATCCCCATCGGTTAGTTGTGTTGATGCCCCCTGGAGAGAGATGCCTGAACACACATACACCCCATGCCTGCCTGGCCCCCAGAGGGAGGACGGTGGTATCAGCCACGCAGGCCACAGGAGGGCACATCTGGAAACCACCTCAGGGTGGGGAGGTTTGTCTGGGTTGAATGACTGACCAGCAGGGAACTGAAACTCACCACTAGGGGGCAAACAGAAACCAGCCTTGCCTTCTCAACAGGAGTTGCTTGGCCAGGACACATGGGGAGGGAACCCATGGGTAGGCCATTCCAGGGCCTCCTGCCTGGCCCCAGATGTCAAGGCAGCACATTACATGGGGCCTCAATTACGTGGGGTCTCGATTTCAGGTCTTACACCACAACTGACCCTTTGTTACATGACATCACTTTCAACCTTGGAGATGATGAAGATTTTTAGGAAGAAGGAGAAATACCCCGCAGGGAAAGAAACCTATACATGTGCTTTGTATGTGGAGGACCACATGCAACCCAAAGCACCTGATTCTCTCTCTCTCTCTCACACACACACACACACACTCCACCCAACTACAGAATAGTTTTCTCAGTGCCCATGGAACATTCACCAAAGGAGACCACATCCAGGGACATAAAACAAAACTCCAAATATTGGGGTCCTCTCTGCCATGTTCCACATGCAGGGGAAAAGTGTTAGCCGCCAGAGGAGGATTGGCTGTGTTTTTCTATCTATTACCCAAGAAAACTTATCTAATCAATAAACACACAAAAGCCAATACTCTTTTTATTTTTTTATTTTTATTTTTTAATTTTTGGGTACTGGGAATTGAACCCAGGGGCACTCAACCACATTCCCAGCCCTATTTTGTATTTTATTTAGAGACAGGGTCTCACTGAGTTGTTTAGGGCCTTGCTAAGTTGCTGAGGTTGGCTTTGAACTCGAGATCCTCCTGCCTAGCCTCCCAAGTGCTGGGATTACAGGCGTGCGCCACCGCACCTGGCCAATACTCTTTTTAAATGAGCGGGGGCATGATGGGTCTGGCCATACCAGCTCTGACCTCTAACAACATTCAACAACAAGTAGCCCAACTCTCTTTTATTTATAGACAGACAGGTAAAAGGGGGCAAGGACTGGGTGGAGCTTCTTCTGTGATGGACAGGATAGGTTGAAGTTAGGGAAGTCATTCTCTTAAGGGATAATTCCAGAAGGAGACAGGGAACCACTCCCATGCAGCGCCACTTGCCTCCTGGCAGTTCCTAGAAGCCAGGCCTCTGCGTTCCATGGCTCAGCCTCATCTGATTCTACTAAATAAGAATGGCTCCCCACATTCAAACATTTAAATGAATTAAAATCATTTTAAACTCATTGTAATCAGGTTCTCTAGATAAACAGAACCAACAGGGTATGTACATATATGATTATAAGAGAGGACTTATTAGATGGGCTTACACAATCGGAGGCTGGGTAGTCCCACGATGGCCATCTGCACACTGGAGAACTGAAGGAACCAGTAGCTTCTCAATCCGAGGAGCTGGAGCCTCAGCATGAGAGGGACCAATAATGTAGTCCTGGTCTGAGATGGAAAGCCTGGAATCTCCATGGAGAACCACTGAAGAGTGCCCACACTGGAAGGGTGAAGGAGGACACTCCAGGGACCTTGGATGACCACAGCTGCACTTGCTCAAGCAGAATGAAACTCACATCCTCTGTAGCTTCCTCCTGCTTCCACCTTGGGTTCCATCTGGGCCCCAGCATATGGGACAGTGCTGTCCATCAGGTCCCCCACCTCAGCTTGCCATCCCACATGCCAATCATCTGTTAATCCTGGGCATCTCTCAATCCAACCAAGTTGACAACCCAGATGAACCATCCCAAGTACATTCTCTCACCATAATGGAATTGGGCTAGTAAGGTTTCTGTCATTATAACCAATACCTGAGATGGTCAGATGCTAACAAGATAAGCATTTATTTTTGTTCACAGTTTTGGTGGTTCCAGTCCACGATCAGGAGGACCCACTGCGTTCAGGCCTCTCATGGTTGCCAAGTGACAATGGTGAGGAGCACGTGGTGGATCAAAGCTGTTTGCCTCATAACCAAGGAGGGCAAAAGAGGGGAGGATAAGGGACAGTGATTCCATCATCCCCTTCTGGGCATGTGCCAGTGACCCAAAGACCTTGCACTGGGCTCCATCTCATAAGGGGTCCCCACCTCCCAATAGCATCAAGGCCTGAGTACAAAGCCCTTAGCATGTAGGCTCTTGGGCAATGCTTCATATCCAAACTACAGCAAGAATCCAATGAGAAATCAGTAACAGAGACATGAAAACAAACTTCCTAAAACTTTAAAACTCAAGAACACACTTCTAAATAATATAGCATTCAAAGAATACATGTTAAAAGGCAGAAAATATTTTGAACTGAATGAAAAATCAAAGAAACATTTCAAAATCTGCAGGTTGCAGCTAAAGCAGTGCCAAGAGGGAAATTCATAGTTACTAAAATGCCCTTGTACTAGACCTGAACCTATCAGACCAAAAGCCAAAACGGAGCCATTCATGCTGAAGTTCCTCCTTGTGAAGCTGAAGCTAAGTTGGTCAAATCACTTGTCATCAGGCAGTTTATGTGTGCTATTCAAATTCCTTTGGGCTTAATCCTCACATACACAAAAAAAATAGTACTTGAAAGAACCTTGTGTAAACTAATCAGTTAAGTTTCCACTGTCGTGTCTCCCTGTCTCCCCTTAGGAGAAATCAAGCTGGAACTGAGCAACCCACTCTGTGTTGTTTGTGTCTGCATCCCTCCCGCCCCTCTCCGTCCATAAAACCATCCTCTGTGGCTTGTGCCATCAGGACACACATTCTCCTTTCATGGAACAGAGAGTTGCAGTATTCTAGAATTAAACATGAAGCCAACAAAATCTTTAAATCAAATTGTCTATTTCATCCTTTGTCAGAGGAAAGATCTCAGGTCAACAATTTAAATCCCTTCCTCAAGAAACTTGAAAATGAATGGGATAATCCAATAAAAGCAAATCTGCTCAAGGAAAGAATGAAGGAGAGAGGAGAAAAAATGAAATCGACAATGGGAGTCAAAGAAACAAGACCTCTGCAGGACTGACTGTTGGAGAAATGGAATTAACTTGCACATTGTTTATGAAGGAGCACCCCAGGATCAGCACAGACTGAGGGGAGGAAGCCTGTGGGGCTCATTTGAAGCCAAGCAATACTCCATTCTGACACTGGCTACCCAGAGTCAGCATCAGAGTCCATGAGTTGGAGGACTCAGTCCCCGCCTCCACAGACCTAACTCAGGTGCCAGAATCGAGGGGTACCCAGGTACCCATGGTTCTGCCTGGACAGACGATTTGGAAATTTCCACGATCCCCACTCAAGTTCAACAATTTCACGTGTGAAACAACAGAGAACACTTTTCCTACATTATACAGGATGCAACCCAGAAACAGATGAATGAAAAAGACACATGAAACAAGAGAAAGAAGGAGGAGGCTGCAAGGAGCTCCCAGGCCCTCTCAGTCGTACCACTGTTGCTGAAAGCTGGGTCCCTGTCCCCAATGCCACACCAATAACCAGGACACGGTTTTGAGAAAAAAGAAAAAGGAGTTTCATTGCTTTGCTAGCAAAGGAGAAGCAGAGGACACTCCTGTCCCACAGGCTGTGATGGGACCATCAGGGGTGACAGGGGTTTTTAAAGAAGTTACTCAAAGGCTGCATTCCACGTGTTCTCTGTTGAAGTTGTAATTCACTGGTTAACTTGGGAGACAGTCATTTCTGAGATCTTCTGGTGCCATCCCCAAAGTCTGGATGACTTTGTTCCTGTGGTGGGTGTGCTCAGGGACAGATAACTCTACCTAGGATGGAGAGAAAAGGTCATCCTCTTTTCTCTGAGATTAGGGAGGGGGAAAGATTAGGGAAAAGCAGGGAGACAGGAAGAGAAACAAATATGTCCTTTAAAAAATAAATCACTGGGCTGGGGATATAGCTCAGTGGGTAGAGTGCCTGCCTTGCAAGCACAAGGCCCTGGGTTCAATCTCCAGCACCACAAAAAAAAAAAAAAATCACAGTGGCAGAGCAGCAAGGGCCATGTTCAAAGCTTAAGGAGGACCCCAGTTACATGGGGACTCCTGGATGAAATGATAACATTTTTTATTGTGAGAAGGATATGAGTTTGAGGGGCAAAATGCTATGATTTGAATATGGTTTATTCCAAAACTCAGGTTTATTCAGGTGGCCGTGTCTGGGGGTACAGTCTTCCAGAGAAAACACGAGAAGAGCTGCATGTCTTTGGGCATCAGTCACATTGTCTATTCCATAACATGCATGAAAATCTCAAAGCACCCCACCATGGTGAGGACCTGGTGGTTACCAAACCAGGTCCGTTCTGCCCCCCGAGTAGTAAGCTGATGGCTGACATGTCAAATTTTGCAAGAAAGGATTTATTCGCGAGGCAGCCAAGCATGGAGACAGGAGAAAAAAATCTCAAATGCGCCTCCTCACAGAAGTGGTTTGAGGATATTTATGGACTGAGATGCAGGGAAAGGTGATTGGAGCAGGTGTCATCCAACTGCATCAGCTGCCACCTTTGTGACCACAGCTTGGTGGTGTCTGCCCCTCCAGTACTGGAGATGGTTAAAGTCAGCTAAAAGCAAGTAACTGAGAACAGGTGAGGTGGGTTGAGTCTAGAGAGTTCATTCAGATTAGTTTTCCTCAGTTTCATTAATGCCAATCCTGAGGGACTGGTTGATTCTCCTGGGATTAAGTTCTCTTGTGGGGCTGGATTAGTTAGTGGGAGGTCAAGTTATGATACAGCAAGGACACCCTTGTGTTGTGTCTCTTCCACACACACCCACTTTTCCATCACGTTCTGAGGCATCAGGAGGCCCTTGCCAGATGCTACCTTCTTATCTTGGACTTCCAATCTCCAGACCATTAGCTAAATAAACTCCTTTACTTTGTAAATTTCCCAGTCTCTGTTAGCCTATTATAGCAACAGAAATGAGACAAAGATGGTGTTTGAATGAAAGAGACTCTCTTGGGGCTAGTCTCTTGGGGACTCTCTTGACTTAGTGGTAGAGCTGTTGCCTAGCATGCATGAGACCTTGATTTCATCTCTGGCAACACACACACACACACACACACACACAGTGTCAGTCTTCAAAATGCACAGTTCCTAAGGAAGGTAAAAACAAAAAGAAAGAGAAGAGCTAGAAGCATATAGGGGAAACTCAGCACCCTTTAAAACAAAAGAGAATCACAAAGTCAGATGTTGTTCAATCCATTCCACCATCACAAAACATCCATCCAGCCACCCATGAAACAAACAGAACCCACTAAAATAAGTTGTTGCTGCTATGGTGACAGAAGAGGGTGCCATGAAACCAGGTATATTGTGTAACACCCCAGTTTTTTAAAAATTAAAATAAGAAAAATGGTAGGACTGGAGATGTAGCTCAGTGTTAAGCACCTGACCAGCTTGTGGGAGGACCTAGGTTTGATGCCAGAGGTAGGGGCATTCATAGAGACTCTTTGCAAAAATTCAGTAAATGAAAGTCCATGCCAATCAAGTAAAGGAAAGGATCCCACCTCCACCACCAAAGGAATCATAAAGTTGAATATGACAAGTCAATAAACAAATTACAGTCAAACAAACCTGATACACTAGGTACCGAAGTGAACAGTAAAGAAAAATACTGAGAAATGAAGAGAGATGAATCAGTTCAGGAAAGAAATGAAAGAAAAAGACAAAATTATGTGAGATGCAGAATAAAAGACAGGGGTTCCATATCATCCACACAACACCCCTCAATGCTCTGCTTGGAACTTTCCAACAGGTTGAAAGGTTATGTCCACAGAGAAACCACCACATGGATGTGTTCATAGCAGCTTTATTCATAACCACCCAAAGTTGGAAGCAACCAAAATGTCCTTCAGTTTGTGAATGGGTAAATAAATGATGGAAAAGAAACTCTTACTTCATTCTTTTCTTTCCAGACAATGAAAAAGAACTGCTTGGGGCTGGGGTTGTGGCTCAGTGGTAGAGCACTTGCCAAGCTTGTGTGAGGCACTGAGTTCGATTCTCAGCACCATGAAAAGACAAGGAGGACCCTTAAATGCATATTATTAAGTGAAAAAGAATCTGAAAAGACTACATATTGTATGATTCCAACAGTGTATTTTCAATATACTGCATGAAGCCATTCTGGAAAAGAAAAGAACTATGGAGATAGTAACAATATCAATGGTTCTCAGGGGTTAGTGGGAAGGGAGAGGTGAATAGGTAGAGCACAGAGGATTTTTAGGGCAGTGAAACTCTCATGGGTGATACTGGAGTGCTGGATACATATTATTACACATTTGTTCGAAGCCACAAAATATGCAACACCAAAGTGAACCCTGATGTGAACAATAGACTTGGGGTGATGATGTTTCAATGGAGGTTCTTTGATTGTAACAAACATGACACTCTAATGTGGGATATAGATAATGGTGAATGCTATGTATGTGTGGGGATGCAGAGTATATGGGAAGTACCTGTATCTTCTATCCCATTTTTATGTAAAATCTTGGTTTATAAAAGCTATCCTCTAATAAAAAGAAACCAGAACTAATTGAAAAGATGATCTGGTCAAACTTCAGGATCAGGGCCAGAAGCAAGAGGAGCCCCCTCCCTCCCCACCCAATGGGATGGCACAGATCAGGGAGCAGAGCTGGGGCACAGAAAATACAGGATGAATCTAGCATGTTAGAAGGACACATGAGCCAACCTGATGGAGTTCCCAGTGGCCAAGTCTGGAATTATTTGAGCAAGAAAATAATGGTTGTATTGGATTATAAGCCATAGAATAAAATGAATATCCTGAGAGTATATATATGTATATATACGTGAATGTCTGAGTCATTAATTCATTTTATCATTCACCATTATTTCTAATCATTCATCAAATGATTGATTCATTTAAAATTTCTAAGTAGAAAGTCATACTAACTGAAAAATAATGACTTTTATCTTTTCCTTTTTCTTTTCTCTTTTGTCATATTGCATCAATTTTCTTATCTTATTGCAAAGGCTGACACACTAAGAAAAATTGCCAAACACATTTCTTCTAATTCTTAGACACTTTTTCCAAATTAAGTCACTGATATGCTACATCTATAAAAATCACTATCATGAATAAAGGAGTTCTAGCAGTGTGGGCATGGGCAGCAAGACCCAAAGGAAGATAAAAAAAAAAAAAAAAAAAAGACCAAGGTTTCTGTCCTTGATCATTCCCCAATCTTACATTATAGGAGTTCGAGACAAGGCCAAAAAACAAACAAACACACACAACCCATCTCAATAGAGAACCCCCCATCTAAAAGAGAAACAGAAAGCAGTCCCCTGACAGATATTTATCTGCAGCAACCTGAAGGAGACAGAGTGGCAGCAGAGGCTGTGTCCACAGAGGAGCACAGGGCTGCTGCCAGGAGCTCTGATTGCAAAGGAACAAGCCCAACCCCTCTGCAGGTTGCTCACAGGGACATGACCTTAAATGGTCTTGGGGACACTGGAAATACACATGTTAGCATCTGAGGAAAACATTTCAAGGAAAAGACCAAGGTAAGTAGGTGGGAGCTCAAAGATGTGAGACTTGGTGTGAATGAGACCAATTTAAGTCCACCAGCAGGAGCAACCTGGACCTTCTTCCAGCCAACCCCAAACCCTTGGTCACACCCATCTGGTTAGGATCAGAGATATCGAGGGTTCTCCACAGCCACTGAAGCAATACAAGAGTATATTTGTCAATCCGAGGTCAGCAACACCCTCAGTGTTCTCATATTTCTTGTGGATCTAGTCTCTCATGTGAACATCTTTTGCCATCTCTCTCCAGATTCACACTCACCAGACAGCTGTTTTCTGCTCTGCTGCAGGACCCATCGGTCCTCACAGGTAAAGACTCAGGTTCATTTGGGGGACCTTGGTGCCCTGGAGAAATGGAGCATAACTCAGGTGGAGGTCCAGGATGCTGGAGTCCTGAATACGAGGAGTCCCCAAAGCTGTCTGAACTTGGACAAGCCATATCTTCTTGGAGTGCTGGCTCTGCCATCTGAGGTCATCAGGCACAGCAGGGTCAGGATGCTGATCCTACCAGTGTGGTCAGACTTCAGGATCAGCGCCAGGAACAGTCAGAACCCCTTCCCTCCCCACTAGGTGGGATGGCGCGGACCAGAGACCAGGCAGAGGTTCCTTTTGGAGCACTTTAGTATAGAAGAGAGGTAAGCCTCCTTCCCTTTGAAAAGGGAAATCTTGGAGAGAAGGAAAGGGGAAGATGCCTGGGCAGGTGCCTATAGGGCTCTGGGAGAATCTGGGACCCCAACATCTTCTGAGGCCCCAGTGTGGGTGCTGGTTCAGAGTTTAGGGTGGGGGGTCAGACAGTCTTCTCAGGTCTCCAGAGCCTCTGCCTGAGCTGGGGGAGCTGTTGGGGATCTGAGAGGGCCCGGGCTGGTGGGATATGAGGAGGTACGTAGAAGCACTGAGCAGTTGTGTGTGTGTGTGCGTATGTGTGTGTGTGTGCATGTCCGTGTGTGCACACGTGTGCCTTTGTGGACCTGTGTGTGGACGTGTATTGAAGATTGAAGGGTGTTTGGAGGGAGAGGATGAGTTGCAAAGAAAATGCCTGAGATGGGAAATAGTGAGGCTCATGGATTTTTTGCATTAGGAGGAGTTGTTGGCATGTTTCACAGGGAGGCTTGGAGTGGGCCCTCCCTGGGTTTTAGGGGACTTCCAAGGGAGAGGCTAGCTGGAAGAAGGGAAGCATGTAGCCATGAGTCCTAACTCCCTCAGAAAAGGTGATGTGGGAGTTTCTCTTTTTTGCCTCTGGTTATTTCACTAAGGCATCATGCCTTCAAGTATCCTCTACGACGTGTCCTGAGCCAGAACTCTGTTCCTCCTTAGGGCTGGGTAACATTTCATTGTATGGGTGGACCACATATTGTTTATCCAATCATCTTTCATTGGGAACTCGGGTTGCTTCTGCCTTTTGGTCATTATAAGTAATGCTGGGATGGACCTACGCTCATAAACACCTGTGAGCGTTCCTGTTTTGAATTCTTTGGGTGAGGAGGAGACTTACTAGGTTGTATGGGAATCTTGTGTCACACAGGAGCCACCGACCGACCTGTTCGCATGGTGGCTGCTCTGTTTTACATTCTCCCAAATCGCACCAGCATTCCAGTGTCTCCAATTTCCCACCAACATTGTCATCTTCCATTTGTCAACTGCTGGTCATCCTAGAGTCTGAACAGGATTTCAGTTTGTGTTTTCCTGATAACTAGTGATGTTGAGCATCTCTTCATGTGCTTACTGACCATTTGTTTATCTTTCCTTTTCAATCCTGGGGATTAAACCCAGGGGTGCTCTACCACTGAGCTGCTTTCCAGCCCTTTTGATTTTTATTCTGAGACAGGGTTTCATTCAGTTGCTGAGGCTGGCCTCAGACGTGAGATCTACCTCAGCCTCCCTAGTCTCTGGAATTTAAGGTGTGCACCACCACACCCTGCTTGTGTACCTTTTTCAAAGAAACATCTATTCAAGTCCTTTGCCCTCTTTGCAACTGAGATTTTTATTGTGGAGAGTTGCAGGAGTTCCTGTATGTTCTGGATGCTAATCCCTTCTCAGATAAACAACTTACAAATGTTTTTTCCCAATCTGTGATTGTCTTTTCACTCTCTTGATAAATGTCTTTTGATCCACAGAAGATTTAATTTTTTTAAGATTTAAATTTGGAGGAAGCCCAGTTCCTCTATTTTTTTCTTTTGCCTGTAGTTTTGGTGTCACGTCCAAGAAATCACCGCCATATTCATTGTTACAAAGATTTTGCCCTGTATTTTTTTCTAAGGACTCTCTAGATTTTGCTCTTTCATTTAGGTCCTTGGTCCATTGTGAGTTACATTTAGTGTAGCTGTAAGATAAACAGCGATCCTCATGAATATGAGGATCTATGAATATCTATGAATATCTAATAAATCTATTACCTATGAATATCCAATTTCCCCAGCCCCATTTGTTGAGAAGACTGTCCTTTCCCCATCAAATAGCCTTGCGCTGTTGCAGAAAATCATTTGATCCTGAGAGGGTTTGTTCCTGGGCCCCCTCTTCTGTGTGGTCTATGTCTGTTTTCATACCCATACCATGACATGCAAACCTCTCACTCCTTCCATCGTCTGTATCATCTCATTGATGTTTCTCCTCCTCATAGGTCATGTTTTCCTGCTGCTTTGCCTGGTAACTTTTTACTGGGTGTCGGAATTGTGAATTTTACATGGTGAGTGCTACATCCTTTGGTATCCCCACCAAATATTCTGCTTTTCTCCAGGAAGCAGATGGTTCATTTGAGAACAGTCTGATGCTTTTAAGTCTTGTCTTCAAGTTTTATTAAGCAGGATCTGTTATGGGGTGCAACTTAAGAACAGACCGATCGCCACTGAGAAGTCCATATTTGAGAGTCTTTATTAAGCCAGCCGGCTGACTACCTCACACAATGCTCAAAAAAAATGGCTATTGGGAGAACAGCCCTGACCATAGGATTGCAGGGGTTCTTATACCAAAACTCACATCAATCATAAGTGTCTGTTGCTATGGTTCAAAATTACAAACTAACATCATGAAATCATCAGCAGAGGGGGAACGTGGGTCAAAATGACCCTTACCTAGGTCCAAACTAAAGGATGGTTACTAACATCCACACAATCATTGCTGACATCACCGTTCACATAATGCATTGTTTAGGAGAAACAGGAATCAAAAGAGAACAATTTTGCATCACATAAGAATTGTCATTTTGTATTGCTAAACATGTCATGCTAAGTAACTGAAGATGGGTACAGAGGTGGCATGCTCCCATGGGAGAAGCATTTCCTACATAACATGGAGTCTCAGAGCAAAATGGAGTCTGTTTAGTCATTGCCCTTATAGCCTGGCCTGTAACATTTTTTTCTTTCTTTCTTTCTTTCTTTAGATTATTTATTTATTTATTTATTTATTTTTGCATTTATTTTTATTCATTTTACACAAATGGAGTACAGCTGTTGTTTCTCTGGTTGTACCCAAAGTTTCGATGGAGCCAAATCTGTCAGTCCATCACAGATCAGACCAGCCTTTGGTCTAGGGCTAACTTGCCACAATCATGAGGCAATACCTTTTCGTGTTCTTTACTTGCTGTCCTGTGGATTAAATGGTTTTATCGTTCTGGTTGGAAGAAATGCAAAATATCCCCAGTTCTATTTTAGTATCAGTTATTTTTTCCTTCCAATTGTTTTGAGTGGATTCCTCTGATCTCAGGTCATTCTTTCACCACCGTGTGCCCATCAAGACTCAGCCAAAGCCTGCAGGGAAGCCCACTGTGGGTTCCTAGTGTTTTTGCTGTGCATCTCTTCTCAGGACTGTCCTGTGAAGTCTAGCCTCTTTAGCTGCTTGGATTCCCACCTCCTCCATTCTATGAGACCTCTGGCTTCTACCTGGATTTCCCCTCACTACACTGAAGCCCGAGCACCCCCTCAGGCAGTGAGATGGCATTCCTGGGACACATCCTGTTTCCCTTCTTTCAAGAATCACTGCTCTGCCCTGGCTGGTATCCACTTTCAAAAAATTCTTATTTTATGCATTTTGTTGTTTCATTATTTAAACCAGGAAGATGAGTCCAAAACCTGTCACTCCATCTTAGCTGGATATATATTAATCTCATCTTCATGGGGAAAATTTATAAAGAAGAATTATAATAATTATTTCAAGAATTCTGTTGAAAAAAGCCTTTCCAAAATTAATTGAATTTAGACAAATTGCTGGATTTTTTTTTTTTTTTGGCAATGCAGTTAAACAGTTTCCTTTTCTGTATTTTTTTCTTTTTAAATTTTTTTCAATGAAATCATTTTTTATCAAGAACTTTTCTTTTTTCTTTTTTTTTTTTCTTTTTTGGAACTGGGGATTGAACTCAGGGACACTCGGCCACTGAGCCACATCCCCAGCCCTATTTTGTATTTTATTTAGAGACAGGGTCTCACTGAGTTGCTTAGGGCCTCGCTAAGCTGCTGAGGCTGGCTTTGAACTCGCGATCCTCCTGCCTCAGCCTCCCAAGTCGCTTGGATTACAGGCGTGAGCCACCACACCCGGCGCAAGAACGTTTCTTATCCTTATAAATTTTATAAAAGATTCTTTTGTTCCATATTTGTATTGTTACATTATAGTTACATAGTGATGGGACTTGTTACATATTCGTACATGCCCACAATGTAGCAACAGAATTCGGCCAGTGTCATTCCACAGTATTTCCCTTATCTGTCCTTTCTTCCCACCCTCTCTTCCCCTTCCTCTAATCTACTGATTCTCCTTAAATTTTCATGAGGTCCACTCTTATTTCTTTTCCCTTTTTCTAACTTCCACATGTGAGAGAAAGCATACAGCCCTTGTCCTTCTGAGTTTGACTTATTTCACTTAATATTCACAAGTTTTATCCACAAATTTTCCTACAAATGATATATTTTATTTTTCTTTCTGGCTAACTAAAACTCCATTGTGTATGTGTACCACATTGTCTTTGTCCACTCATCCGCTGATGGACACCTAGGCTGATTCCACAGTTTGGCTATTATAAATGGTGTTACTATAAACATGGGTGTACTGTATTGCTGGAGTATGATGACTTTCATTGTTTAATATGAACACCAAGGAATACAGCTGGGTCATATGGTGGTTCCAGGACTTGTCCTTTGAGCTGGATAATGTTTTTTAATCCATTCGGCCAGCCTATATCCATAATCTAAGAGTTGAGACCATTTACATTCAATATTATTATAGACAGAAGTTTATTAATTCCTACCATTTTGATTTATTTCTAATGTTTAATATGGTTGTTTCTCATTTGCTTAGTTATTCCTCAAATGATATTTGTTCATTTGTGAACTCAAGTTTGGTTTTGATTTCTTCTGTGGGGAGTATTTAGGTATTTTCTGTAGTGCTGAATTCTTTTAGTTTTTGCTTATCTTGGAAGGTTTTCATTTTCTCTTCAACTCTGAAGCATACTTTGCTGGATGTAGCAATCTTGGTTGATAGTTATTTTCTTTCAGTGTTTGGAACACATCATTCCAAGCCTTCCTGGATTTTAGAGTCTGGGCTGAGAAATCGAAAATCATTCTGATTGACTTGCCTCTAAATATGACCTTTTGTTTTTCTCTTGAGGCTTTTAAAATTCTATCTTTGTTCAGTATGTTAGGCATATTAATTATAATGTGTTGTGGAGAGTTTCTTTTTTGATCTTGTCTGTTTGGGATTCTGAATGCCTCCTGCATCTGGATGTCCACCTCATTCTCAAGGTTTGGAAAATTTTTCTGTTATTATTTCCCTGAAGAGGTTATTCATTCTGTTGGCCTGCATATCACCACCCTCCTCAATTCCTGTGATTCTTAAATTTGGTCTTTTTTTTGTACCTTTATTTTGTTTATTTTTATGTGGTGCTGAGGATCAAACCCAGTGCCTCACACATGCTAGGCAAGTGCTGTACCACTAAGCTACAGCCTCAGCCCCTAAATTTGGTCTTTAGTGTTATCCCATAATTCTTGTATCACAGTTGATCACAGTTACTTATTTTCTTTTTTTTTAAGTACTATCTGAATGTTTGAGACTGCCCACTTTGACTTCCAGTTCTGAGATTCTGTCTCAGCATGGTCTACTCTCTTAAAGATATTTTCAACTGAACATTTTATTTGATTTATTGCATTTTTCATTTGCAAGATTTCTGTTTGCTTCTTTTTCAATATCTCTATCTCCTTATTGAATTTCTCATTCATATCCTTTATTGACTTCCTTAATTCATTCAGTTGTTTTTCTGTGTTCACTTGGAATTCACTGATAATTTTTATAATAATACTTTTTTATCAGTAAATAAAATGTAATTATATAAATGCATAAACTTAAAACATATTCATTAAAAACTTAAATTAAATAAGGGTAAAATTTTAAAATTATTCTCATGTCACATCTCTTCATTAGCATTCCAAACAGAAGACACAAAATAAATGATAAAAAATAAACATCAAATTTTAAAACCGAAGTTATTTAAGTAGAGCTGAGTGGTTTTTTGATACAATTGTAGCACATATATTTATACATATGACACCTACATCTAGAAATTTACAAATTTCAAAGTAATATGAATCATCTAACATTGCAAAATATTTTTCAGACATTAAGTAACACTGTTGGGACTTCAGTACTAATTGATAAATACCATTAGAGCCAGAAATTGGAATCCAAAAAAAAAGAACACTCGGCACTACTTGAAAACATCCATTTGTTGTTCAAGAATCTGTTACATTGCTTTATAAGAATAGCATTTGATAGATGAATTGTCTGTTTAAAAATTAACCTCTCAGGGCTGGGGCTGGGGCTCAGTGGTACAGTGCTTGCCTGGCACATGTGAGGCACTGGGTTCAATCCTCAGCACCACATAAAAATAAATGAATAAATAAATAAAGTTATTATTTAAAAACAACCTCTCAACTCCATTCTGATTTCCAATAGTGTCTGTCTTGACATCAGCAGCCATCCAACCCAGAAATGTTCACGATGTTCTGATTTAATTCTTTATCTGGTATTTCATTTGCTTCAAAGTTTTTGGAGTCTAAAACATTGAAGGGATAGGTCTCCCTTTCCTTTAGATAGAAGTTATAATAGGAAATAAGAAGTACTTTTCTTAGAGGTTGTTTAACTAATTAACAAAAAGAAGTTCCACTTTATATACAATAGATAGATCAAAGGGCACTGTGCTGTCTTTGAGAGAGATGCCAAGTGTGCTTGATTGATATGGCTGTTTGTTTTTGTTTTTTGTTTTTGTTTTTTTGGTACTAGGAATTGAACCCAGGGGCACTCGACCACTGAGCCATCCCCAGCCCTATTTTGTATTTTATTTAGAGACAGGGTCTCACTGAGTTGCTTAGGGCCTCGCTAAGTTGCTGACTTTGAACTCATGATCCTCCTGCCTCAGTGTTTGTTTTTCTTGACTCAACTTTAAACCATGATGCTAAAAACCTATATAACTTATGAGAATGGCCTCTACTCTTATCATTCCTAGTAAGACAAAAACCAGAACCAATTAAAGGTTTTTGTGATGTTTTTCTTAGAGGAATAGGAGAAGTTATCTTATTTTGATTATACTTATGCTCATTAGATTCACTCAGAGCTTGCAACGTTTTCCCTTTCATGTAAGCTCAAGAGATTGTACTCAAGGTGAACGAAAATAGTTAAATTGTGCATGAAACAGTAAAGTAGGAACTGAGATGTGAAACTTACTTAGAACTAAGCCATGAAACAGTAAAGTTAGAACTAAGCCTCAGATCTTCGAGTCTGTGTCGCTTTATTCTCATGGCCGATGCCTTCCGCCCACCAAGCTGCAACACGACCCCTGCTAAGGCTGGACCTCAGCAAGACCCCCTTGTAGATATTGTATCCACAGCCTGTGTTAACTCTCTATTTTTTGATATAAGAGAGGATGTCCATGATTGAGACTCGAGGGCCAACTCTTGCTGTTCTTCCTTGGGGCCTGGTTGTTACTCTGGGCTTTTGTTTCTTCTATTCTTTATATTGAAGTATAGCTGAAATCTGAAGGTCATCAATTCGTATGTGGAGCAAGTCATGCTGCCTTTTGGTTTAGGTCCGCAGAAGAGTCTTTACCCTGTGAACTTGTAGATTGCCAGCACAGACTCAGGTTTGAGCCAGTCAGCTGACTCCACAGCTCCAAGCTAGAAGCTTAAGGCATGCTAAGGGGGCATCTCAGATTAATGAGGAAATGATATAAAGTGTTGAATCACCTGGAGGGTAGTTCTGGAGGCTGGAAGTCCAAACAGTCTGGTGCAAGCTCTGTTGTGGTCCCCTTTGATTGCCTAGAGCATATTCTTGAATATTTTACCAATTGCTTTTTCAAACTCTACCATTGTGTGTTCATTTTTTGGATGAATATGGATAGTTTTCCATCTTAGACAAATTTTCCAGATCAGAATTGTATTTTAAAGCAGATTCATAGCCAGGCATGGTGGTGCATGCCTATAATCCCAACAGTTCCAGAGGCTGAGACAGAAAGATCAGGAGTTCAAAGCCAGCCTCAGCAACATAACAAGGCACTAAATAAAATACAAAATAGGGCTGGGGACATGGCTCAGTGGTTGAGTGCCCCTGAGTTCAATCCCTGGTACCCCCCCCCTGGAAAAAAGGTAGATTCTTTCAAAATTATTGCAAGAGTAGGTTTTAAATATTCTCATTCCAAAGAAATAAGTACATGAGGTAATATGTTAATTAGCCTAATTCAAATATTTTCCAGTGTATACAATGTATTGGAACACTACATTGCATCTGTACAAATACAAACAACTATATTTTGTCAATTAAGAAATGTAGTGGCTGGGGATGTAGCTCAGTTGGTAGAGTGCTTGATCACATGCACAAGGCCCTGGATTCGATCCCCAGCACCACAAAAAAAAAAAAAGAAAGAAAGAAAGAAAGAAAGAAAGAAAGAAAGAAGAAAGAAATATAAAAATTAATTTTAAAAACTAGATTATTTTGTCAAAGAATGATCAATAACGAAGTTTACTAATTATTAAGTGTGAATGGTCAAAGACTCCCTGTGTTACTGAATAGCAGTAACTGTGGACTGGAACACATTTCCAATGCCCATGCACCTTCTCAGTTCATCTTTAGCAGACTCCTCCCTGGGATCCATTGAGGGGATTAAGTCACCAGCCACATAAATGCTGGAGTCCAGAAACCCCCCGTCTTGCCTTCACCTTTGCCACCTGCTATCCTGGCCCAATCTGCCAGGGCCCTTCCTCTGTTCAACTTCAACAAGTTCAACAAGGTCAGAGCCTGAAACTGGAACGATTGAACAGAACAAATAAATGTTCAAGAATGAACCCTAGCGGTTCCATTATCCAACCCCTCAACTTATTCCATGAAATCACATATTTATTAATGATCAATTGAGCACCTGCCAGCTAATCTTCAAGATAGGAGAGAGGAAAAGACAAAAGGAACCCATTTACATTCTGGGAAGGGGATACCCAATTGGGGAAAACAAACAAGACAACTCTGACACGTGAATAGAACTTATGCAGAGGAAGCCAAGAAGAAGTAGGAAATGTTAAACAGCCAGGTATCATGAAGGAGTGGAAAGGAAGTTGAATAAGGATCTACTAAATTAAAAAGCACTGGATGGTTTCACAGGTTTTAGTTTCAAACACCAGTCTGGACCTTTACATTTGGCTGACTGGACCTGGTGGGTTTCTCACTCAGTTCCTGGTGTGGCTCCTTCCCCTGAGTGAGCGGCCCCTGCACCCTCAGATTGGCTCCAGCTCTGGAGAAACTCAGTCACCAACCTAATCCTGGCTAGCTGTGCTCTGCACCCTCCCAACAGCAGGAGATAGGGGTGGCAAAGACTCGCAAATGACAGCACTTTTCAGAGTCAGGCACAAGAGCAGGAGTCCGTGAGGGAGACAGGGAAGGAGCATCCAGGGAGGTAGGAGAAGCAGGAGGTGAGGCCATCAGGGAGTTCCTGGGAGAAAGGAGTTTTAAGCAGAGGGGAAGAGTAGCCACCCTGATTGTGGAGGAAAACCAAATGGAAACTAGGGTGTGCTGGTTTCCACAAGGTGATGGATATATTCTCCCTGGTCATTTAGGAGAGCAATGGGTGGCAGGGCAGCCAGGAGAAGATATGGGGGAGCAGGTGCAGGCAGGAGGAAGTATGGGGAGCAGGCAGGGGTGAGGAACCCTTTTCAGGAAGTTTGGCGACACCTAGAGGACTGAGAGAGGATTTCCTCTAGGAGCAAAAAGCTCACCTAGGTTGCTGGAGGTCTCACCAATGCCAAGAGGTGAGGCTCAGAGACTCTGCATCAGCAGGGAAGGGGACCTTCAGGGCTGTGGCAACAGCTGGCACTGGAGCCAACGTTCTTTCAGGGCAGATGCAATGTGGGAATCAGGCACAGGACCTATAATCCCAGCTATTCAGGAGGCTGAGGCAGGAGGATCACAAATTTGAGGCCTGTATGAAGACCTCATCTCAAAGTAAAACATCAAAAGGGACCAGGTGTGATGGTAGATGCCAATATCCTAGTGACTCAAGAGGCTGAGGCAGAAGGATCACAAGTACAAGGTCAGCCTCAGCAACTTAGCATGACCCTGTTTCAGAACAAAAGGGCTGGGACGTAGCTCAGTGGTGGAGCACCCTGCGTTCAATACTCAGTACCTCCAATAATTAATTAATTATTCAGAGTGCTTGCCTAACGTGGGTGAGGTCCTAGGTTAAAACCCCAACATCACAAACACCCACTCAAGGAGATAGATGCCAGGTACACTCTCCTTCCCGCGTGCAGCAGTGCAAACAGGGGTTAGTCAAGTCTCAGTGTGAGGGACATGAGCAGACCTAGGTGACAATGACGTGTCTCTTAAGAATATGGAACGTGCTGGGCAGATGAGGAGGGGCAGCCAGCTGGGCACAGGGCCCAGACACTGCACAGGCCAGGAGGCAGGAAGTGTGGTCTCTGCTCTGCCAGCGTGTGACTGAAGTCACTTTGGGGGTGTGGGGTGCCCTCCAGCCTGGCAAGAACCCAGAGGGCTGTCCACGGGCCACCTCCTGCTCACAGCCCATGGTGGTCCATTGCCTAGAGCAAGCGGGGGCACAGGAAGCACCAGGCTCCAGAGCTGTAAGATGACAGGTGTGTGTTTTAACCCACTAGGTGTATGCAGCTTGCTGGGGTGGCCACAGGAAACCAGCACGCACGGGCACGCACACACACGCACGCACCTGCAAACAGTGATTTTTTATAAGTGCCTAGGAAGAAAACCATGACACTTTACCAAAGGGCATTTTCAGGGACCTGAATGAGTAATTGGGTCGTGAATGTGTGTGGTGGATGGAGAGGTGACGTTCCCAGCCAAGCCGGTTCAGGGCGGGTCTAGTCGTGAGTACAGCACACAGTAGACAGCAGGGGTCTCGAGAGGACAACACCTGGTTAATGCCACATGTATTTCATGGCATGTGTCCAGAGGAGTGTCAGACGAGGTTGGATGGAGCGCATGGTGCCCCTGTGAACTTGCTTTATTTCAGTTTTGCAGAGCTTGCCAAGCAAGCGTGTCCCACCCAGCTGCACCTCAGCCCCTATGGGACTTCACTGAGCGATGTCATGGGCTGGGTGGAGGCCGTCCCTGCAGGCAGAGGGCCGAGCTGTGCCCTGTGGAGGGACAGGCGGTAGGGAGGGAGGCTCAGGGCTCTCCCTCAGCATCGCAAAGACATGGAGCAGGGCCAACGGGAGGTGAAGGGACAGGGCTGGAGAACAGCGAGCAGAGTGCACCTGATGGGGGGGGGGTCTCTGCGGACTGGGGAGCGGGGTGCTCAGGAGCCAGGGCAGGAGGCAGAGGGCTGCTCACAGACCCAGAAGTTCTGGGCGGTACATCTGCTGTCGTTCCAGTCCTCCGAGGAGAGCTCCACGCAGTCCTCCTCTCCATCATTGTTGGGCTCCCCCGCCTTCCAGAAGCTGTGAATTCCATCAGGGGTGCCCTGAGCCCAGTGCCACCAGAGCGCACCCCAGCCCGCCCTGAGGAGCTGCCCCACAGCTTCAACCCAGGAAGCCCATCTATGGGCCAGACGGTGCCGAGGAACTCAGGGACAGGTTTCCCAAAAGGTGAAGTCCAACCTCACCTTCCTGAAAATCAGCTCCAGCAAAGGACAAGTGCAGGTTCTGGGGCCCAGACTGAGGCTGCTGGGATGAGGACCCCCAGGGGAAGGACTGTGTACTACCCCAAGTTTCTTGATGGCTTTCAGTACCAAAGCCTGAGTTGGGGGGCCGGTCCTTTCCCTGCCCGCCCTGCACCCACTTGTCTCTGGGGAGTGTCACCTGAGCTGGAGAGGGGTGTTGTCCACCCAATGCCAGGAACCTTCGTTGTTGAGGTCACTGAGGCCGATCCAGGTACGCTGGCTCTTTCTGATGTCCCAGTACCTCAGGAATCTCTGAGGGGGTAGGGGCGGCATTAGGAGGAAGATCCTTTCCCTGGTCTATCCACATTCCCACTGTGTTCTGCTTCCATGGAAGTTCTTTCTGCGTCTAGCCCAGAGCCCTAGTCAAGCTGTAGGCACTGGAATGTGCATTTGGGCTGTGGGTGTGAGCACACACGTGTGGAGATGTGCTGACATGTCAGCCTACAGTTGTGTCCAGGGAGGGATTAGCCTGGCCGCAGTGCTGCTCTGAGCTTCCCTTCTGTCTGTGCTCGCCTCTCCTGTGCATCCTTCTCCTTCCAGACATCCCCAGACCTTTAGGATTCCTCCTCCTGGAAGCCTTCCCTGACTGCATCTCCTCCAACCCCACACAGCTGCCCACCAGGCCTCCCACCCCCAAGGGCCCAGGAAGGTGGTGGAGGACCAAAGCGTCCTCTCCTGGACCTTTTGATGGCCCAGCCCCAGGCAGGAAGCTTGGGCAGCTACCTGCTCTGCGATGTTGTTGATGATCACCAGGTGGCCCCCCATGTCCTGGCAGGAGGAGATGGCATCTTCCCAGCTGCCCAGGGTCCGGGAGAAGAGGTAGCAGCTTCCCTGGAATGGCTCCCAGTTCCAGGGGCAGGGTCGGCACAGGCCGGCTGGGGAGGAGAGTGTGTGGGACACTTGGCTTGACTACTGGGACTCCTTCCCCTGCCTCAGCCTGGGAAGCCCGGGGAGGGGCCCTATGATCAGCTGTCAGCTCAGTCCCCAAGAATCCCAGGAGCAAGATCCCAGCCCTGGCCTGCCCTCCTCAGACTGGCAGCCAAGGTGAGCCCAGCCCCTCCTAGGGCCCCCAACTCCCTGCTGACCCAGGCCTCTGACACTGACCCAGGGAGGCATTGATCCAGGCCAGCTGCTGACAGATCTGGCACTGAGCAACGGCACCTGCAACCGAAGGGTTTCAGTTATTAATCACCTGCTGTGTTCCCTGCAGAGAGGGCCCCATGAGCATGTCCTCTGTGGGTCTCACAGTGACCATGAGAGCCCACTCTGCAGACTAGAACACTGAGCCTCAGACGTGCCCAACATTGCCACCATACATGCGTCCCCCACCCCACAGCAGTGGGGTGCCACACAGCCTTGAAGCCCTCTCCTGCTCAGCCCCTCACCCAAACTGGAGTCACCTTGACGATCCTGGACCTTTTCCTGCGGGGATCCAGGCACCCTGGAAACTGCAAGAGAGAAGAGATACCCCCTTCTTCTGAGCACCAACTGTATGCCTGGCCCTGTGCCTAAGCTGTACACAGGGGAGGATAAGCTCCCTAGCACAGATGAAGAAACAGGCTCAGAGAGGGACAGTAAGCTGCCCACGATCACACAGGAAAGGATGTGTAGCTCCGATGTCCTGCCCCAAGGGGGCTGGGGGCAAGACAAGGACCATCCCCAGGGCTGGGGTATAGCTCAGTAATGCAGCACGTGCTAGTGTGTGCAAGGCCCTGATTTGGTCCCAGCATTTTCCGGGCCTGGGGGGTGCCAAGGGGAACCAAAGTAACACCTAAAGAAGCCTGGATTCCGAGACCCCAAACCCCAGACAGAGCCCCCTCCCTGCCTCACCTTGAACCAGAGTGATCACCAAGAGCATGAAGCAGAGGCCCAAAAAGCTGAGAAGCAGCAACAGAAGCCAGGGGACCCGGGTCAGACAGCCTGCAGGAACGGCAGATGGGTGGAGCTGAGCTTCAGGGATGGCTCTCTGCAGGAGAGGACCCCTGCCACCCCATCCACGACACCCTGAGACTCCCTCAGTACCTGGGAAGCGATCTGGGCTCTGAGTGAGCATCTCAGGGTCTTTCTCGGTGAATCTCTGACCTCCGAATTCTGCCTTCTCCTCTAAAGGGAGCACCACACTCTCAGCTGAGTTTGGAGGACCAGGGCTGGAAGTCAACCACCTCCCCCATCCCAAGATGGAGGCCACACTCAGCGCCCCCCATCTGGGACCCGCCTCCCCCGTAGCACCCAGGGAGGCCCAGCCTCACCCAGGAGCCCTGGTGCCCTGGGTTCTCGCTCTCCTGCCATCTCTTTGTGTCCACACCCCTCTGACCTCCCTTCTGCCCTGAGGTTCTTATAGCCCCATCGCTGCCCCCTGGTCCATTTCTCCCTGACTCAGGAAAAACAACAAGGAACAGGGTGGGAACACCCTCACCCCGGAAAAGCGGGGGGAGAAATGAAGCGCCTGACACAGCGAGGGGAGGGGGACTGGGTGGGGACAGGAGCTGCCAGAGGCCCTGTTGCAACTCCCATCAGCACTGGGAGCTTGGGCCTGGCCTCAGGGCAGCCTGGGTCTCCTGGCTGGGAGCTGGGCGGGTGCCAGCCTCCCACTGTCATCCCAGCTTCTTACTGGGCACAGGTGATGGTGGAAATCGCCTGCTCCAGTGGAAGGTCCTGGCCATCACCAGCCGCAAGATCTACAGACGCTGCTCTTCAGAGTGCACTGGACACAGGCAGCTCCAGCTGCGGCAGAGGAGCCCCGATGTCCAGGGCCCACTGTGGTCTCTGGCTTTGCAGGTGCTGTCCCGGCCTTCCCAGTGGCCAAAGTGCTTTGGAAGCTTGTCTGGCCTCCCTGATGACAGGGTACTAGGGCCCTTCCCCTAGCGCTCCCTGCTGGCTGCACCCTGCGCCTGCTGAGTGTAAACCAACCCATCCCAGCTGAGGCCTGCGTAAGAGATCCCCCTGCGGAGCCTTGTGCGGTTCAGCCCACACAGCCAGACCACCCACAGCCTGGCTGCCTCTCCTCTTGGTCTCTTGGGGCTGCCATGACCAAACCTCACAGGAGGCTGGCCAATGAGCAACAGAAATGTATTTCTTGCCATTCTGGGGTCCCCTCCTGTCCCTAAGGCTAGAGCAGGGCATGGACCTTGGCCACATCGTGTCCCAGAGCTCTGTCACAGCCTCTGCGCTCTGTGCTTGTTGACCTGGACAGCCACAGTGGACACAGCATGCTGCTGTCTGTGTTCTGCGTGGCAGACTCGGTGGATGGGGCAGCTGGATGATGGTCCAGGGGTCAAGTTGTCTCTTGGGGTTGCCCATCCAGGATATTTTGGCTGCCTCTGGAGCTGCGGGGTCTTGGACTGCCAAAAGTGCGGTGACAGTCCAGTCTTTCCTTCTTTTTTTCTTGGCTGTGGACACCTTTCAGCACTGCCTCGGGCCTGCAGAGCCTTTGCATTGGCTTCAGTCCTTCACGCTTGGCGCCATCTTGGTGAAAACCTGGGGTCTCCTTGGCAAGGGTACCATCCCACTATGAGAACTCTGTCCTGTGACCCAGTTTCCCATCAGTGGGCCCCCCTCCTAACTCTATCAATTTGGAGGAGGACCAATATTTCAATGAATGGATTTTAAGGGGAACAATCATTCCACAAATCATGGCTCTAGCCTTGGTCTGGTCCTACTTCTTTTGGGAAAGATTTATAGGGTGCCTGAGCAAAGGTCATCCTCCTCCTGATGGCATCCAACCTGGAGACCCCCCCCCAAAGCACCTTCACAGCCCTAGTCCTCCCAGAGCTTCCTAATGCCTCTACCTAGGTGACCCCTGGTACCTGTGATGTGCACTCCCTTGCTGTTTGTGATGAGTAATAAACTGGAATTTGTTCAACACAGGTGTGTTTCTGGTGGTCTTTACTGGTGGTGGGGGGAGGGAGGCAATAACATTCTTTACAGAAATCCTCTGGGAAAGATGCAAACAGTGTCCACTTTGCAGATGAGGAGACTGAGGCACAGACAGCTTGCAGGTGGTGGGGCTGGCATTTAACCCAGGCAGGGTCCCCCAGAGTTCAACCTTCGCCAGCACACTAAGCAGACCCTGAAACACAGATCTGAGGAGAAGAGGAATTCATCAGGGACAGGACAGGAAATGCAGCAGCGGGAGGGGGATCCTCTTTTCTCCATTTGAGTTATTGTCTGCTGTTCTTTCATTTCCTCCTGAAGGAGAACCTTGATTTTTTTTTTATTCTGATTTTAAAAACACATTGCATAATATTTACCCTTTTAACCATTGAGAGTGGGTCACTCAGGAACTCAGGACCCCCACAGAGCCATGCAAATGTCCTCACCACCTAGTTCAGGACAGTCTGATCTCCACAACAGGAATATGGCCTCCTCCCAGGCCCCCGAAAACAGAACACTGCTCTCTGGGTCTGCGGGTCTGCCTGCTCTGGAGATCTCACATCAATGGATGACACAGTCAGCGACCTCTTGTGTCCATCTGCTTTCACTGAGCAGAGTGTTTTCCCACTTTATCCACATTGAGTATGAATCAGTAATTTATTCTTTTCAGGAGCTGAAAATATACCTTTGCTGGATTGAGGATTCTTGGTTGACGTTCCTTTTTTCTTTTAGTACTTTGAATATGTCATCTCACTGCGTCTCACCTCCAAGATTTCTGAAGAGAAATTAACTTATAAAAATAACAGTAGTCTTTAGCAACATAATTGTATGTGGTGGTTATATAATGGTCTTAGGGAGGGCCTCTGGGCAGTCAGATGCCTCCCTAGAACCTCTCTTGTCCTCTTGGTTTGATGTGTCTGCATGTGACTGTCCCCATGTTTATTCTGCATGGAGTTCTCTGAGCTTCTGGATTTGTAAGCTCTTCACACATGGAAAGTTCTCGGTCATGACTTTTTCAAATTCTTTCCTGCACCTTCCTCTCCCTCTTTACTTCATGACACTTCTGATGCAGGTATATTGGCATTCTTTGTTGCTGCTATTGTTGTTCTAGTTCATTATGCATGACAGGAGAATGCACTTCGACACGCCATACGCTGATGGAGTAGAACTTCTGGTTGTACATGATGTAGAATCACACCAGTTGTGTAGTCATATATGCACATAAGGTAATAATGTCCGGTTCATCCTCCTCTCCTTCCTACCCACTCCCTTCATTCCCCTCTGTCTAATTCAAAGTAACTCTCTTCTTCCCTAGCCCCACCCCATTGTGAATTACCATCCACATATCAGAGAAAACATTTGGCATTTGGTTTTTGGGATTGGCTTATTTCACTTAGCATGATCGTCTTCAGCTCCATCCATTTACCTGCAAAGGTCAAAGGCCATCATTTCATTCATTTCATTCTTCTTCTTCTTTTTTTTTTTTTTTTTTTTGAACTGGGTATTGAACTCAGGGGCACTCAGCCACAGAGCCACATCCCCAGCTCTATTTTGTATTTTATTAAGAGACAGGGTCTCACTGAGTTGCTTAGGGCCTCTCTAAGTTGCTGAGGCTGGCTTTGAACTTGTGATCCTCCTGCCTCAGCCTCCCGAGTTGCTGGGATTACAGGCGTGCGCCACCACACCCAGCTGTCATTTCATTCTTCTTTAAAGCTGAGTAATATTCCAAATTTGTGTATATATACCACATTTTCCTTATCCATTCTCTGTTGAAGGGCACCTAGGTTAGTTCCATAGTTTAGCTATTGTGAGTTGAGCTGCTATAAACATTGATGTGGCTGCATCACTGTAGTATGCTGATTTTAAGTCCCTTGCGTGGGATAGCTGGGTCAAATGGTGGCTCCATTCCAAGTTTTCTGAGGAATATCCACACTGCTTTCCAGAGTGGCTGCACCAATTTGCAGCCCCATCAGAAATACCTGAGTGTACCTTTTCCCCACATCCTTGCCATATGTTGGCATTCTAAATGGTGTCCCAGAGTCTCTGAGACCCCGTTAAATTTTCTTTGTTCTATTTTTTTCTGTTCCTCAGATTAGATAAGCTCAATTGACCTTCTTCCAATCTGCTGAATATTTCCTCTGCCCACTCACCTCTGCTCTGAGCTCGTGATATGTATATATATTAGACTTTTCAGCTCCAGAATTTCTTTGTTCCTTTTCATAATTCCTATCTCTTTATGGATTATTTTATATCTAGTGAAATACTATTCTCATACTTTCCTTTAGTTTTTAGATAATGGTTTTGTTAGTCTTTGTGGGCACGCCTGCGTGTGTGTGTGTGTGTGTGTGTGTGTGTGTGTGGTGGGACTGAATCCAGGGCCCTGCACATGCTAGGCAAGTGCCCCACCATGGAGCTACATCCCAGCCCTTCTGTTAGCTCTCTAACATTGCATATGGAGCTGATTTCAAGTCTTTGTTAAGCCCAGCATGTGCGTTCTCTCGAGTATACTTGGATAGTTGCTGTGTAATTTTTTTCCCTGTGTTTGGGCAATACTTACCTGTTTCTTTGCTTGTTTCACATTTTTTCCTGAAAACTGGACATTGCAAATAATAAAACATAACAATTACGAAAATCACATTCTCCTCCCTCCTCAGAGTTTGTTGTTGCTGCTGATTGACAATTATTTTTTTGATGACTTTTCTTTTTTAATTTTTTTTTTTTTGTACTGGGTATTGAACTCAGGGGTACTTGACCATTGAGCCACATCCCCAGCCCTATATTTTATTTTATTTAGAGACAGGGTCTCACTGAGTTGCTTAGGGCCTCACAAAGTTGCTGAGGCTGGCTTTGGACTCGTGATCCTCCTGCCTCAGCCTCCCAAGCCGCTGGGATCACAGGTGTGCGCCACTGCGCCCGGCTTTAAATTTTTTTTAGTTGCCAATGGATCTTTTATTTTATTTTATTTATTTTTATGTGGTGCTGAGAATCAAACCCAGTGCCTCACATGTGCCAGACAGGCACTCTGCCACTGAGCCCAACTCCAGCCCCTTAACAACTTTTCTAAATGAATTTTGTAAATGTGTGTTCCCCGTCAGTCTCTGGAGTCTCAACTTGAGTCCCTATTCCCTTAGTGATTAGCTAATGATTGGACAGAGATTTCCCTGAGTGCTAAGCAAAGTTCTCTCTGGCTATTTGCGAAGGTACTATGTGCTGGGGGAGCACTCCTTTACCTCCCACTAAGGGGCCACAGCTCTGCCTTAGCCTTCACTTCCTACTACGGCAGAACCTCAAAGTCAACCAGAGCTAAGAGTTTGGCTTTGTCAGATCTTTCCAGAACATGCACACCCATGATTTCTAAGATTCCCAAGAATATGTCAGAACTTTTCAATATCTCTAAAGACATCTCCTTCCTTCACTTTTCCTTTAAGATTTTGTTCTTAGAATGAAAACAAAATCAGCCTACAAAACAGATAGCTGCATACTACCGTGACACAGCCATATCAATGTTTATAGCAGCTCAATTCACAATAGCTAAACTATGGAACCAACCTAGGTGTCCTCAACAGATGAACAAATAGAGAAAATGTGGTGTATATACACAATGGAATATTACTCAGCCTTAAAGAAGAATGAAATGATGGCCTTTGTAGGTAAATGGATGGAACTAGAGAATATCATGCTAAGTGAAATAAGCCAATTCCAAAACACCAAAGTCCGATTGTTTTCTCTGTTAAGCAGATGTTGATCCACAGTGAGGGGTGGGTAGGGAAGAATGAAGAAACTTTGGATTGTACAGAGAGTGAGAGGAGAGGTGGGGCAGGTGGGGATGGGAAGGATAGTAGATTGAGGCGTGGATACCGTATATACATGTATGAAAATATTTTTTTAAATTTATCACTGACAAAAAAGTTAATAAAGATAAATAAATAAATAATTCTTAAAAAGAAGTCTGGGCCAGGCGTGGTGGCGCACGCCTGTAATCTCAGCCACTCGGGAGGCTGAGGCAGGAGGATCGCGAGTTCAAAGCCAGCCTCAGCAACTTAGCGAGGCCCTAAGCAACTCAGTGAGATCCTGTCTCTAAATAAATACAAAATAGGGCTGGGGATGTGGCTCAGTGGTCGAGTGCCCCTGAGTTCAATCCCTGGTCCCCATTGCCCCCCCCAAAAAAAAAGAAGTCTGGCAGAAGTCTGGTAGTAAAGTTGTAATGTTGGAGGGATCAGAGAGAGAGAGAGAGAGAGCGCTAGCTGCTCCAGTAGACACCCAGCATCAACTGCCAGATGAGGCAAGGAACAAGCCCTCAGATGGTCCCACTCCCCAGCCAGCTTCTGCATCCGGAGCACAGGTGAGCTACCCCTCCTGAGCCCTGCCCAAATTGCATATCCATAAAATAGACCAATAATTGTTACTCTTTTTTTTTTTTTTTTGGAACCAGGGATTGAACTCAGGGACACTAGGCCACTGAGCCACATCCCCAGCCCTATTTTGTATTTTATTTAGAGACAGGGTCTCACTGAGTTGCTTAGGGCCTCGCTAAGTTACTGAGGCTGGCTTTGAACTCGCAATCCTTCTGACTCAGCCTCCCAAGTCACTTGGATTACAGGCATGCGCCACCGCGCCCGGCTTATTGTTACATTTTTAAACTATGTGTTTGGGGGCGTTTGTTACACAGTAATAAATAATTTGAAAAAGAAAAAGAGAGAGAGAGAGAGTTGCATACCCATGCTTATTGTGACACTCTCATGGGAGAAGAGATGTCTCAGAGAAGAGTCCAAGAGTTCCCAGAGGAGACGGGAACTCGGCTCAGGACCCTCAGGGTTCTTGGTGTACTTGAAGGAAAAGACTCTCAGCAGGAGCCAAAGACATAAAGAGAGGTTTGCTTAGGAAGGTAGGGAGAAGATGGGCTCTGCTAGGGTGGGGGGTCCAGTGTTTATAGAAGGGCTGTATCAGGGGCCAACTGGAGTGGAGCCAGGGGGGTGGAGCTGCACCATTTCACACCAGTTTTTCCTGCATTTGTGTATTTCCCTCATTTTACAAGGTCATGAACCAAGGGCATGTTGCTCAAGATTTACAACTATAAATTTCAGTTGTGGGTGTTTCAGTATTTCTTCTGCATTTCAGCTGTGGGCGTTTCAGTATTTCTCTCTATCCTAAATCCCCATCTCAGCACTCTTTGTGATAGCTATGATATGGAACCAGTCTAGGTGCTCATCAATTGTTGAATGGAGAAGGAAAACGGAGGACGTATACACAATGGAATATTATTCAGCCATAAAGAAGAATTGAATCTTGTCACTTGCACCAAAATGGAGGGAAGTGGAGGACATAGTGTTAAGCTGATAAGAGACACCACCACAAGTGCTTCCTCACGTGTGGAAGTGAAAAAAGTCAACTTGAAAGCAGCAGAGTGATTATGAGAGGGGAAAGAGTGGAAAGAGAGGCTGGATCTGGTCATGTATGATGTCATACAGAACTCCATTGATAGGTATAAGTAAAATGTGTTAATAAAATAAAATAAGATTTCTGGTTAGGCTAGCTTTTGTCGAACACCTGGGGAACTGTGATTTAAACCATTTGGAAGGTGCGTCCTGGGAAGAGGCTTTTAGCCCTGGGCAAGTCCAAGTGAAGTCACATAAAGACAAACCTTTCAGAGCAGAGTTTCCAGGTGAGCCTGGACCCCTCAAATGACGTGCTCTTGGGTAAAAGTCTGAATGAACTGCAGGTCTGCTCTCCTCTAGTATCAAGAAAACAGATGGCTTGTTTGTTTCTTTGCTCGTTGGAGACTGGGTCTCACCATGTTGCCCAGCATGGCCTTGAATTCCGGGGCCTTGGCTTAAGCTGGCTCCTCCTGTGCCAACTTCCCAAGTCGCTGGAACTACGGGTGCCACTTGCCCAGCTCTGCTCCTCTGATCCAGGGAACAGAGAACAGGACAGGGAATAGTTAAAATTTTGGAGAGCTTGCTGGGTTTTTTTTTTTTTTTTTTTACTAAATGCTCCCCAAATTACTGTAAGCTTTTGGTTAATTTCCAGGGTTCTGAAAAATGCTGATTTTGTCCAATCTTGCCAGATTTTTTCTTTGCTTTTGAAGAACGGCAAATTTGACTCCACCTTCTTGCTGACATTCTCTTTTTTCCTCTCTCTCTCTCTTTTTTTCTTTTTCGATGCACTTATTGACTAACTGAGACAGCAGAAGTCTCTCACACTGGTGTTTGTGTCCTTTCGACATATCCCTATCGGTTTTTTGTTGATCAGTTTTTCTTGGTCTCTGGACGAAGAAGATGATCCTGATTTTCTCGCTCCTCACCCTGGAATCAGCAGTCTTCCCAAAGAGCTGCGGTTGCTGCTAAGTGGAGAATAGCGTTTGCAAACCCAGACCTGGGAGTCAGGTGTACTGGTGGCTATTGGCAGTTTCCAGGCATTCCTGGTGGACAAATGGGATCACACACATGCACACACACACAGCCATGCATATCCCTATGCACACTCATATACACACAGGAGTCAGGCATGCATACACAGTAACCACACACATACGTGCATGCACACACACGTGCATACTCAAACACACACATGTATGTATACACACACACATAGCCATACGCACACATATGCACTACACACATATCATACACACATGACCACTCACACATACATGTATACAGGTGCTTATACCCATACACACACAGTCTGCACACATACCTATGCCCACACAAACATACACAAATGCACACTTCTGTATCCATTTCAAAAGTCAACAATTCACATCAACATCTCCAATTCAGTAACACAGGGCTCAGTCTAATGTTGTGCCTTTAATATTGATAGCCCTTTTCTTTGAAGGTGACAATCCTGGCTGCCACTATTCTTAACACATTTATTAATTTCATCTACTTAGTTGGCCAGGAACCCCTTCTCCTCTGTCTCCATCCTGTGTGAATGCTTTGCTCACCTCCTGGGACCTGGTGCCTCCCACCAGGTAGACAGACCCTGTCTGTGGTCCTCCGTGGCTCACCTGGACTCTGACTTCCCATGCAGGGCACCCCTACACATAGGTGCTCTCCTCAGATGCTGACCTGCCCTGTCACGCCCAAACTGGCTGCTTCAGTCTGTCCCCTGTCAGTCTCTGTGGCCGTGCAAGCCACTCATACTGAGAGCCAGGGCTGCCTGCCCCCTCAGGGGGATGTGCTCATCACCCACAGTCACCCGGGAAGGCTCATTTTCTCTCTGGAACTCAACCCAGAGACTGGCTTGCTTTCACCATGCTTTCCTTGAGATTGACACAATATTCCTGCACATTTAAAGGACTCAGCAGAATCATCCATGCATACAACGGGCAAAGGTCTGGTCAGGGGAACTAGCCTGTCCATCTCCTCAGACATTCATCAATCCTATGTGTTGGGGCCCTTTCAGACTCATCCTGGATGGTGTGGTCACCCTGCCGTGCTCTAGAGAACACCAGGACATTCTCCAACCCAGCCACATTGTCGTGTCTGTGTCTAGCCTCTTGTCTCCACCACCCTTCCTGGTCGCTAATGTCCACTCCTCCACGCTTTTCTTCTATGAGATCAATGTTTTAGTTTCGATGAATGAGTGAGACCATGTAGAATCTGGCTTATTTCACCTGCCGTGAGGTCCTCCAGCTCCATCGCATTGATACCAACGACAGCGTTCCAATCTCCTACCCGGCTGTGTGTGTGTGTGACATTTGCCTCACCCATTCCTCCACTGGCAGACACCTTGATTGAGCCCATATCTTAACTAGCCCTATTGAAAGGTATGGGGCCTACCCCAGATTTTTCTAGTTGTCACTAAGAAACGAGGTCATTCTTGTGCATTCTAGCCAGGACTGACAGCCCTGCCAGCAGCTTTGAGTACCTATTTTGCACTAAGTACCTTTTGCAGGTGACCTCAATCAATCTCACCACATGGCTGCTGCTGTTTTCACTTTACCTTTGAATGAACAGCAGCTCAAAGATTATGTCACCTGTCCCCAGCCCATCAGCTCAAAAACACCGGAGCCAACCTTCCAACTGTGGAAGCAAAAGGAACCACATCGTTTTCATTTGAGCCCAAGCTCCCGGCTCAAACCGGCTCAAGAAAAAAGGAGGTGCATTGCTTCCCCTAAGTGAGAAGGGAGGGTGAGAGGGGTCGGGATTCAGGCTCAGCATTTGTTTATTTGTCCCCCCAGAATGCAACCTTCTAGACCCAGGTTGGCAAGCATTTTCTGAAAGGGGCCAAATAATGAGCAATGTTTAGGTCTCGCAGTGTATGATGTCTGCACGATTCCGCTCTGGGAGCAGGGGAAGCCGCACGGACAATCTGTAAACATGGGCTTAAAACTGTTTTCATAAATAAACCATTTGTGAATACAGTCACGTGTCATGTAATGACATTTTGGTCAATGTTGACCACATAGATGACATTGGGTCCCCTAAGATGATGTCATCCAGTGACGTAACCGCTGTCTTGGTTTGTGTGTCTGCACCCTGTGATCTCCCAGCAGTGAAATCACCTGATGACGCATTTCTCAGAACGTACCCTCATCGTTAAGCGATGCATGGCTGTAAAACCACCCACGGAAACAGCCAGGGGCAGGCTGCTTCAGGCAGGAAACTGAGTCTCCTCTTCATTCCTGCATGCCCAGCATGGAGAACGGCATCCGGCATGTGGCAGGCTCACAGTCTATGTTAACAGAAGGAATAAGTAATTATTGCTTGTGTGTTCATGGTGGAGAAGTGGTTGTCACATCTGTGGTGACCCACTTGGGTGGAATGGTTGAACAGAGCATGTGAGATCCAGCCTGGGATGGCATGGCAGATCTATGGGAGCTGCTCTTGGTCCCTCAGGGTGAGGAGAGGGGCATCTCTTTGGTGCCTTTGACCCAGGAGATGTTCTTGCTCATGTCAGTCCTGTGAGGCAACCGTGTCCCCATTTCACAGATGGGGAAACTGAGGCTCGGGTGCATTGATCTGCTCACGGCACACCAGCGAGAGGCAGAGCAGGGGCAGAAAACCAGGTCCTCCAGGCTTGACATGCTCTTTGTGCTCAGCCGGGCTTCCGGAAGAGAGGGACTTCCCCGACTTCAAGACACATCAGCAGAACCAGGAGGTCACCCTCCCAGGAAAGCAAACAGGATGCTCTCCTTGGGTGGGGACACTACCACCCTTGTTAGTTATTAACCCATCCTCCTGGCATTGGTCATCTCGTGATTGGATTCAGGGATAGCCTCCAGCCTTCCCTCCCGGGGCCCCAGGTCTGGATGAGGGACTTTCAGTTCCTCCGAAAGATCTTGCTCTTTTCACTTCCTGATCTTTGTCTGCTCATCCCTGTAAATGGAATAGCCTTTCCTCCATCATCCTGTTCCACCTCTGCTCCTGTCCTCACCCTTCAGAAGGTGCCCTCCAGCTGGGCACGGTGCACACTCGTGGTCCCAGCTCCTCGGGAGGCTGAGGCAGGAGGAGGCTTGAGCCTAGGAGTTTGAGGCCAGCCTGGGCAGCTGAGAGGGACACAGTTTCAAGCAAAACAAGAACAAAGAAACAAATACAACAACAAAACTCTTCAAAAATAAAATAAGAACCCCACCTTCTTCCTCCTCAAAAAGCAGACTGTAACCTCCTTCAGGAAATCACCCAGATCCCCGGCCCCCCATCCACATGCCCCGCTGCTGCTCTGCCTCCTCAGGACCCTGCCAGAACCTGTTCGTAGGCTGGGCAGAACCTCCCTGTTCTCAGACCCATCTCCCCTCCAGCCTGAGCTTCACCTGGGGGATGATGCTGGTGATTCACGCTGCATCCCCACATCCAGCACAGTTCCTGGGACACAGTAGGTGTTCAACAAAAGTCCAGTGAAAAACTAAAGCCAGAGAGTGAATGGTCCCTTCCACGGCCCTGTTTGACATCTGTACCGCACAGACACACTTGTCTGCTCTGCCTGCACCCCAGCCGGCAGCCTCATCTCCGTCTGCCACCGACAAATCCTGTCACCACCTCCTCTAGGCAGCCTTCCTTCCCTTCCCATCTGGAGTCCCTTCCAAACGTCTTGGGTTGCACAGACCCTGTCACACTCTGTGAGATTTGATCTCAGAGCAGGTATAGTTCCCTCACAAAGATTTGCCCCAGGTCACCTGTCCATGGCTCAGCCTGTCACTGTCAACTGCTTTTGAGGCCTCAGCCTCACCTTCTGCGACATGGAACAGGCTGGGTCAGCATCCGAGAAACATGCCCAGAGCAGATCTCCTGGGCCTCAGCTAAGGTACAGACCAGGCACAGGGCGGCATGCGGGGCCAGTGTGGGAAGGAGGCTCAGCTTCCCTGTGTGCCAAGCACAGCGGTTCTCTGTTCCCTGGAATGGGCTCCGTTTTCCCTGGGCTTGTACCAGAGATCTGTGTACAGCCAAGACGCAGGCCTTCCTGTGCCCTTGCTTGCTCTCAGCAATGGACCATGGTGGGCTGTGTGGGCTGACAGAGCAGAGACCACACTCTGCCTCCCAGCCTGTGCAGTGTCTGGGCCCTGTGCCCAGCTGACTGTCCCTCCTCATCTGCCCTGCAGGAACGTTGGCTCCAGCGCCAGCTGTTGCCACAGCCCCGAAGGCCCCCTTCCCTGCTGATGCAGAGGCTCTGAGCCTCACCTCTTGGCATTGGTGAGACTTCCAGCAACCTAGGTGAGCTTTTTGCTCCTAGGGAAAATCCTCTCTCAGTCCTCTAGGTGTCGCCAAACTTCCTGAAAAGGGTTCCTCACCCCTGCCTGGACCTGCTTCCCCATACTTCCTCCTGCTTGCACCCGCTCCCCCACACCTTCCCCTGCCTGCATCTGCTCCCCCACACACCTTCTCCTGGCTACTCCGCCACCCACCACTCTCCTAAATGACCAGGGAGAATATATCTACCATCACCTGTGGAAACCAGCACACCCTAGTTTCTGTTGTTTTCCTCCACTATCAGTGTGGCTACTCTCTCCCTCTGCTTGAAATTCCTGTCTCTCAGGACTTCCCTGATGTCCTTACCAACTGCTTCTCTTCCTAGTTCCTTGGCCACTCCTCCATCTCCTTCAGACTCCTGTTTCTTGAAATCAGCCTCCTTGAAATGAGTCTTTGTGATCCAAACCTCCTTCTGCTTCAGGGAGGGTGCAGGGCACAGGTAGCCAGGGTTAGATTGGTGGTTGAATTTCTCCAGAGCTGAGGGTGCAGCGGGCAGCTCAGTTGGGGAAAGGAACCAAGGCAGGAAATGAGAGAGAAACCAACCACGGTCCTATGGGCCACACATTAAAGTCCAAACTTGGTTTGGAGTTAAATTTGTAGAAATTAAGTAGCCACAAGTTAGGGTAAGAGGACAACTAGGGGGAGGCCACAAAACTCTCTGGGCCTGGTGTCTCCCTTGTAATTAAACCTTTAATTACCTTTTTCTCAGTGACTCCTAGGATACTTACTCTGTTCAGGTTTCCTATTTCTTCTTGGGTTCCTTTAGATAATTTTTGTAACTCTGATTCATTTCTTAATTAACAAGTAGGTTTTTTTCCTCCAACTTTGATTCTCCCCCCATAATTGTTATCTATTGCTGCTAAACCAATGGCTACACACTGTGTGGATTAAACAACACACATTATTATTTCACAGAATTTTGTGCATCCAGGCAGAAATTATCTGGATGCTCTTCCTACGGCCTCTCATAAGGCGGCAATCAAGAAAACAACTTGGATTACGTTTTCATCTGAAGGCTCGACTGGAGAAGGGTTAACTTCTGAGCTCATTCTTTCAAGGGTGAGTTCCTTGGCTGCTACTGGACAAAGGTCCTCAGTTTCTGGCTGACTGTTCAGCAGATGATGCCCTCAGTTTTTTGCCACATTGTTCTTTGCAACATGACAGCTTTCTTCATCAAAGCCTGTAAAGGAGCAAGTCTGTACACGATGATTCTCTTGTGATGTTTTTACAATTCTCTTTGTCTTTGTTTTTCAACAGATTATGATGTTATCGCAGTTCCAGGAAAGACCTGAGAAGTCTCTAAGCCTTCCTGTGCACCCCGAGGAGCAGCATCTGTAGATCTTACCAACGGCCAGTGATGGCCAGGACCTTCCACTGGAGCAGGCGATTTCCACCATCACCTGTGCCCAGTAAGAAGCTGGGATGACAGTGGGAGGTTGGCACCCGCCCAGCTCCCAGCCAGGACTCCCAGGCTGCCCTGAGGCAAGGCCCAAGCTCCCAGTGCTGGTGGGAGTTGCAACAGGGCCTCTGGCAGCTCCTGTCCCCACCCAGTCCCCCTCCCCTCGCTGTGTCAGGCGCTTCATCTCTCCCCCCACTTTTCCGGGGTAATGGTGTCCCCACCCTGTTCCTTATTCTTCTTCCTGAGTCAGGGAGCAATGGACCAGGGGGCAGCGATGGGGCTATAAGAATCTCAGGGCAGAAGGGAGGTCAGAGGGGTGTGGACACAAGCAGAAGACGGCAGGAAAGCAAGACCCCAGGGGGCTGGGCCTACGGAGTGAGGCTGGGCCTCCCTGGGTGCTACAGGGGATGCAAGTCCCAGGTGGGGGGTGCTAAGTGTGGCCTCCAGCTTGGGCTGGGGGGGAGGTGGCTGACTTCTAGCCCTCGCTTTCCAAGCTCAGCTCAGAGTGTGGTGCCTCTTCAGAGGAGAAGGCAACATTCAGAGGCCAGAGATTCACTGAAAAAGACCCCAAGATGCTCACTCAGAGCCCAGGTTGCTTCCCAGGTACTGGGGGAGTCTTAGGGTGTCGTGGGTGGGGTGGCAGGGGTCCTCTCCTGCAGAGAGTCATCCTGAAGCTCAGCTCCGCCCATCTGCCTGTCCTGCAGGCTGTCTGACCCGGGTCCCCTGGCTTCTGTTGCTGCTTCTCAGCTTTTTGGGCCTCTGCTTCATGCTCTTGGTGACCACCCTGGTTCAAGGTGAGTCAGGGAGAGGACTCAGTCTGCTGGGCTTAAGGGTTGGAATCCACACTCCTTTACGTGTTTCTTTGACATCCCTCCCTCCCAGCAGCCTCAGTCTGGGCCCCAGAACCTGCACTTGTCCTTTGCTGGAGCTGATTTTCAGGAAGGTGAGGTTGAACTTCACCTTTTGGGAAACCTGTCCCTGAGTTCCTCGGCACTGTCTGGCCCATAGCTGGACTTCCTGGGTTGAAGCTGTGGGGCAGCTCCTCAGGGTGGGCTGGGGTGCGCTCTGGTGGCACTGGGCTCAGGGCACCCCTGATGGAATTCACAGCTTCTGGAAGGAGGGGAAGCCCAACAATGCTGGAGAGGAAGACTGCGTGGAGCTCTCCACGGAGGACTGGAAATGTACATTTCCAAATGGAGGACAAAAGCAGGACAACAGATGTACCTCCCAGAACTTCTGGGTCTATGAGCAGCCCTCTGCCTCCTGCCCTGGCTCTTGAGGGCCCCGCTCCCCAGTCCGCAGAGACCCCCCCCCATCAGGTGCACTCTGCTCGCTGTTCTCCAGTCCCTTCACCTCCCGTTGGCCCTGCTCCATGTTTTTGCGATGCTGAGGGAGAGCCCTGAGCCTCCCTCCCTGCTGCCGGTCCCTCCACAGGGCACAGCTTGGCCCTCTGCCTGCAGGGACGACCTCCGCCCAGCCCATGACATTGCTCAGTGAAGTCCCACAGGGGCTGAGGTGCAGCTGGGTGGGACATACTTGCCTGGCAAGCTCTGCAAAACTGAAATAAAGCAAGTTCACAGGGGCACCATGCGCTCCATCCAACCTTGTCTGACACTCCTCTGGACACATGCCATGAAATACATGTGGCATTAACCAGGTGTTGTCCTCTCGAGACCCCTGCTGTCTACTGTGTGCTGTACTCACGACTAGACCCGCCCTGAACCGGCTTGGCTGGGAACGTCACCTCTCCATCCACCACACACATTCACGACCCAATTACTCATTCAGGTCCCTGAAAATGCCCTTTGGTAAAGTGTCATGGTTTTCTTCCTAGGCACTTATAAAAAATCACTGTTTGCAGGTGCGTGTGTGTGTGTGTGTGCGTGCCCGTGCGTGCTGGTTTCCTGTGGCCACCCCAGCAAGCTGCATACACCTAGTGGGTTAAAACACACACCTGTCATCTTACAGCTCTGGAGCCTGGTGCTTCCTGTGCCCCCGCTTGCTCTAGGCAATGGACCACCATGGGCTGTGAGCAGGAGGTGGCCCGTGGACAGCCCTCTGGGTTCTTGCCAGGCTGGAGGGCACCCCACACCCCCAAAGTGACTTCAGCCACATGCTGGCAGAGCAGAGACCACACTTCCTGCCTCCTGGCCTGTGCAGTGTCTGGGCCCTGTGCCCAGCTGGCTGCCCCTCATCTGCCCAGCACGTTCCATATTCTTAAGAGACACGTCATTGTCACCTAGGTCTGCTCATGTCCCTCACACTGAGACTTGACTAACCCCTGTTTGCACTGCTGCACGCGGGAAGGAGAGTGTACCTGGCATCTGTCTCCTTGAGTGGGTGTTTGTGATGTTGGGGTTTTAACCTAGGACCTCACCCACGTTAGGCAAGCACTCTGAATAATTAATTAATTATTGGAGGTACTGAGTATTGAACGCAGGGTGCTCCACCACTGAGCTACGTCCCAGCCCTTTTGTTCTGAAACGGGGTCATGCTAAGTTGCTGAGGCTGACCTTGTACTTGTGATCCTTCTGCCTCAGCCTCTTGAGTCACTAGGATACTGGCACCCACCATCACACCTGGTCCCTTTTGATGTTTTACTTTGAGATGAGGTCTTCATACAGGCCTCAAATTTGTGATCCTCCTGCCTCAGCCTCCTGCATAGCTGGGATTATAGGTCCTGTGCCTGATTCCCACATTGCATCTGCCCTGCAAGAACGTTGGCTCCAGCGCCAGCTGTTGCCACAGCCCCGAAGGCCCCCTTCCCTGCTGATGCAGAGGCTCTGAGCCTCACCTCTTGGCATTGGTGAGACCTCCAGCAACCTAGGTGAGCTTTTTGCTCCTAGAGGAAATCCTCTCTCAGTCCTCTAGGTGTCGCCAAACTTCCTGAAAAGGGTTCCTCACCCCTGCCTGCTCCCCATACTTCCTCCTGCCTGCACCTGCTCCCCCATATCTTCTCCTGGCTGCCCTGCCACCCATTGCTCTCCTAAATGACCAGGGAGAATATATCCATCACCTTGTGGAAACCAGCACACCCTATTTTGTGTTTTGCTTTCCTCCACTATCAGGGTGGTTACTCTCTCCCTCTCCTTGAAACTCCTGTCTCCCAGGCCTCCCTGATGGCCTCACCTCCTGCTTCTCTTCCTAGTTCTCTGGATGCTCTGTCCCTGTCTCCCTCATGGACTCCTGTTCTTCTGACCTTGAAAAGTGCTGTCTTTGGCGAGTCTTTGCCATCCCCATCTCCGGCTGTTGGAGGGTTACGGAGCACAGGTAGCCAGGATTAGGTTGGTGACTGAGTTTCTCCAGAGCTGGAGCTAGCCTGAGGGCGCAGGGGCAACTCACTCAGGGGAAGGAGCTACACCAGGAACTGAGTGAGAAACCCACCACCGTCCAGTCAGCCAAATCTGAAAGTCCAAACTGTTTGTAGAAACTGTGACCACAAGTCAAGGGTATTCATCAGTATTCTTCAGAGAGACAGAACCAGTAGCATACATTGGAGGTGATTTATTAAGAGGATTGGCTACATGATCTCGGAGGCTGAGAAGTCCCACCAAAGACCATCTACAAACTGGAGATCTGGGGAATTGCACCAGAAGTGCAATTAGACAATTAAGAAGAAAGACGTATCATCCAAACTTGAGAGAAAAACTTTAAAGTGTCTCTATTTGCATGATACTACACATAGAAAACCCCAAGGAATCCTCAAGAAACCTACTAGAGCAGTAAACAAGTGCAACAAGTTGCAGGACACAATATCAACAGCAAAAGCATCAGCTGAATTTCCATACATTTGCAATGAACTATCCAAAAGGTAACTAAGAAAACCATTTGTAATATCAATTTGGTTAAAGTTGGTCATGGTGTTGCACGCTTGTAATCCCAGTGACTGGGGAGGCTGAGACAGGAGGATCAGGGGTTCAAGGTCAGTCTAGGCAACTTAGCAAGCACTTGTCTCAAAATGAAATAAACAGGACTGAAGATGTAGCTCAGTGATAGCTACTTGCCTGGTACGCATGTGGGCCTTGGATTCAACCCACAAATAACTTTTTAATTAATATAAGTAAATAAATAAAAGCAGTTCCATTTGCAATAATATCTAGTAAATCTAGGAATAAATTTAAGCCTGAAGGTGAACACTAAAACCGCAACACTGAAAACTACAAAAAAATATTCCTAGAAGAAATTAAAGAGTACCTAAAGGGGATACCATGTTCTTCTGTGTCCAAGAACAGCAGGACTTTTTTTTTTTTTTTTTTTTTTTTTTTTTTT
>JAJEJO010000904.1:552683-597625 GCA_020662805.1 Glaucomys volans
TTAGAGACAGGGTCTCACTGAGTTGCTTAGGGCCTCGCTAAGTTGCTGAGGCTGGCTTTGAACTCGCGATCCTCCTGACTCAGCTTCCCAAGTCGCTTGGAATTACAGGCGTGCGCCACCACGGCCGGCAGGACTTATTTCCTTAAGATACCACCCAAAGCTGTCTACAGATTGAGTAAAACCCTATCAACATTCCAGCTGTCGTCTTTTGCAGAAATGGAACAGCCAATCTTTAAATTCACATAAAATTCCGAAGTCCCCCAAAGTTGGAAGACTCACACTTTCTAAACTTAATACAAAAGGGTTGTGGGTGTAGCTCAGCTGGTAGAGTGCTCGTGGCATGCACAGGGCCTGGGATTCAATCCCCAGCACCACCAAAAAAACAAAAAACAAAAAAACAAAAAAACAAAAAAAAGGCATCATCAGGCTAAACTTACTACAAAGCTACAATAACCAAGTCATGTGGTTCTGCGTAGGAGAAATATAAACCAGTAGGCAAGGACTCAGGGCCAGAAGCAAATGGTCCAGTATATAAAAATTAACTCAAAGATGAAACCTAAGCCCAAGGTGCCTGGGTGGGAAGTTCAACTTTTGGAAGGAGCTTAGGTCTTGAGGGTGAGCCCTCATCAGTGATCAATGACATTAGTATCTTTATAAAAGAGATGCGAGAGAACTCCCTTACACCCAGTGCACCCCACAAGAACACAGTCAGACAGTATCATCTGTGAATCAGGGAGCAGGTCCTCACTGTTCCTCAAAGGACCTTGATCTTGAACTTCCCAACCTCCAAACTGTGAGAGGAAATAAATGTCTGTTGTTTATAAGATACTCAGTGTATCATATTTTATTATAGCTTCCTGAACAGACTCAGGTCTAGCATCGTTATAGTTTTTGTTTGTTTGTTTGTTTGTTTGGAGATGGGGGTCTCACTAAGTTGCTAAGGCTGGCCTCCAACTTGCCTGAGTAGCTGGAATTACAGGCTCACCCCATTGTGCCCACCTTAGATACAATTTTTTTAAATAAGAAAGAAATATTGGCGAGGTTGTGGAGACACTGGAACCCTCAGGCATTGCTGGTGGTCACGTAAAATGGCATGGCCACTGTGGAAAATGGTTCTGTGGTTGCTCAGAAAGTTAAGCATAGAATTACCATATGATCCAGAAATACCACTCCATGGTGTCTACCCAAAAGAACTGAAAACAGAGCCAAAGAGATACTTGTGTGCCAAGGTTCATCGCAGCACGAATCCCAAGAGCAAGTGGCGAAAACAACCCAGTATCCATCCAGTGGAGGAATGAACACACAAAATGTGGTTTATACATACAACAAGTTGTTATGGAGCCATAAAAAGAAATGCAGTTCTGATGGATGAATCTTGATGACATCATGGTCAGTGAAACAGGAAGACAATGTCGGATGATTCCACTTACATGTGTGCTACAGTTGTGTCTTGAAATGTACCCCAAAGGCCCTTGTGCTGAAGGCTTGGTCCCCAGCCCATGGTGCTACTGGGAGGTGGTGAACCCCTTAAGGGGTGAGGCCTAGTGGGAGGAAGTTGGGCCATCAGAGTTGCGCTTTGCAGCCCCTTCCTCTCTCTTTCTCTTTGATTCCTGCCTGCCATGAGTGAACAGGTGTCCCCTATCTTGTGTTCCCACCGTGGTGTGCTATGCCACCACAAGACTAAAAGCAGTCGGGCCAACTGAACGTGGACTGAAATCTCTGAAACCAGGAGCCAAACTGAAACTTTCTTCCTTATAAGATATTTTCCCAGGTATTTTGTCACAGTGATGAAATGCCGCCTAACACAAAGAGATATTTAGAATAGGCAAGCTTGTAGAGAAAGAAAGTAGAACAGAGGTTACCAGGGCTGAGGGAAAGTGTTTATGTTACAGGCTCTGTTTTGATAGTGGTTGTGGTTATGCAATGTCACGAACACAACTAGTGCCATGGAACTGTAGGCTTAAAAAGGGTTAATGGCTAATTTGATGTTATACATATTTTACCACAATTAAAATTTTTCAAATAACAGCAGCAAGAGCAAAAGCCACTATACTTCTAAGGCCCTGACTCAAAACTAGAAAGCATCATTTTTTAAGCAATCTCTTGGTTAGAACAAGACTCAAGGCCAGTTCAGGTTCAGGTATAGGGAAACAGACTCCACATCTTGAGAGGTGGCACAACAAATTGGCGGGAGCGGTTTGCCAATTATGGGACAAAGTATGAGCTTCGTGTCCACACTGATCAGCAATCATGACAAAAGAATTTGGATCCAAGCCGGGAGTGGTGGCGCACACCTGTAATCCCAGCGGCTTGGGAGGCTGAGGCAGGAGGATGGTGAGTTCAAAGCCAGCCTCAGCAACTTAGCGAGGCCCTAAGCAACTCAGTGAGACCCTGTCTCTAAATAAAATACAAAATAGGGTTGGGGATGTGGTTCAGTGGTCCAGTGCCCCTGGGTTCAATCCCCAGTATCTAAATAAATAAATAAATAAATAAATAAATAAATAGAATTTGAGTCCAAAGTTTAAGCCAGAAAAAAAAAACTTGATTGTAATAAAATTTGTTACTGGCTAACCCCTAATAGAAGAGTCTTTTAATAAAGTAATAAATATGCAAAATTTGAGTCCAAAGTGACAAACACATTCACACCCAAAAGTCACAATGGTAGAATTAACAGTTCGTAAAAATTGGAACAAAGCAGCCAATTAAGGTAAGGAAGATAGAAATAAGTTGGATAACAGGTATCAAAATACAGTGTGTAGGTGGAATGAGTTCTAGCGTTCTATAGCATAGGTGAAAAATGAATAACAAACTGTTATATATTTTGTGAAGAACTAGAAGAAAGGACTTTCAAAGATTCCAACACAAAGAAATGATAAATGTTTAAGGAAACTGAATGTTAATTATCCTGACTTTATCATGACACATTTTATACATGCATCAAATTATCACACTGTACCCCACAATTACATGTGTTGATATAATTTTGGGGGATACTAGGGATTGAACCAAGGAGTGCTTAACCACTGAGCCACATCTCCAGCCCTTTTTTATATTTTATTTTGAGACAGTGTCTTACTAAGTTGCTTAGGGTCTTACTAAGCTGACAAGTCTGGTTTTGAACTTGAATCCTCCTGCCTCAGCCTCCCAAGCAGTTGGGATTACAGGTGTGCACCGCGCACAGGGCCTCAATTTAATTGTTTTTTAAGCAATGATTTTAGAAAAAGTTAAGTTATTAAAATAAATCATTGCCTCCCAGTATAAGAGCTCAATAAAATACAAATACACCAACCCTTTTTAAAAAGATCAATGAATGCATCAAAAGTTTACTAAACATTGCATGATCATGAAAAAAATGACTTCTATAGACAAGCTGGGCTCACTGTCAATCACCTGTAGCCCCAGCTATTTAGGAGGCTGAAGCAAGAGGATCACTTGAGCCCAGGAGCTGCAGGCCTTCTGGGCAATGCAGCAAGACCCCATCATTTGTGGTGCTGGAGATAGAACCCACGGCCACTTGCCTAGTGTGACCTAGACCAGTGAGCTACATCCCCAGTTCCACCCTGAGCAAAATGACTTCTATCAACTAAAAATGAAACTTGAAAATGTTTCAGAATGGTTTCACTGTACTGGATAGAAAAGTAATCCAGGAATCTGATGGGCTAAATACAGTTTATGATTTAAAAAATCTTTCCAACAAATTCATTGGATTTTTTTCTCATTCATGCTTATCAAAATGGAACCAAAGTATCGCGGAATAAATCCATCCTGTGTGTGGACACAGAAGAGTGGGGAGAGGGTCAAATGTCCTGTGTGCTCCGTATGTTTGGTTTTATTTCCCAGGCACCAGCTGCCTCTTATCTTCCAGGCAAGGCCCTAAAAACAAATTGGCCATGATCTCTTTCTGGGGGTCCTACACCCCATCCAGAGCTCTGCCAATGCAGACCCTTCCATCTCCCACATCCTGGTTTGTACCAGAGGTCCCAGGTTGTTCTGTTCCTGGGAAGCTGTGGCTCACACTAAACTTATTCTTTCCCTGGGGCATCACTTCTGGGAAAAATTTCTGGTACTGATGGCCCTTGGGATAATTCCTCAGACCCCCACTCCAAGGTGCCACTGACAGCCAGCTCAGGAACTGTCCCCCTTGCTGTTCCTTGGCCCCACCACGTCCAAGTTTCATTCTTGTCTTCTCGACTTAATAGCATCACTAACCTGTCCATGGGGATCCACAGACCCTCCCAGGTCCACTCAGGAATCATGGGACAATGCTGTTGAGATTCACTTCAGCTTGGTACTCTGCATTAGAAGCCCAATACATAATCTGACTAGAACAAGGAGGTAGATACAGATCTGTTTTCATTTGTTTGTTTTTAATGGGGGAAGGGGATATGGTAATGTGGAGGGGAGAAGGAATGCATTATATTTATTTTTTACCACCAGTTTTTAGAAATGTTTTGGGGCTTTTCTTAGCAGCTATAGAATTTTAATAGGTACAAAATATACAGGAAGAGGGAGGGAAAGAGGAAAAGTTTAGGAGATAGAGGAGAGGAGCCAAAAGCAGGATATCAGACTTTGCTCTCAAGACCAGAGAGACCCCTGACTACATAGAAGCTTCAGATTTCAGACGTAGAAGGTCCTGACACATCCCCATCCTAGATAAAGGATGTTTCCCATTTCTGTCTTCCCATTTGCAGCTCCCATTCCTAACTTATAATGTCACCCTCTCTATGACATAGTCCTCCCCTGCCCCACCCTGCATTTTGGGGTGGAAACGTCCATTTTGCTAAGTCTTGCCTGCTGTCAGTAACTATATGATCCCTCCCTTAACCCTTCCTTCCCTGTTAAAACAATCATGAGCTCATTTATTCATTCATTCATAAAACATTTATAAGCAGTTCCTTAGATGCAGGATCCAGACTTGACCTAGGCTCTGCCTTCCCCTGTGGCTGGGAGCTATCAGTCTGGGAGGGTAGGGGATGGGAGGGCTGTGTAAGCAGTGAACACACAGCCATTGGAACTTTGATGGAGCAACACGCTGCGCTCCCAGAGCTTCGGAGAAGATGTTTAACTCCGCCTGGACTAGGGCATGGATCGGGCTACACTCTTCTATGCAATCCTCCCCAAACCAATCGCCCCACCCACAGCACTGAGGAGGGTTCAGAAGATGCGCTTTCTGGCAACGGCCCTTCTGAAACCCAACTCTTGAGCGGGTCCCTTATCAGATCCCGCCCTATCGTTGACTAGGGCCACGCCCCACCTCCTAGCCCCGCCCCCATTTCATTCAACCCAGTCCTCAAGCCCCACAGCCCCGGACACCAACCTCACTCTAGTCTCACGATCCCATTGGTCAAAGAGTGTCACTTTCCCACCCTCCTTAAGTATCATTGGCTCCCTAGATGTCAATCTTCATAGCGCCCCAAACAGTTGCCAGGGCCGAGATTTGAGGGACAGATAATAATGGATATCGCAGGACGTCTCGTTATTGGGCAGGAAGCTCGGCTCTGGGCGGGGCTTAATGCCTAACGCTTGGCGGCCTCTGCTTAGAGCTCCTCAGGGCCGCAGCCTTCCCTCAGAGACACACCCCCTCATACTCGCTATTGGCCCCTCCACGTGTTGATCAACTGGATTCCTCATTTCAATAGGCAAAAACACTCGTCCTTCATCGCTCCCCTTATTTCAATTCGCTTCTCTCCTCAGAGGCGGCAACCTTCTGACCGTAGCCAGGGCCCTCCTCACGGAATGGCCACGGATTGGTCAGACAACCCGTCACTCCTGGATGGTGGGCGGAGCCAGAATATCTGGGGGCGGCGAATTGGCTGACTGGGCTTCAGGGGCGGGGCAGCGGCTCCTGTCAGCGGGTGAAATGGCAGCGGCGGAGCCGGCGGCGGCCGCGGTCCCGGGGGGCGGCTGAGGGGGCCGGGCCGGGGCTGCGGGGCGAGCGGCGCGGCGGGGATCCGGCGGCGCGGCCCGGGACGGCGAGGCTCGGCACGGCGATGGCGGCGCGCTCGGCGCAGGTAGGGCGGCGCGGGCCGGGCCTCCCGAGCGCCTGGTCAGGCCGGCGGCTCTGAGCTGCGGCCCGCGGGGGTCGGGCAGGACCACGACTCGGACCGCCTTGCCCGGGAACCGGCGCTGGGAACCTCGGCACTCCCAGCCCCCGCCCCTCGGGCCCCAGCCCCCGCCCACCCTCGTTTCCGATCCCTCTGGATCCCTCTCCGGGAGCCCCTGCAGGGCTCCCCCTCCCCCACCCTGTCCCCTCCTCGTGGGGTCACCGCGGGCCGAGGACCCCCACCCACCCTTTCCACTGACCCTCAGGACCCCTTCCCAGGAGCCCTTCAGGGAGTCCCATCCCCCACTCCGCAGACCCGCCCCCCTCCACCACCCCCGCAAGCCCAGGACCCCCGCCCACCCTCTCCCCATCCCTCAGGACCCGTCCCATCTGCACAACCTCTGCCCCGGTGTCCCCCAACCCCTCCACTTGGCATCCTATTTTCCGCCCCTGGCTTGCCCCCTCCTCTGCCCAAGGAGACCAGCCTCAGGGCCCAATTTCTCCCTCTGACCCTACAGAACCCTTGCTTCAACTGAACTGAGATTCCTACCACAACCCACAGGCCTCAAGTCAACCTGCTTGTCCAGGCCCCCCCAAAGCCCCATATGCCCAAGGGCACCCCTAAAAATCACAGCTTAGGGGCCTCCCCGCACACCCTGATAGCGTCACGCACTGCCAGTGATCTTGACCCACCATATCCCAGCTTCCTGAAAAATCCACCTTCACTTCATGCTTAGAACCTCCCAGTAGGTATCCTGAACCAGTCCCCCTCCCCACCCATAGACACACCCTCTCCACCCATCTTTCTGAGAGCCCCAAACACACAGAGGGTCACTTGGATTTCCCCAACGCACATAGAAAAACTTAGGAACTCCAACACGGACCCAGGCATTTTGGGTCACACATAAATGAGACTGCACAGTGCTTTTATACACCTTTTGTATCCCACCAGCCCAGACCCTCCTAGGATCTCCAACAGCTTCTCCAGCCCAGGCAGACTCAGGAGACTGTGAGGTGATGTCCTGCCCCTCCACCTCAGCTTCTCTGAACCCACATTTACACTGGCCCCAGAGGGTATCAGGACGCCCAGAGTCTTCTGGGATCCTTGAGTGCACCTACCCCGTCCTCTTTCTCCTATCCATCTCTCCTATTTTCCCTTTCCAAAGAGAAGGAGGTTTGCTCCTACAACAAAGTGCCCCAAAGGAACCACTGCCCACCCCCAGTAGGGAAGAAAGGGGTTCCAACTGCTTCTGGCCTGAAGTCTGACCAGACTGGTAGGACCAGCATCCTGACCCCATTGGGTCTGCTGACCTCAGTTGGCAGAGCCAGCACAGCCATCCAGGCTGCTCATCAGGGCTAGCCTGACATCCCTCAAGAGTTCTTTCACCCACCACCAATGTGTTTGACCAAAACAGAACGGCTTCCTGATATCCTGACATTTGGGATCTGCTGGGGCTGGGTCAGGACCTGCCAGAAGCAGAAAGCTCTTTGTGAAGGAATATTTTCAGAAAGGAAAAATGTGCTGAAGAGGCTGGGGTGGAGCATGAGGGAGGGCTCTACGCGGTTCTCCTCTGCCGATTGAGAGCTCCCGTGTACCTGCCTCTTTCCAGGTTATTTTGGCTCTTCCTGCCTGCCTGCTGCCCCACAGCTCTTGCCCTGGGGTCCCACCTGTGGGTTCCCCTGGGCTTCTGCGGTTGACTGCGGGTGGTTTGGAAGGAATCACAGGTGGCTTGGCCCTGGCACAAGGGATGAGGCAAGACAGAGGAGATCACAGAACTGGCAAGATACTGTAGTTTAGGACTGCAGGTTATTAGGAGGAATCCAGATCAATCCAGCCCCAGCACAGCCTGGTCACCAAGTGTTTGGGATTCTTCTAACAATATAAGCATGTCCAGAAGGCCCCTCTCCACCAGCCTCCTTGTGGATATTCACAAGCAGATTCAGGACAGCCTTAGGAAAAAGCTTATTTTGGCTCAGACTCAACTTCCCCATCTGGAAAATGGGGTGTTAAGCTCTTAGAACAGTATTTTGTATTTCACTGGAGCCAGGAAGGTTAGGGTATGGTGTTTTATAGAAGGAGATAGTAGGGTCTATGAGGATAGTCACCCACCTGTGGGTGTTAGCACAGGCCTCCCTGGTCCCTGGCCTCACTGGATAATGGCCATCTCTTCAGGGCTAAGCTATATTTCAGGGTGTTTCTTGAATAAGGGCTGGAAGAATGAGAATGAGAGACAGTCAGCTATGGGACTTGTGACCATGCAGAGAGCCTCAGGGAGGACTGAGGGTAGTGGGGTGGAGATGGGGGCTGCTGGCTGGCCATCCTGATGTTCCACATAGCCCTTGACCTTGGGCAGGAAGAGGTTTGTCCTCTCCACTTGCTGAAGGCAGGAGTGGATGAAAAGACTCTTGAAGGTCACATGGCACTTGGGAGACAAACTCCAAAGCCTCCCCAGGGTGGGACTTTGTGCAAACGTAGTAGGGTAGGAAGACTTCTTAGGATAGACAAGAACTCTGTACACAAACACAAGAGAGGGCCAGTGAGCAGTGTCAAATCAGCTTTACACTAGCCTGAAGATATGGATCTGTGTCTTTGTCTGTGCTTAGATCGGACAAGGAAGGACGAGGAAGACAAGGAGGAACATATGTTTCAATTTCTTCATGTAGCACGTAGATGCCAGTAGTTATGGGTGAACTAAATCAGATGCTGGGGTACAAAGGAATGTAAAATGTGGCCCCTGGCCTACAACCGAAGCCGTTCTAGCCAGCATGAGAGCTGAAACCAGAAGCACACATTGATCAAGCCTGTGCCATGTGCTCGGCCCTGTGCCAAGCATCATTTACATATTATCTCATTTAATCCTCCAAACAACCAGGAGGAGCCAGGATTCCAGCAGGTGCCCTTGCCATCATGTCCAACTGCTGTGGTAGGAAAGCATGAGACAGAATTTTGTACAGAGTGCTGCTGTAAGAGCCTAGAAAAAGGGCCTGGCACATCCCCAGAGCACGGGAAGGCACAGCAGGGGTGACGTGTGGATGCAGTCACCAGGCAGGCGTGGCAGGGAAGGGTGTTCCAAGCAACATAAGTGCTTGGATAGAGGCCCAGAAGGCAGGAGCTAACGTGGTTCATTCAGAGATGTGTGACTTCCTCCATGCCTTGTTGGATGAGCTTCATCAAATAGGCCTAGTGTCACAAATGCCATCCACACAATGGGCACACACTGTGGGGCACTCCCTGGCAAAAGGGACCTAGGGTGAAAGAACTCAGAAGGCAGCAAGCCCCACTCTTTTGGGGAGAGTCTATAGCATGCATCTCTGGAAGCCAAACACAGGTGGCAGAAAGAGGGAGATGTCAGAGCTAACGAGCCCCCCAGGTTATGGAAGGCACGCATCCTTTGAAAGGGGATGTGGAAGGCACGTTTGGCACAATTCACTCGCTGTTTAGTTCCATTTCTCAACATACCATGGTGTGCTTGTGAGACCATTTCACCAAGATCTGTCTCTAACAACTCCCCAGAGGGCTGGGGCCTGTCTGCTTTTTTCACAGTTGAGCCCCAAGTGAGTACAAGGCACATGGGGGTGCTCAGCAGAGACTTGTTTGGTTTTAGGAATTAATGGGCTTCCTTACTCAACTGCTTCTGAAAGAGAAAAGAGGTGGGATCTGTCTGCCTCCAAGGGTTCCTAAAAACAGGGGAGCCCACCTCTCCCCTTCCCTCTGATCCGCCCAGTGAGCATCTGCAGGTGGCACCAGAACCAACCACAAAAAACACCACCTTGGCCTCAAAGAGCCAAGAACCTTTGCAAGATGCCACTTCTCTTATTCACCTGCCCCTGGAAGAACTGATGAGAGCTTTAATTTTCTTCCTTTGTCATTCTTGGGGACAAAGATATAGAGAAATGAGGAATTTGTCTGAAATGAACCTGTTATGGTAGCAGAAAATAAACTGGTGAGGATCAGGATAGTCAACTTATTATTGTAAGTATTTTAGGTCAGAAAGGATTCCACAGGTCATAATGGTCCACCCCTTAGGTTTTAGCCTGAAGGTCTCTGCTGTTGCTGCTGCTGTTATTACCAATAACAAATGATTGCAGTTTTGCTATATTTAACCTTAAACAGGGTCACCATACAAGGGGCAGGCCTGCCAAGCAGGAGAACGTTATTTATTCATTCTGCAAATATTGGATGCCTGATGTTACACTAGACTCTGGGGATCCCAAAATGGGCTAAATATCTCCAGTCCCTGCCCTCATGGAACTTTCCATCCAGCAGGGAACAAAAATTGTGTGTCACACCCTGTCCTAAACACAAGACAGGTGAAAGTCCATTTATTCTACCAGCAAAACTTGTGAGGCAGGTACCAGCATTAGCCCTATTTGGAGAGTTTAAAAACTGAGGCCAACGACATGGCACCCAAGATTACAGAGGGGTTAGAGAAAGGATTTGAATCCAGGCTGCTGGCTCTGAAGGCCTCATGTGAAGCCAAAAGATTGGCAGTAACTCTCCACACTCCAAGGGCAAGGAGTAGCCCAATAGCAAGGAGTAGCAATTCCCAGAGTAGCGTGGAGCAGCAGCAGAAGAGGGTAGGCAGTGACCTCTGAATTCCAGCTGCCATCCTGTTATTCCAAGGGTCACTCACCTATCGGCAGTCCACCCCGGCAAAGGAAGAGGACCCAGAACTAGACCAGGCCATTTCCCAAGGACTTGAAGTCTGCCAGGATGTGGTGGTCGGCTTGCTGGTCAGGCAGGGCACACTGGGGTCACATGGCATCTTTCAAGGCTTCAGATCCAGAATTGAGTCTGCATGCCCAGTAATCATTGGAGAAGAAGGATCAGAAATGAGAGGGAGGGAAGGAAGGGAGCCAAAACTAAAAGGGAATTTGAGGTCTTTATTCCTGTGTCTGAAAAAGCCAAATGCTTTGTGAAAGATGGCTCGTGCTCACTCGCTCGCTCTCCCGCTGAAAAATAATGATTGTGACTTACTAAGTGCGCATTGCACTCAGTGTTTTTTTTGTTTGGTTTTTTTTGGGGGTTTTTTTTTTGGAACCAGGGATTGAACTCAGGGACACTTTGGCCACTGAGCCACATCCCCAGCCCTATTTTGTATTTTATTTAGAGACAGGGGCTCACTGAGTTGCTTAGGGCCTTACTAAGTTGCTGAGGCTGGCTTTGAACTCGCGATCCTCCTGACTCAGCCTCCCGAGTCGCTTGGATTACAGGTGTGTGCCACCACGCCCGGCTTGCACTCAGTGTTTTACGTATATAATTTCTAAAATAAAAACGTGGAGAGAGTGGCAACCTGGTGGGTGGGTTTAGGCCAAAGGCTCTGGAGTGAGACATCCACTTTCAAATCTTCCTTCCCCTGTGGCCTAGTCAAGGCACCAGCAAGTGGCCCTCTGTTTGGTATGGCACTTCTTATGCATTATAGCTGTTGTTTACTATGTGCACTGGTACAAAATCTTTTTTTATTATTATTTTTTAGGATGGGGTATGGCTCAGTGGCAGTGTACCAGCCTAGTGTGTATAAGGTCCTGGGTCTTCTGATCCTCAGCACCACACACACACAAAAAAATAATTTAAAAAAATTATACACACACACACACACATATACACATACATACGTATATATATATAGTTTAAAATGGAGTTTATTTTTAATACAGTTTTAAATTTACAGAAAAACTGAGATGATAGTAGAGTACCCATATATCCCATGCCACTTCCCATTATTGATGTCATATATTAATGGACCAGTGTCAATACATAATTATTCATCAAAGTCTACGCTTTATAGATTTCCTCAATTTCCCCTAATGTCCTTTTTCTATCCCAGGATCCCAGAGGATGTTTAGTAATCAAATCTCCTTAGGCTTCTCTGGGCTGAGACAATTTCTTGGGCTGTCTTTGTTTTTGGTGACCTTGACAGTTTGGAAGAGGACTGCTTGGTATTTTGTACAGTGTCCCTTTCTGGATCTTCCTGCTGTTTTTCTCATGGCAAGAGTCGGGCGATGGGTTTGGGGGAGGATAAGCACCAAGGTGAATGCCCTTCCCATGCATCCTATCAAGGGCACATGATATCCTCATGACTGATAACCATTGATGTTGACCTTGGTCACCTATCTGAAACAGCACAGGAATTACTTCATTTATTCAACAGATGTTTACTGAATACCTACTGAATGCTAAATATTGTGTTAGGGGCTCGAAGTAGAAAATTAAGATAGGTCTTTGTCCTCAAAACGTTTATGACCCCACATGGCAGGAAGGCAGGTATAAAATCATTGCCACAAAACATGTGTTGGGCTAGGTGGGGGTGGAGTAGATATTTACAGGGAGAGAAAAGTGAACCAGGACCCTGGAGGGAGCAGGGTTGACAGGTAAGCATGCTTGATCTAGGTCTTGGGAAATGCCTTTCCAGTCCAAGGGAGCAGAGTGCAAAAACAGGTGGGAGGAAACCATAGTGCCCAGAGAGTGGAGCGTGGTGGGGTGGTGCTACAGGAAAAGGCGGCTGGGAAGCTCACGTGCCCATAAAAAGATGTCTGGGTTCCACCTTACCATTAGGGAGCCACTAAAGGTTTGGGTCAACTGAGTGACACAACTATTATTTATTTATTTATTTATTTATTTATTTATTTATTTTTTGCAGTGCTGGGAATTGAACCCAGGGCCTTGTGCTTGCAAGGCAAGCATTCTACCAACTGAGCTATATCCCCAGCCCTAGTACTGTCTTTTAACATGACCCTGGTGGCTCTTGGGATGCAATAGACAGGACAGAGCCCAACAAGGAGGGCCCATGCAGGAGTTGGCAGGAGTGGAGAGAGGTGACCAGTGAGATCCAGTAGCAAGTTTGACTACTCTGCAACTCAGGCCCAGCCTGTCCTGGCAGGTGGGTGGGCAGAGGGAGGTACTGCTGCCCAGGTTGAAGGAGTGGCCAGCTTTCCTTCCGTCAGGAATGTTGAGTTCAAAGAGCATGTCCAGGTGAGGGCCCAGAAGTTCTTTCAAAAATGCAAACCCAGGAGGTTCCTACCCCAGCCCAAGGGCCTGACAAGGGAAGGCTCTTGCCCCTGAAGAATTTTCCAGCTTCTTCTAGAATCACTCCACTTTGCTTTCACCCCTGTGCCCTCTGCCAGCCCACCTCATTCTTTATCTTTTTAATTGAGGTATAATTCACATAACATAAAATCCAAATCTTCAAAGTGCATAACTTGTACAACTTGCACATGCACAGTGTTGTACAACCATCATCGTTATCTAATTCTAGAACTTTTCCATCATCCCAAAGGGAAGCCTCATTCCCATTAAGTGGTCATTTCCCTTTCCCTTTTCCCAGCCCTGGCAAGCACCAATTGACTTTCTGTCTCTATGGATTTGTCTATTCTGCATATTTCATTTAAGTGGAAACGTACATTTGTGACCTTTTGTGCCTGGTTTCTTTCACGAAGTGTTATACCTTTAAGGTCCACCCACGTTATAGCCTGTGTTAGTGCTCCATTCCTTTTTGTGGCTGAATAATATTTCGTTGTGTAGCTGGATCACATTTTGTTGATGCATTCATCCACGGATGGACATTTGGGTTGTGTACACTTTCTGACTGTTGTGAATAGTGCTGCTGTGAACATTCACATACAAGCATATGTATGGACAGATTTTTCCATTGTCTTGGGTAGACCTATGGCAGGGAATTGCTGGATTATACAGGAACTCTGTGTTTAAGTGTCTGAGGAACTGCCTGCTGTTTTCCATCTTACCATACCTCAAACATTTATCTCAATCTGTGATGGAACATTTGGGTGATTGCTTCTTGATATCTTCCCTTTGACACTCTGGAAGGGCAGGGGTGATTCTTGCTCTAGGAAGAAAAACACAGAAACATGAAAGAGGGGGTCTGATGGAGCTTTTAGAAGGTGGGTTGGCAATCTTTGCCAGTGCTTGGTAGAAAGGAAAAGCCAAAAATGAGGGGCTCCCAATTGTGGACATATATTTAGTCATTTAAGCTCCAAGAGTGAGATACCCAAAGACATGAAGGGACGGGGCCAAGGCAGGAACTCTGGAAGAAGAGGTGCCACATGGGAGCCCAAGAAACCCTGGCCAGAGAGGTGGGAAGAAAAGGAGGAGCCCTGTCTCTTTAACCAGGTGGGAGAACAACTTCAGGAGGGAGGAAGTGGGACTGGCAACATCCAAATGCCCTGGACAGGTAAAGGGAGGTTGAAGGCACCTCCCATCTGGACTTCTCTGCCCACCATCTCTTCTCAGCACCATCTCTTCCCGCCCCTCTGTCCTGGTTTAGCTTCAAAGCCATCTGCCCTCTGGAAATGTGGCAGGTGGTAGTGCTATCAGGGACAGGATCTGGAGGCCCACTCCCCACTCTGCAAGTGAGATCCACCTTTCAGGCCACTGAAGTCACAGAGGTAAAGCCTTGGGGTTAAGGGCATGGAGACTCCAGGGCCCCAGACTCAGAGGTGGGCAGGCAGGTCTTAGGGTTTGGGGCCTTGTTCAGCAAGAGGGAATGGTTTCAGGTCCCGTGGAGATGGGCCTCATGCACCCTGCTCCACTCCATGCCCCCTCCCTGCAATGGTGCCAGGCCCTCGGCCCCCAGTTAGTGCCAAAAACAAGGGTTTGTGCCACAGGGCCAGGACAACAGCAAGCCAGCCCCCAAGCAATACCTACTCAGCTCCCAGGGTGGCAATGTCCTGATGGTGCTGGAAGTGTGTGTGAGTGTGGGTGGATGTGAGAGTGCTGTGCGTGCATATGTAAGAGTGTGCGTAATGTGTAAGTGTGTGGGAGTGTGTATAGTGTGAATGTGAATGAGCTGTGTATACCTGAGAGGGCACATGCACGTGCATGTGTGGGTAGGTGAACGGTATGTGGATGAGTGTGGGGATGAGTGTGGATGGGTGTGGGGATGAGTGTGAATAGCATGTGTGTGTGTGAATGAGTATATGTGTGCACCCAGGTGTGTATGCCTAAGTGTATGTATCTGTTGTTTGTGTGTGAGTAGGTGTGTCTCCAAGTGTGTGTGTGTGAGAGAGAGAGAGAGTTCATGGGTGTGAATGAGTATGGATGAGTGAGCATGGGTGGTGTGAGAGTACGTGCGTGTGTCAGCATATATGTATCTGTGTGCACACACGGGCTTCAGGAGGATGGTTTCCGGGGCTGGTCAGTGTTTAAAGAGTGAGGATGAGTCAAGAAAAAGTTCCAGAGAGATCAGAAGGTTCCTGCCTCCAAGACTGTAAATTTCATCCCTGTGTGTTTAATACATTTTATTTCTTGTATGAAATACATTAATATGTGATAAATAGCTGAATTCTGCTAGTGGGTGGCCCCTGGGCTTTGGGGTTTTTTATCAGAAACCCAGAGCTGAACCATTTTCTCTGGCTCCTTGGGGAGGGGAGGTGGGGCCAACCAGCACTATCTGGGTCCCTTCTGTTCAGCAGAGAGAGTGTGGTCCCAGACCACTACCTCCCCAGCCACGTGTGCTCTTTCCCGAACTCTCACTGCTCCCCAAGTCCAGCCATGGTGCTGGGGCCCCAATCCTCACCTCCACCGCCTCATCCCATTCCCCCAGCTCTGTGCTGCCTTCCCAGTCTCTTCCTGCCTGGACAGATTCTTCTGCTCAGCACTTCTTGTCCACAGCCTTGCCAGTGTAAGGCCCCACTTGCCACAGACTTTGACTCTGCAGGAGGCCCCAGAACATCACCCTCCGACTGCCTCAGGAATGATTAACTCTTGCTTAGGCGGTACACTGTGGCTCGGTCTTTGGGGCAAGTGGACCCTGGCCAGCCAGGAGATGGAAGGGTTCCCATCACCTAATCAAAATCCAGAGCCCTTGGTACCCAACAAACCAGGAGGCTCTCAGGGACAGAAGTTAGAACAAGTAGCCCTGGGAAGCCACAGTCCTGAGGAGGGAGGATTCTGAAAAGAAGAATGGTGCAGCCCCGCCCCATGACAGGGCAACAGGGCAGATGGAAGCAAGTGCTCGGCAGGGGACCACAGCCCTCGGGTATTGGTCAGGGGCCGAGTCTGGGCCTTGGGGAGGTGCCTCAGGACCTGAGGATAACCAGTAGGTATAAAGTGATCTTCTCTCATCCTCAGTGCCCCACTGCTGCCCAGGGATCCAGTGGCATCCCCTCTGAGGCCTAGCTATCAGAACCTGGTCAGTGACATCCCTGGGTAGCAGACTCCAGGACAGAGCACACAGGAAGGCGTGCGGGCATGAAGCTGCCATGCGAACAGTGAGGCAGGAGCAGAGATTTTGTCCTGCCTCCACCGCCCTGGGACCCTTATCTTCTCAGAGCCTGGGTACTGGTCTGGGCTCACCAGAAAGAACCTGGACAGATGGAACCCCATCCCCAGCCTCTGCCTCCCACCAGGACCATTTCTGATCCTGGGCACTTCCTACGGGGAGATACCAGCTTCACCAGCAGCCCCCGCACAGTCCCTGGCAGAACCCAGAAGACCTGGTCCCAGGGTGCGGGGTACCCACTGACATTTATGGAGTGAACGCTAAGTATCAGGTGCTGTTCTAACACCCCATGTGCCTTAACATGCTCGGTTTTCCCACACACCCTCTGAGGAAGGTCTTGTAGAATCTCGTGCTTTGCAGACCAGAGGAGTGGAGTGGCTGGCCAAATGTCACACAGCTGGTAGAGGGGGACCCAGGCTTCAGACACAGGTCCATTTGAACCCAGAACCTTGGTTTTTGACACAGTGCTAATTTGCCTCCCACTAGGTTGACAGAAGGTAAAAAGCTAATGTCCTTGAAGTCCCCAGAAGGACTAAGCAGACCACCCTAGGAAGATAGCAGGCCAAGATCAGGAGACACATCAGAGCTGTAGTTCTGGCTGTGTGGCTGCCAGGACACAGATTCCCAGCACTTTGACACGTCACTGGCTCCCTTACCCAAAGGGAGTCAACCCTTCCGGCCATCAGCAGTGCCAGACAATTAACTGGAGAAGAAATGTTCTGGCTGTGCCAGCAGCCCACTTTGGTTGATGAAAAGGGGAAGGTCAGATGCTGATACAGGGTTCCCAGGGAAGGCACTGCAGGGGACAGAGACTACACTGTCAAGAAGGGCTGCCAAAGCAGGGACTTCTGTACCCCAAGCTCCCTGCAGGGTCCGAGGGACCTCAAATGATAGGAAACCTCTGCCCCAGGCCCTGCAACAGACTCAGGGTATCAAGTTAAGGCTCAGCCTTCATGCCTAGGGTCAGCAGGACAGCTCTGGTCTGGCAGGGATCCCTGTAGCCAAGGGCTGAAATACAAGGAACCAACATGGCTCTCAGCTAGGCTGGGGTCCCTATGGGCCAGGGGTGCACCAAGTAGCAGGCCAGAAGTAGGAGGGTGGGGATGAGAAAGTGTCCTGAGGGTGAGCGTGCAGGCTCACCTGGCCCAGGGCCAGCATGCAGGGTGGACACCCATCCAATGCCAACCACAAGCATCTTCGGCCCCCAGACAGAGCTGTGACGTGGCCCCATTCTCGACCGCTGAGCCTACCCACCATGGCGAGCCCCACTCTGAGCCCTGACTCCTCGTCCCAGGAGGCCCTGTCAGCCCCCACTTGCTCTCCCACCTCTGACTCTGAGAACCTCAGCCCTGATGAGCTGGAGCTGCTGGCCAAGCTAGAAGAACAGAACCGGTGAGTGGGGGCCTAGAGGAGGGTGGGGCCTCAGGGTCGAGCCTGGACACCTAGCAGGAGTTCCCAGGACCCCTTCACACTCAGATCTGGGCCCATGCTGTGTGAAGTAATAGCTACAACGAGACACTTGACAAAGTGTGTCTGCTTTCATCCTCCCAACCCCAACTGAACAAATCGGTCTGCTCTTCAATGAGGAGACCAAGGTTTCAAGAGATCAAATGAATCTGGCTGTCATTAACCAAGCCATTTTTTGAAGGAAGAGATTAAAGCTCTATGCCCCTCCCCTCTGTCCTGTCCCTGTCTTAGAATGTAGGGATTTTGCGGGTGGGGTTTGTGTGTGCCTGATGCTGGGAATGGAACCAAGGGCTTCACATGCTGGGCAAGCGCTCTGTCACTGAGTTACAGCTCCTGCCCAGATTGTCGGCTTTATCATTGCTCAGGTGTAGTAATCAGAAGCCTCAGTCACTGAAAGGGAACTTTGTAACTCACAGTTCCCAAGAGGAGGGGGCACACAGGAAAGGACCAGGGCCCACCAGGAGGCAAAGGGAGCTGCGGTGGCAGAGAATGTGGGCATGAGCGTCTGTGGTGGTCTTGATGGGGAGGAAGGGCGAGGCAGGGTAAGCAGGCTTTTGGTTCACTGGTTTGCATCATTTCAGCAGGTTCAGAGGCACAGGGGCCCTGAACCTGACGCGGAGGTGATGTGGGCAGGCAAATAGTGAACAGAGAGGGAGCCTGATGGAGGAAGTGGTTGAGTGTGGGCTCTGGATGGGTTGGTTTGCATATGAAAGCCACAAAGTTGGTTTGCCAGCTGCTGGATCATTTTCTATCTCCAGGAACTGGCTATCCCTGGGAGGGACCATCCCTATCTCCCTCCAGGGTACACAAGGCCAAGCTGCCAAAACATCAGAAACAGTTACTACAGCTCCTCAATAGCTGGGTACCCTCAGCCAGGGCTCACTCTCCACACCCCACCTATGAACAGTGTAGATCATCCCCAAATCTGCTCCACAGGGTTGGTCTGAGAATTAATGATACAATTGCACATGATACTCAGCCCAAGGCATGGCACGCAATGGGAACACAAATGTAAGTCTCTCTGGGGCCAGTGCTTGAGGTTAGGTCACTGGCCAAGGTTGCTCAGCAAGAATGACATGGACCAAGTCCCTGGTGTCCTCTGAGACCTCCCCTCAGAAGGAGGGTGTGGCTCCCAAGAGGCCCTAGATCTCCAGGGAGTCATTGGAGCCACCTCATCACTGGCCCTTCCTGCCCAGGCTCCTGGAAGCCGACTCCAAGTCCATGCGCTCCATGAATGGCTCGCGGCGGAACAGCGGCTCCTCACTGGTGTCCAGCTCCTCAGCCTCCTCCAACCTGAGCCACCTAGAGGAGGACACATGGATCCTGTGGGGCCGTATTGCCAATGAGTGGGAAGAGTGGCGGCGCAGGAAGGAGAAACTGCTCAAGGTAGCAGGGGGATGGCGGCTGGGCTCCTAGGCACACCAGCAGGGGTGCAGTGTGGGCACTCAGTTATGAGGTAGTGCCAGGGGCCAGCCCTGACAAAGGGGCAGAAGTAGAGACGTATAGACAGGGTGTGAGAACAGGAGAGGGAGGCCCCAGCACTTCAGATGCTGCTTGCTGTTCTCAGTATCCATGATGGGTGAGGGCTGCCCATTCAATACAGCAGCCTATCTGTGCCAATGGCCTTGACAACCTCTGTGCCATAAGTGGAGGTGTGGGCAAGCCACAGCTGAGGGGCTGGACTGGGACTGAGTCCAGCCTAGCCTCCCTTCCTGCCCTTCTCTGTGGCAGGAGCTGATCCGCAAGGGCATCCCACACCACTTCCGAGCCATTGTGTGGCAGCTCCTATGCAGTGCCACAGATATGCCAGTCAAGAACCAGTACTCAGAGCTGCTCAAGATGTCCTCACCGTGCGAGAAACTGATCCGCAGGGACATTGCACGCACCTACCCAGAGCATGAGTTCTTCAAGGGCCAAGACAGCCTCGGCCAGGAGGTCCTCTTCAACGTCATGAAGGTGAGGCCCAGCGGCCCTCAGCCCCTCAGGAGCAGTCCCCACGTGGACACACTTTGCCAGACCAGAGGTACCCCCACTCACACCACATTGTTCCCTTCCAGGCATACTCCCTGGTAGACCGAGAGGTGGGCTACTGCCAGGGCAGCGCCTTCATTGTGGGCCTGCTCCTCATGCAGGTAGGTAGCCTGGGACCAGGCCCTACCTGGGCTCCGCTTCCAGGAGGTGGACACAAGCAGGGATTTCCCTCTATCCAGTGACCTCCTAGGGCCAGAGCCTTCCTCTCCAGTCACCCAAGATCCCTGACAGTCCCCAGGTCAAGACTCCTGTGGATGGACAGGGCTTCTAGGCGCTTGCCCTGGCTGTGTCCTGACACTGTAAAGTCCAGGATTGAGACAGGGACCTGAGGAGCAGCTTCCAGGTTTGGACTGCAAGGGACCTCAGGCCAGGGACTTAGGTTTGCCAGTGTGCTGTTGATGGGGCCCAGGTGTTTCCTCTAGAGAAACCAGAGGACAGGGAGAGGGGAGACAGCTGGGAGTGGACAGGAGGGCTGCTCAACCCAGTGGGAGAGACTGTGGGCCCTGGCAGCAGCCAGACCTAGGTCAGCTCCGCTGTTTCTGGCCGGGCCACCCTGCTGAGGCTCCAGACTGCAGCCTCAAGGTTTCCCTCAGTAAAACAGCAGTGACCCTGTTTACCAGCGGCTTGTGTGGAGGGTCCAGGTGGCAGGGTATCAGTATCTGACAAACGTAAGTGGAACAGAAACAGGCCCCAGGTACACCAGGGCCCTGCCAAAAGCGACAAGCATGCCCCTGCTGCCACCCTGCCTACCTTCAGAGCCCCCCGCCCAAACCCCCAGATGCCCGAGGAGGAGGCCTTCTGCGTGTTCGTGCGGCTGATGCAGGAATACCGGCTGCGGGAGCTCTTCAAGCCCAGCATGGCCGAGCTGGGGCTGTGCATCTACCAGTTTGAATACATGCTGCAGGTGAGGACAAGGAGCCCAGCCAGGGGCCATCCTAGGCTGTCCCGGGGAATCTCTTGGACTGAAAATTCTAACCCTAAGAAATCATGCCCAGAAGTCCCAGAATAGGGCTCCTGTCCCCAAGGGCTCCAAAGACACTACCCTGAAAGCTGCTTGGAGGGATAAAAAGGGACCCTCCACTCACATCAGAGGCTCCCAGAGGGGCCATGGCATGTGGGACACTAGCGCAACAGACACACCCATGGGCCCATGCTGTGTGCTCTGCATGCGCTGGAGGGAGGGAAAGTGTCGTCTGCCTGCCGCTGCTGATTACCAGGAGCTGCAGACGTCTCTGTTTATAAATAGCAGTCCCCGAAGGGCCCAATCCTGGCTGGCAGACAGAGCTGCCGTGTTCACGCATGCAAGTGCTCACTCTCTCTCTCACACGCACGTACCCCCACACTTACACACACCTGCCTGCTCTGGAAGCCCATGGCAGGGGGACTACACAATAGGTGAGCAGAAAAAAACATTGCTGGGACCTGGAGGACCAGGGGTTCTGGCTATATCCCAGGTAAGGGGCCCAGGCTCACTGAGAAGCAGTCCACCCCAGACTGAATAACTGAGGCTTCCCATAGCCAAACAGACGTGTAAATCCTGGGCACAGAGAGTCCTGCTCCAGGAGGAAGCCCAGGGTCCTTCTCTGACCTCAGTTTCCTCAGCAGTCTGCCACTTGCCCCAGGCTGAAATTGTGGCCAAACAGGCATTCCCTGCGCACTCTGCGCACAGAGCTTCACGCTGGGGGCCGTGGGTGGACACAGCCACCAGCAAGTCACCTACCACAATGTGAGCTGTGACAGCTCTGACCAGGGGCTGGGGGCTTCACTTCTTGTTTTCTGGATGACCTTGGGAAGTGACCTAACCCCCTGAGCCCCAGGAGCTTCTTCTGTGTTGGTCGAGAGGACCCCCTAAGCTGCTGCAGGCTGAGCAGTCAGGTTCAACAAGCCGCAGCTTTTGCAGCTCTGGCCACTGCTGCCTGTGACCCCACCTCATGCTACTCAAAGCTCTGGGGTGGTTTGGCCACCCCCAAAAACAGTGGCCAGGGAGCACTGAGGAAGGGAGCCACAGGCTGCCTGGGCTGGTCAGGGAAGCTTCCCAGAAGCCAGGGCACAGAAGCCCAGCAGCATGGGGTGGGCCGGACCAGGTGGGTGTGGACAACATCCACTCACCATGCCCTCCGGGCCTCCCCCCACCGTGTAGGAGCAGCTCCCGGATCTGAACACCCACTTCCGCTCACAGAGTTTCCACACATCCATGTACGCCTCATCCTGGTTCCTCACGCTCTTCCTCACCACCTTCCCCCTGCCCGTCGCCACCCGTGTCTTCGACATCTTCATGTACGAGGTGAGGGCCTGCAGGTTACTCTACCCATACAACTCTGGATGAAGCAAGTCACACCCCACCCTGGAAACAAACCCCAACCAGCCCACAGACTGGGCAGAGGAAGGGCCAGAGCCCAGGGAGGGGACTGAGCTCCCTGTGGGCCATGACAGGAGGCTCACAGCCACAGCGGCCACATTGCAGGGCCTGGAGATCGTGTTCCGGGTGGGCCTGGCCCTGCTGCAGGTGAACCAGACGGAGCTGATGCAGCTGGACATGGAGGGCATGTCCCAGGTAGGCCAGGAGGGCAGGGAGGGTAGGATGGGTCAGACACAAGGGAGGGCCAGACACCATCCAGTACCTGGCAGCAGGGAAAGGAAGTTCCAGGCCCAGGCTGAGCGCTGGGAGGTGCTACCCTCTGCCACCTACTACTCCAGGTCCCCAGCCCCTTGGCCAACTGAGGACACAGGAAGGGGCAAGCCATCTGGAGCAGCCTTGTGCCCTACCCTGCCCTTCCCCAGCCTACCCTGGTGGCCCTGCCTGCTAGAGAAGAGACTGACCTGCCACTCATGGCCATTTCCCCATCATGCAGGCCCCTGCCCCCTCCCAGCATCCTCCAGCTGGTGCTTCAGGGAAGAATGCACAAAGGCCATGGTTGTGTCCAGGAACACGAGCGTCCATTGTCCACAACTGCCAGAGGGGGCCAGCTGGCTGGGGAGCAGAAGCTGTGTCCACTTAGGCTTACCTTAACCCTTTGCAGAGGCTCCAGGGGCCCCAGCATGCCTCCCCCCTCCTTCATTAATGTCCCTGTGCTCAGGCTGCCCCCATCCCCAGCATTCACCCTTAGGCACTTCCCAAGTTGGTTTTTCTCTGGAAACTGAAGCCCTGGCTCAGGCAGTGGGGGAAGGCCAGCCCTCCCTTCTTAGCCTCTGGTTTGTTCCACAAACACTGATTGAGCAGCTATGACAGGACAGGCCCTGTGCCGAGGACACCGTGATGCCTCAGGCAGCGGGATGCAACAGGGGCTCAGAGGCAGGGCCTGTGTGGCGGTGACCGCCTGTGTCCCCACAGTACTTCCAGAGGGTGATCCCCCACCAGTTTGACAGCTGCCCAGACAAGCTGGTCCTCAAGGCCTACCAGGTCAAGTACAACCCCAAGAAGATGAAGAGGTCGGTGCAGGACTTTGGGGTGCTGGAGGGGAAGGGAAAGTCCCTGAGGGGTGGGGCAATGATCACACGGGCCTCGCCCTCTGCAGGCTGGAGAAGGAGTATGCAGCCATGAAGAGCAAGGAGATGGAGGAACAGATCGAGATCAAAGTGAGGCCCGGGCCCAGGGGGAGGGGCAGGGACCAGTGTCCTTGGGGGCTCCCTTCCCACCTCCAGAGCTGGCCGCTAGAGGGCAGCCCTGCCCAGTGCACTGGAGGATCAGGCCGTCTACGGCCTCAGGCTCTGATGATCCTCCCTCTGCCCACCTGCCCCTTCCTTCACCTGCCAGGCCAGCGTGGGAGCGCCTGCCCCAGCCGGCACGTTCTCATCGCTGGTGACACAAGAGTAAACAAGACAGTCAAGGTCCGTGCCATCGTGGGGCCCCTGTGTCGTGGGGAGACCATCAATAAATCACTAAAATAGTGTGAACTCTACAGAGTGCTCTGGATGCAAATGTGCAGGGGAGGAGGGGCAAGCGGTCCTGGGGAGCCACCAGGGAGTCCAGTGCTAAAGGCCTGAGGCAGAATCCCACCTGGTGGGCAGGGGGAGCATCCTAAGGGCTGGGGACAGTGGAAAGAGCCAAGGCAGGCAGGGACCAGATGCCAGCCTGTGTAGGCCAGCCCACCAGCCCCACCAGGGTCAGGGGGCTGCCTGAGCATGCAAAACCTCTGAGCGCAGGCTGCCGCATCTTGCCTGCCTTCTGCTTCATCCTTCCACCCATGATTTTAGTTATTCACTCAACAAGCATTTATTGAGTACTTGCTGTGTACCAGAGTCACAACCAAGAATGAAGGCCCTCTGACACAATGCTGGGAACAGACAGGGACACAAATTCCCACACCGACCAGCTCTGCCTTCTTCAAGGGGCAGAGCTATGCAGTGATTGAGATGGGAGTCCTGCAGACCCAAGTTCAAATCCCTGCTTACCAGGGACCACCTGTGTGACACCAGCAGCTGAGGGAACCTCTCTGAATATCAGTGGCCCTGTCTGCAAGATAGGGGCAGGGGCAGACCCAGATCAGAATCCAAGTCACCTGCCATCCGTGCCTGAGAAGCAGCGAAGGCATTGTTGGCCTGGCCTGTTCATACGGTTGCCAGAAACATTTCAGTGTCTGGGGTTTTGAGCATCCCCCTTTTGGTTATGGCAGCCTGACTGATACACCAGTCCAAACATGTGTTTTGGTCTTGGTCATGTACAGGAAAGGGCCTATCCCATCAGGTGATGGAGGGCCCAGCAGTGAGCAAGAACACAGCAGACCCTTGAGCCATTTGCCAGGCTGGAAAAATCCCCTGAGAGGCCTTCTCCTGTGGCCCTGCCCACCATTCTTTCACCTTTAGCCTGATTTAAAATGTCTCAGGGATTTGTTTGAATCTGGTAAGGCATGACAGGAGACCCAGAGACAACCGCTTTGGAAGCAGCAGTTCCAAAAGAGGAGAGGGCAGGTCATGCCAGGTTGGGCACAGAAGGGCAAGTACCAGGGTCAGCCAGGAAGCAGAGAGAGTGAGAGGGACCGTGTGGCTCAGAGTGTTTGATGTGGTTTCTGCAGGAGGACCACAGGGTAGGGTAGGCAAGTGTGAGCAGCCTCAGTTTGGACAGGATTGGGTTGATTTCTGCAGCTCTGGCCTGCAGGCATGATCCCTCTTGTTCCTGTTCTGACCCTGGGGTAATTTAGGGTGGGGGAAATAATGACTTGGTGTGTATGTGTCAGATAAAGGAGGTGGTTTCAGGTTTGAACTCCAGACATGGTGGTTGTATGTGGAAGGTGCAATCTATCTAGGAATTAAGGAGTCTGGAAGGGGCGGCAGTCTCTGGAATTAGCAAGGTTTCAGATGTCAAAGCATCAAGAAATACAGAAAAGAAAATATGCAAACCCATGATTAGGAGAGAGCCTCACATACTACTCACTCATTCTTCCTCTCATTTTTCCTTTGGGGGAATCAGAAAAGAGGAGCTCTCAATCAAGCCTGCCTCTGGCCCCAACAGTGTCTCTGCTTGGTGCAGTGACAGGCTGAGGCCAGAGAGAGCAGAGCAAGTCAGGGCCCAGGGGTCCTGACCCTATGCCTGGAACAGCTTGGGCCTGACTGGGCTGGTAGGCTCAAGCTAGGCCCTGCCCTGCTCTGACTCAGTTTCCCCACCATGACACAAGTCAGTACCATCAAGTCCATGAATTGCTGATTACGGTTGCTACCTGGAAATGTGCTGGGTGTTTCCATCACCATTTCTCCCCAGAAACAACCCAGAAAATGTTCTATGTGGCCCATAGCAAGGCAGGACCCTCACTCATCGGCAGATCCAAATTATTTCTTCACCAGGACACAGGAAAGACTAGATAAAACATATATGTCAAGGTCATCTGCTTCCCAGGGGTCATGGGGGAACCTAAAGCTACAAATGTCTATCCAGGATCCAACAGCATAGAATGGAAAGCAAAAGCAAGGACAATGTCTACAAAAAAGATCTTGGAAATGTAGCCACAGAGCTGAAGGAAGCCTGCGTGTTCAGCACGCAGGATCCAAATTGTGAGAGGAGTTTGTCCCAGAGAATTTGGCCCAGGGGCTAAAGCAGAGAGGGTTGGGGCCTGTCTGATAACAGCTTCACCTAAAAGCTCCAATGCTTTGCCCTTGAGGGACCCAAGCAGGGCTGGGAACAGACTTCTGAAGCCAGTGTGGGTGCTGACCACCCCACAGACACGCAGTTACTTAAGTGCTCAGGTTGTTTTTACTGAAGGCTTGTTTTAAAAAAATCTCCCCAGTGTTGGGGTTCCAATGCAGGCCTCATGCATGGAAGGCAAGCACCCTATCACTGGGTCACATCCCCAGCCCTTAAAATGTTTTTTGTTTGTTTGTTTGTTTGTTTTTGGAACCAGGGATTGAACTCAGGGACACTTGGCCACTGAGCCACATCCCCAGCCCTATTTTGTATTTTATTTAGAGACAGGGTCTCACTGAGTTGCTTAGGGCCTTGCTAAATTGCTGAGGCTGGCTTTGAACTCTCAATCCTCCTGACTCAGCCTCCCAAATTGGATTACAGGCATGGGCCACCACGCCCGGCTCCTAAAATGTTTTTTAAATGGACCATTCTGAATAAGAATGGCTCCCGTTTTCTGAAATTGCTGACCCAGAATATAAGATGCTGGCTCTGTCCTGCCTGGAGGTGGCCTGGCCCTCCATGGTGGTTGAATTCGGTATGTGTGTAGGGGAATGGGGGCCAGGTTCTGATGTGCTTTCGCTCCCCTTCCATAGAGACTTCGGACAGAGAACCGGCTCCTGAAGCAGCGGATTGAGACCCTAGAGAAGGTGAGAGACGCGGAATCCAGCCGGGACTCTAAATTCTCCGGGCCTTTCAGAGGGCCCAGCAGCCTTTGAGCTCAAGCCCAGGTCCTGCTCTAAGAAGTGTGGCTTGAAACTCCCTCACCTTGAGCTGCCCTATCACTGGGGCCTCTGGGGACACTTCACCTTGGGTCCTGACTCGTGATTAACCCTGGGCTGGGGCTGAGTCACAACTCAGTAGACTATAAACACAGCAATCCCAGGCTGCTTGGGTTGGGGAAAGGAAGCAGAACTGTGGGACTGATGAAGGAGCCCCATCACTGGGCCTCAAGACACCCCACCCTGTAATTTGGAAGTCTCGTCCTTCCAAGAAAGGAAGAGAAAGAGATGGAATGGAGGAAGGGGCAGTCTTGCCACTTGTGGTGGAGAGCCACGGCCTCGACCCTGGCCCCTGACATGTTAAAGATGGGGGTGTAATAGGCAGCTTACCCAAGCCTCAGCCCCAGGGCCCCCACTTCCTGCTCCTCCCTCGTCCTCACTTGACCTTCCACTGACCACAGGGAGTGAGTTGGTGGCAGACAGGACTGTATTGCTCTTGCCCCAAAGCCTGGATTCTTGCTCTCCCTCAAAATAAAAATTCATTTCCCATCCCAGCCCTCTCTGGAGGACTCCACTCACAGTGAGGTTGACCTGCCAGCGCTGAGTCTCCCTAGTGGACCTCAGCCCTGTAGCACCCAAAGCCGCAGCTAGCCCCCGCCATCCCGCTCACATGAACCCTCTCCAGGATGGAGCTGGCTCTGGCTTTGGTCTTCCTCCGGTCCTCTCCTGCTGGTTCTCTGGTCTTCATTCCTCTCTCCCCTGCTTCTAGAGATAGTCCACAGCATTAGTGACAAGTGGTTCTTGTCTGTCTCTCCCCTCTCCTGTCCCTGTGCCTTCCGCTCTGCCTCCTCCCCCTGTCGCTCGGAACCCCCTTCGCCCGCCCGCCCGCCGGGTAGGAGAGCGCTGCTCTGGCTGATAGGTTAATCCAGGTACTGTAGCCTTTTGTCTCCCTCTCCTGTTTCCTTCCTGGTCCCTTCCCTGGTCCTTGCACATGACAGCCAGTAACCGCCTCTTCCCTGGCCGCTGCCATTCTGGGGACAAGGGGGCAGGCCTGGCACAGTGCATGGGGGCAGCTGGGGCTCACTTCCAGGAAGACAGGCTTTCCTGGGTGGGGGCATGTGAAGTGAGAGCAACATGGGTGTGGGGGGATCTGTGGGTGTGTTTGGGCATGAACTTACACACGCAAAGTTCCTTCCCCAAGGGACATGGTAGGGACCCAGGAGTGCTTGGGACCGCAAGAGCATATCAGCTTCAGGCCCTGGTGTGTCACTGCGCTGAGCTTACATACACCCTCTGGGCTTTCATGCTGCTCCTCTCTGCTCCTACCTGCCAAGCCCACCACCTTCTCTCATTTGCCTGCTTCTGCTGCCACTTCATCTTGAATGGCTTTATCTGGAAGCTTCTGCACAGCCTGGAATGGGGGGCCCAAATTGGTTGGGGGAAAGTGTGAGATGGGGAGAGTGGGGTCTTACCTCCAGCAAGTGGAGGCCCCCAGACCTCGATGCTGGTCTATCCCACATCCCAGCCCAGTGAAGGCTCTGGGGAGCTGAATTCTGAGGGGATTTGACTGAATTCACGGGGATTTGACTGTTCCCAGAACACTACTCTCACCACCAGGGCTCAGCATGAACCAGTAGAGGTGGCTTCTGCTATGCCCTTGACCCTGGATAAGGACCACTTTTTCCTCACCTGGGGCAGAGGCCAAGAACCAGAATTGGGAAGAAGAAGAGGCTGTTGGCACCCCCACCTGGCAGAGCCTGAGGGGTGGATCTGTTCCTCCCAGGCTCCTCCAGGCGTCCTGTCCCACCCTCTCCCCATCCCCAGGCCACAGTGGGCACCCATCCCAGGCTCTAGTGCCCGAGGCCTCACCCTCTCACTCCCCACCCCTCCGCCCTCTCTGGGCCTCTCTCTGTGGTCCGAGGCAGGGTCTGGGATGGAAGCAGAGGGTCACAGTCCCCCATCCTCGCTGTGCTTAGGGGCAGGTGACACGGGCACAAGAGGCTGAGGAGAACTACGTCATCAAGCGGGAGCTGGCGGTGGTGCGGCAGCAGTGCAGCTCTGCAGCAGAGGACCTGCAGAAGGCGCAGAGCACCATCAGGCAGCTGCAGGAGCAGCAGGTAGCTGCAGGGGGGCGAGTTGGCGCGGCCGGACCACACCCTGACACACCACTCTGCCCAGACCTTCAGGACTCCAGTCAGCCCTGCCTCAGCCCTGCCTCAGCCCTGCCTCAGCCCTGCCTCAGCCCCTGGCCTTCCTGTCTATAAGGGGTAGGGGGACCCAGAAACCAGTACAGATTCCTCCCTAGCCCTCTCTTACAGGAGCTGCCCAGACTTGGGGGCATCCTGAGATTTCCATTTCCTGCCACCTAATGAAGTGTGTGCCTTGAGACCAGGCTGGCAGCTTTGGGGCACCCCAAGACTGAGGCCTCTGAGAACCAGGTTGTCCCAGCCAGACCCTCTGAGCTCCCACTTTGTAGGGGATGAAGAGGTGGGTGAGATCCAGAGCCATGTCTTCAGACACAAAGAGATGCAAGAGGAAGTAACCCAGATGAGGCACTTTGCAGCCTGGCAGGGGTACCATTTGGGGCTTGGAGTCCATCTGGCCAAGGAAGAGCCACTGGTACCCTAGGATCTCAAAGCCTCAGTGTCAAGGGATCCTGAGGCAACTATAGGCTCCCTTCAGAGAGTATCTCCTCTGTGCAGCTTTCCTAGGAAAGTGATTGACAGGTTTGCTGCCCAGTGACAGTGTTCCTAGGCACAGGGCATGAGAGGTTTGGGCCAGGAGGCCCCACCCGCCAGCTGCAGCTAGAGACCCACACAGCCCTCTGCCTCCCTCAGGAGAACCCACGCCTCACTGAGGACTTTGTGTCCCACCTGGAGACAGAGCTGGAGCAGTCACGGCTTCGGGAGACAGAGACGCTGGGGGCCCTGCGGGAGATGCAGGACAAGGTTCTAGACATGGAGAAGGTGCGACTGGGCGGGCAGGCAAACAGGTGATGTTGGGGGTACCCTGAGAAAGGGGTTGAGGGTCCTGAGAAAGCTTTGGGGTGCATGAGAAGACCCTAGACAAGGAGAGGGACAGTCTGGGTTTCCCCCCAGTCCCACCCCAGCAGTCCTTGTTGGGGAGGCAGCTTCTGCCTCTTTTGAACCCAGGGTGCCTCCTGGCTCACTGGGTACCTGTCCGTTCACCATGGTCTCCACACAAAGGTCTGGAAACACTATCCCAGGAGGGGCACACTGGGGCCGTCCCTCTTCTATCTGCAGCCCTATCTGAAGCTGGCACCAGGCCTCCTCCGCCTCCCCAACTGCTTTCTGAATTGACTCAGGTCCCAGGAGCTGCCAGAGGAAGGAAAGAGGCCTGGGACCCACTCACATGGTGGAAGAGCTGTGCCCACCCCCTGCAGCCTGCACTGTTGACCCCCCCCCATGTCTCCACCACAGCTGTGTGAGGGGCCATCAGCCTCTCAGCCCCCATCTCCAGCCCAGAGCTGGGCTTCGCTACCTCACTCCACATGGGAGGGAAACACATGCCATAGATCCTGCTGCCCACCTTCCACCCAGACCCAAACAAGGGTCAGTGAGGACCTGATCCAGGATTTTGGCTCAAGAGGCTGGAGCACAAATCCCCATCACTGACCCCTGGGAATGCTAGGACAGAATGTAGACTGGCCCTCAGCCTGTTATTCCCAGGGAGAGGGTTGGTCTGCCTGGCCTGACCTGGGGAGCACAGGCTGCTGCCACCCAATCTTCGCAGTCCGACTGGCAGATGCCAGGTCTGGTCAGAGGCCCTGGTGGGCTCCCTGAGTCCACCTGCTGTGTTTAACATCATGGAGACTCCACAGTTTATGGGGGTTGCCAGAGGACAGACCTGAGAGACAGTAGGTGCTGTTATGGCATCCATTTTAGGGTGAACATCCCCCCCCAGGGTTAGATAAGAAGGTCTCCCCTCGACCTCATTCCTACTCCTGGGTATCCTCTGGTCCAGGGTGCCACCCTTCCCCAGCTGAGCTCTTGAGGAAAGGAGGCTGAGGGTGTCAGTCCTTCAGGCTCAGCTGCGTGGGGCTCTGACTGCCTTTCTCCCCGCAGAGAAACAGCTCCCTGCCGGATGAGAACAACGTGGCGCGGCTACAGGAGGAGCTGAAGGCACTCAAGGTGCGGGAGGGTGAGGCCGTGGCCTCCGCACGAGAGCTGAAACTGCAGTTGCAGGAGCTCTCGGACACCTGGCAGGTGAGAGTCTGGTGAGCGGGGAGCATCCCAGGCGCCCCCTCTGGCAGTCCCTTGGAGGAAGGCCAGCGACCCCGGCCTGGGGGTTCCTTGGAGCAGAGACTGATCCCAGGCGTCTGGGACTTCCCCACACTCCACATCCCGGCTCCAGGCCCATCTGTCCCGAGGCGGCCGCTGGAAGGAGTCCCCGCGGAAGCTAGTCTTGGGCGAGCTGCAGGATGAGCTGATGAGTGTGCGACTGCGTGAGGCCCAGGCCCTGGCTGAGGGTCGTGAGCTGCGGCAGCGTGTGGTGGAACTTGAAACGCAGGTGGGCCGCGCCTGTGCTGGACCCCAAAGCCTCCCTATCTGGGGGAGGGTGCTTGGTGTTGGTGATTCGCCAGTTGGCCAGCCGTGATTCCCGTCGTCCCGCCTTCTTTTCCTCCCTTAGGACCACATCCACCGCAACCTGCTCAACCGCGTGGAGGCCGAGCGCGCAGCGCTGCAGGAGAAGCTGCAGTACCTGGCGGCACAGAACAAGGGGCTGCAGACGCAGCTCAGCGAAAGCCGCCGCAAGCAGGCCGAGGCCGAGTGCAAGGTGCCGCCCCTCGTCCGCCCCTCCCGACCCTGCCCCGGCCCTCGTTACCGCCCTGACCGCCCCCTCTCCCACCCCCAGAGCAAGGAAGAGGTGATGGCCGTGCGTCTGCGGGAGGCGGACAGCATGGCTGCGGTGGCCGAGATGCGGCAGCGTATCGCGGAGCTGGAGATCCAGGTGAGCTGGGTCAGGGAGGACGTGGGGGTGGCAGGGTGTGGGGGTCTGGCCTGGGGCCGGACCCTGCTCTGACCACAGGTGCCCTTGCCCACCCCGCAGAGGGAGGAGGGCCGCATTCAGGGCCAACTGAACCACTCAGACTCGTCTCAGTACATCCGTGAGCTCAAGGACCAGATTGAGGAGCTGAAGGCCGAGGTGAGCGTTCGGGGAATACCGGTGACAGGCCAGACGTCGGTGCAGTAAGAAGAATGCTTCTAGGAGGGCGGGGGAGGAGGGTGCCTGGCAGCTGGACTCCAGCGTGGGTACGGTGGCCCATGCCTCCAGTGCGCCGGTCCCGTCCCAGGTGCGGCTGCTGAAGGGCCCGCCGCCCTTCGAGGATCCACTGGCTTTCGATGGACTGAGCCTGGCCCGGCACCTGGATGAGGACTCCCTGCCATCGTCTGACGAGGAGCTGCTCGGCGTGGGCGTGGGCGCAGCTCTACAGGACGCGCTCTACCCGCTGTCCCCGCGCGATGCGCGCTTCTTCCGCCGTCTGGAACGACCCGCCAAGGACAGCGAGGGCAGCTCAGACAGTGACGCCGATGAGCTGGCTGCGCCCTATAGCCAGGGCCTGGACAACTGAGACCCGGTTCCTTGCGGCGGGAGCCGGGAAGCCACAGCCTCCGCGGACGCTGGGGCAGTCAACCGCCTGCTGCTCCGCCCACGCACTTAACGAACTCCACGCCTCTGTGGCTCCGCCTACCCCAGGGCCAAGTGGGCGAGGCTGCACGCAGAGGGTAGGGCCCCCGGCAGGCTCTCCCTCCCCAGCAGTGTTTACCCTTCTTGCTGGTACCCCTCAGGCCCCCCTGCATTCCAGGGGTGGTGCCTGAGCCAGTTACCTGGAAGGTGTGCTCTCAACACAGCGCAGAGGGCAGCGATGAAGAGATGGCAGGACTGGAGAGTGGGCTTCCTTCTGGAACAAGGGTGGCCCTGCTGGGAAGGGCCCAGGAGCTAGAAGAGGCCTGAGGAAGAGGGGCAGCTTTGGGCTGGACATTAGCACCCCATAACGATGCCCTCAGGACACAATGACCCATGACCAGCCAGCTCCTGGCTGCCAGGGAAAGATGACCAGGCTGGGCTTTCCTGCCTGGTGCAGGCATTGTGGCCCCTGTAGCAGAAACCAAAGTCCCCTCTTATGTAAAAGACCACCTGGGGTGTGAGTGGCCAGCAGGGGCCAGCTCAGGCCTGGGCAGTATCTCCCTGCTTCTCTGGGGTCAGAGAAGCTATGAGAAAGCAAAGAGACCTCTCTCCCCAGCCCCCCATCTTCTGGGAGTTACTAGCATCATCTCTCTTGGCCAGTGATGGAAGGGGACTCTTTCCTTCGGATTCCTCAGCCTCATCCACTTCTCTTCCCTCCTAGGGTGCCCTAGCCCACCCTCAGGCCAGGGTCTGGCCCCAGGGGTGGCGTTTCCCAGCAGAGTTGCCTCCCTTGCCTCCTCTGGGTGGTCCTGTGGTCTCTGCTGAGCCCAAGCTGAGAACGGTGCCAAAGTCCAATGATGCCCCTCCAGACCCTTTCCAAGTCTCACCCCGGGGCCTCCTGACTGTCAGGGCTGACCCTCTCGGTGCTCCTGGAGCCTCGAGTAGAATACCATCACAAGCAATCTCCCTGCACTTCCTGGGGTGGGGACCCCTGCTCAGTACCCTCTTCCCGGTCACCCACTCTTCAGTGTTACCAAGCCTGGGGACCAGGGCAGGCACCTGCAGGGCTCTCCCACATGCCACCCACACTGCCCACCACCATTTTGCACACTGCCTGTTCACACTCCACATGTCGCCCAGGCGAGAAAGATGGAAAATAAAGTGTATTTACACAGTCATGGACAAGGGGCTCTGCGTGGGGCAAGCCTGGAAGTGGAGAGAACCCCAGCAGTGAGAGGTGCCCAGCCCCTGGCCAGCAAGAGCTGAGGAGCTAGGCCGTCCTGCCTTCCAGAGCTTCCTGCAGTCTAACACAGTTGCCAGGAGAGGTTGGTGCGAGCAAGGCCATGGGAGTGGAAGACAGGGTTAGTTAGTACTGGGGCAGGATAGGACCCCTTCTGGGCCTCCCCTGGGAGACACACAGAAAGTCCAGCTCCCAGAAGAGCAGGGTCTGGTTGCATTCATTCAGCACACACTTAAATAAGTTTTCTAGTGTGCTCTGCCTTGTGCCTTATTCCAGGATCCCCAGTTTAGTGAAGAGTGAACTGCCACTAATGTGGTTAGTGCCAAATAGACACTAGAGGAAATCAAGGAAGGCTTCCTGGAGGAGACAGTGTCAGAGCTTTCTCCAAGAGCAAAAGCATAAAGGCTAGATGTCATCAGGACCAGCAAGAAAGGGACAGGATGCCCAGGAAGTAAGTGAACTTGGATGTGGCCAGAGGAGAGAGTTACTCAAGTTAGGATGGGGAATTTGGGCTTTGAACTGAAGGCAGTGGGTGCCAGTTAAGGGCACAGGGGAGAAGGATGCCATCAGATGGACAACAGGGTTGGAGGTCAGTGAGGAGGCTGGTGCAGAGACCACGCTGAGTCAGGCAGGAGGGAGTGGATGGAAGCACCCTGGAGAAGAGGACCCTCGGGGGCAGAGTCCTATCTGGGGCTTCCTATGAAGCTGAGCTGGAGTCCCTGCTGGTATGTGGAGGGAGCAACTGGGGATGACAAAGGAAGGTTGCTGAGGGGCAGAATCTTAATTTGGTCTGGGCAGATGCCAGCCAGGCCCTGCCCTCTGCACCAGTGTGGCCCATAAAGTGGCCCCCTCTGCTACCTGAAGACTATCAGGCAGCCAGGCATGACAGCCATTGCATGCCAGGACAACCAAGTTCACCTATTGTCCCATCATGTGGGGTGCCTCTGGGGCAACAAGCACCATTACCAGATTTAATGCAGACCCACAGTCACTGTGCCTGCTGCTCCCACAGGGCAGTTGGTTCCATCCAGTCAGTTCCCCAGACTAGAGCATGGCCAGAGGAGCAGTCTGAATTTTTGCCCTACCCTTTCATGGGGGCTGGCCTTCAGGTCCTGGCTGCCCAGCATATCAAGAGTCAGCTCCTTCTCCTGGGCTTGTCTCAATGTCTGGGAGCGAGGAAATCTGGGTTCCTACCAGGGCCCAGTTGAATAGGAAATCTTGATGGTTTATCACAAATCTGGGAGGCCGAGAGAGGGAGCTTGCCAGTCTTCCCCTTTACTCCCTATTGGTTCCCTAGGGTGGAGGTAACACTGCCCCCCTGGGCCCATTCTCTTTGGACCCCAGGCTGGAAGGTGGCTCTTTTGGAGTGCGGACAGACACAAATTAGTGGTCTGTTCCTGATAAGGGCCTGGTCATTGTGTGGAGTAAGGGAACCAGGCCCAAGGGCAGAGACAGAACTGAGGGCCCTATATATTGGGCCCCACTGACCTTTTGCCCACCTGGGGTTTGCCCCCATCGTTCTCAGGGTGGAGCAGGAGACCCTTGAGGAGGAAGAGCCTAGGGGAAACCCTGCAGTGGAAGGGCCTGACCTGGAGCTAAAAGGGCTCCAGCACAGAAGTGTCTGGGCTGGGTGCAGGTAAGGAATCCCAAGGAATGATCGGAGGACAGGAGTGAAGCTGTGGGGGCAGGAGATGGTGAGGATGTCGCAAGTAGGGCACAGGGCAAGAATGCATGTGGGGGTATGATGGACAGAATGGCACAGTGAGGACTCCCTGTCTCCCACCAGCCCTGGGAAAGCCACTTCTTCCTTACAGGCTCCAACCAGGTCAGTCAGTCTAACACCCTGCATCCATGAAGGGTCCTTTTAAGAAGCCCTGGGCTGGGCTGCTGGTCTGCCTTCTGCACTGCAGCCTCCTAGTGAGCTGACAGCAGAGCGCCCAGGGTCAGGAGGGAGGCGAGGACAGGACGCCAACGACCCCTCCCTGGCCTCCACTCAGTTCCCGCCTCCAGGCCCTGCTTGGAGGGGAGTCCCTACCCCGAGGACACAGAAGGTAAGGAGATGTGTACTGCCAACGACCCCTCCCTGGCCTCCACTCAGTTCCCGCCTCCAGGCCCTGCTTGGAGGGGAGTCCCCGAGGACACAGAAGGTAAGGAGATGTGTATTGCGGGAAGAGGGCCAGACCCTTCTGGCTTTTGACTCAGGAATGCCAGCTCTCAGGGATCCAGTGTGGGGAGAGCTCAGTTGCTCCTACACCTTGGCTGCGCACTAGCTCATCTATTCGCGCCCCTCTTGAACCTAACGTTTCCACTAGAAGTAGGACTTGAAGAACTGCAAGTTCATGCACTTGGGTGGGCATGTAGCACAGGGCGACCAGGGCTCCATACAGCCCTGCGGCAGCCCCACCGCTCCTGCCCCTTCTTTCCCTCAGGTGAAAAGCAAGTTCAGCCACAACTCCCACAAGCTCCCGGACAGCCGCCAGAAACCCTTGCGCTGGTCAGCTGCCCCCGTTTCTGCGGAGGTCCCCAAGTCCCGGCCCTGCGGCGAGAGCGAGGGCGCACAAACTTGTGTCCCGGTTTTATTGGAAACTCGGGCTGCACCGAGTGGACAATGCACAGGACGTGAAGCGAGGCTTAGACCGAGGGAGCAAGGCGGGACTCATGGAGATCAGGGGCGTGTCTTAGGTCAAAGGGGCGGTGCTCGAGGGGACATCCTAGGTCAAGGGTGTGGGTGAGCCCTGAGCCTAAGCCAAAGGTAGGGGTGGAGCTTGGTCCCAAAGACTAACGCTCTAGGGGCTAAAAGCAATCTAACGACAGAGGGGCTCCAGGGCAGTGGGGCGGTGTCTAAGACAAAGAGGTGTAACTAGAGGGGCGGACCCTAAAGCAGGGGTGGGTACGGTAGGCGGGGCTGGCGGCTGGCTTAGTGGAAAGTCTCCACTTCCACAACAGTCCAGTCACCCTGTGGGGAGGCCACGTCATCCGGAGAGAAGCTAGTGACCGAAGTGATGCTGGCACGGGATTCGTCCAGAGGAGACAGCAGTTCGGCCCAGCGACCCAGTTCGGCGTCGCTAAGTGGAGCTCGAGAGCTCCCGGTGACACCACCACCTCCCGCACCCCCTGGACCACCACCGCTGCCTCCCGCCGTACCCTCAGCCGCCGCCAGCAGCAGCGTCCGGCTCAGCAGGTGCTGCACGACGCTCGCCTGCAGCGCCCCCAGCGGCAGCTCGCCCAGGCGCGCAAGCTTCGGGCTCCGCGAGGATACCCCAGTCCCGGCTCCCGTCGCAGCCTTCCCACCGCCAGCGCCGGACTCCGGCCCCTGATCCAGCGCGCCCGGTGTGGGAGTCGCCGACTCGGGCCCTTCCGTCTCGTAGATGGTGCACAGACCGTCTGCTGAGCCCGGCCCGGCAACGGGAGGCCACGGCAGGGCCGATCCTACCCGGAAAGATAGGACCTTGAGCCGAGGGAGATGGAGGGTGGGTCGCCAATTCAACTGACCCTCCCCCAAGTTGAGAGCCCCGCCTCCGGCCCCACCCACAGCCCCGTCCGGCCCACAAGCTCCCTTACCTGGGGCGCTGCGAATTGCCAGTGGTGGAGCCGAACTTCGGCTCCAGGCGGCCGGGTGGCAGGCTGCAAGCTCCGCGTCTGCAGGTGGGGAGGCCGCAGCGCCGCCCTCGGGCCCGCTGTCGTAGCCGCGCAGCTCCTCCGGCGTGCTTGTGGCGCTGCTGCTGTGGCCGGCCAGGTCCGGTCCGCTCAGTGTACTGGACGGGCTGCGGGAGGGTGGCGGCGGCGCGGCGGGGGCCAGCGCCAGAGTCAGCCGTGGACCCGAGATGGAAGCATCTGGACCTGGGGTCGGGGGTCGGCGTGAAACCTGCGGAGGGGGAGAGGCAGGGGCCTGCAGAATGGGTGAGGACAGTGAGGGCGGAGCCTGTGGAGGAGGCGTGGTCACGGGAGAGGGCGGGGCCTGAAGAGGGGACAAGACCCGGGAAAGTGGGGCCTGTTGAGGGGGTGGGGTTGTGGGAGCGACCTGCAGAATGGGCAAAGCCGAAGGAGAGGGAAGGGGAGAGTTCAGAGGTGGAACCTGTGGAAGGGGCGAGGCAGAAAGAGTAAGAGGGACCTGTGGAGGAGGTGAGGCCGGAGGAGAGAGAAGAGCGTGCAGGGGAGGTGAGGCAGGAGGAGAGGGAAGGGGCAAAGGGTATGTGGCAGGAGGAGAAGAGGCCTGCAGAGGGGGCAAAGTTAGAGAAGGTTGGGTTTCTATAGGGGAAAGGGGCAGGAAAGGTGTGGTCTGCGGAAGAGGTGAGCCCACAGAAAGTGAGGCCTGCGGAAAGGAAGAAGCCAAAGGAGGAGTGGACTGCAGAAGTGATGAGGCCACAGAAGTTGAGGCCTGTATGGGTGGCATGGTCAGGAGAGAGGGAGCGGGCTGTGAAGGGGGAGAGATCAGAGAAGATGGGGCCTGCACACGGGATGTGCCCAGGGAGAAGGAAGGGGACTGCAGAGGCAGGGAGGCCAACGGAGAGGGAGAAACTACGGGAGCATCCTGCAGAGGGGAAGTGACCGGAAGAGAAGGGTCTTGTGAGGGAGGTATGGCCAAAGTCAAGAGGTTGGCCTGAAAAGGGGGCGGAGACAAGGCAGGACTGACTAGTGGAGGGGGCATTGTCAGAGTAGAAGGGGCTGGCAGAGAGGGCATGGCCAAAGAAGGGGGATTCTGTGGAGATACTGGGGGAGAAAGAGGAGCTTGTGGAGAGGCGGTGGCCGAAGGTTGAGGAGTGGACAAAGGAGGTGTGGCCAAGGGAGTCTGAAGAGCGGACCAAGCCGAAGCCTGCGTGGACAGCACATTCTGCAGGGGCGGTGAAACTGATGTGACTGTGGGTAGGGAAGAGACGGAGGCCTCTTGAGGAAAGGCTATACCGGAGTGTGTGGGTGGAGCTTGCAGAGGAGGTGTGACCGGTGGAGAGGGGAGGGTCTGCAAAGAGAGTGGAGCCACTGTGGCTAATGAAAGGGGCGTGGCCAACGGGCTGATGAGTGCGTGTGGATGGGGCGTGGCCTGTGGGGAGGATGGGGTCGGAAGATGCAGCAATGCAGGTGGAGGTGGTGTGGTTGGTGGAGACGGAGGGAGTGTTGCCAGCAGGGGAGTCCCCGAGACTTGGGGAGGTGGTGGCTGTCGTGCTGTGGAACCAGATGGAGAGGACATGGCCAAAGGAAGAGGCGATCCCAGGCCCTGCATTGAGGCTGTGTCCTTTCTTCCAGATGTGGCCTGCAGAGGGCGTAGAGCGTGCAGCCCTTTGGACTTGGGCTGCGAAGTATGTGCAGGAGCTCGGGATGTTCCACGGGCCAAAGACCCAGAACGGGCTGGGGAGGACAGTGGAGTAGCACTAGAGCCCAGGGGACGAGAGGCAGGCTTCTGGAGGCCCCCGCCAGCACTGGGCCGCCTCCTGGCAGCTGGGCTGGGCTCCGTGGCACTGTGTTCTGTGGCACTGCTCACTGATTTCCTGGGCACCTCAGTTGGGGGACGTGGACGGGCACTCCCAGCTGGTCGGGGAAGTCCCACTTCTGTGCCCATTGCCTTGGATCTCCGGGTGATGGCTGGGGAGGAAGCTCCTGAGGTGGGGCCTGAAGAGTCTGGAAACAAAGCAGAAAACCCAAAGTGCCAGATACCTCCTGGCTAGTCCCCCACACCTGGGAACTGCCTTATCCCCAGATCACATACCCTTTCGTGCTCCAGAACTGAGGACACTCTTTTTGGGTGCCTCTGGGGTTTTTCCTCTAGCCACAAGTTCTTCAGCTGGGGGCCTGGGTCCCTTCTGTCCAATGGGGCCTGGCCTGGGAACAGGAGGGACCAGCTCCTTATTAGACTTCCCAAATTTACATTTTCCCATCTGTGAAATGGGGCACATACCCTCTCTGTGGACAAAAAATGACTTCCACCCAATTTGCACCTACTTATCTGCTCCTAAGCCCTAACTCATGGGTAACATTAAAAAGTTCATCCCAGCAAAGTGGCACAGCCTGTAATACCAGCAACTTGGGAAGCTGAGGCAGGAGAATCACAAGATCAAGGCCATCCTCAGCAATTTAGTGAAACCCTATCTAAAAATGAAAAATAAAAAGAGCTGGGGATGTTGCTCAGCGGTAAAGCATCCCTAAATTCAATCCCCAGGACCAAAAAAGTAAAAAAATATAAAGGGCTAGGGATGCAGCTCAGTGGCAGAGTGCTTGCCTAGCATGTGTGAGTCCCTGGGTTCCATCCCCAGTTCTGCAGAGACAAAGGAGAATAAAAAAAATAAAGACCGTTCAGACTGTGACACTAACCTTTGCTTAGGGGACTAGGGGGGGGGGGGGGCGGGTCGTGTTACCTGATGGTCCCGCTGGCACGCCCAGGGCTAGCGATAGAGCCCTGGCTGGGGGTCTTGGCAGAGGCCCGCTCCCCTCTCCCAGCCGCTGGGGGCCTGGAGGCTGCAGGGAGAAAATTGAGTGGAAGGTGCCCCAGAAAGGAGTGTCTCAGAAGGAAGAGGGAATGGCGGGCTTGGGGTGATGGGCTCAGAACTGAGGAAGCTGGGTACCTGGGCTCCGTGGACCTGCTCCAGCGCTCCGAGTAGGTCCCACTCGGGCTGCAGCCTCCGGATGAGCGGCTCCGCTGACGCCCCCGGCTCGCTCCGCCAGGGGCCTTCTTCCCATAGCTCCCGCTGCTCCCAGAACTCGAAGGGCTGCAGGGGTTACTGGGGGAGGTGGTCGAGGAGACCCCGGGGGCCTGGGGGTCGCAAGGCCGGGAGGGCGAGCAGCCGGCGTCCGCACGGCGGCCCCTGCCTTGGCCTTGTCCTTCCTGTCCATCCCGCACCTGATGAGGAGGCAGGCGGGTCAGCATCCCAGCTCCTGAACCACCCGTTGCCTGCTGGGCTCTAGATCGCGGCACCTCGCTGCCCTTTCCCCAGCATCGACACCCACGGGTGTCCAAACCTCAGCCTCGGCCTGGTTTCCCTCCCCCGCCAGTCACTCACAAGCCGGTCTGCTCATCGAAACCCTCGGTCCCACCCCAACCCTTCCCCAAGCTGAGACCCTGCCCGCCCCAGCCCGCTCGGCTCCCCGCGTCACCATCCACGCCCTACCCTTCGCCCCACGGGCACCGAGAAGATCAGCCTCGCGAAGGGAGGGCGGTCTCAGGGGCCAGATGCGGGCGTCCGGAACGCACGCCCGTGACTCCCCACCAACCCCCGGCGCCGTCCGCCATCCTCCCCGAGGGATGCCAGCACCTGCCACCAGGCAGAGCGGCCCCTCGGCCCGCGAGCAGGCTACCGGAGACAAAGAGCCGCGTCCCGGGCCCGACCCCTCCCCCAGCCCGGCCCCGGCCCGCGCCGGGCCCCGCCACCTGCTCGCGGCTCGCTCACCTCCGGCTCCGGCCTCCCGCCGCTTCACGGAGGGTCGCCGGGGTGGGGCGGGGCAGGAGAACCGCGAGCGGCGGAAAGGCGAGCGGAGAGGGCTGCAGGCGGCGGCGCCGGGGGAGCCTGCGGGCCCCGCCCCTCAGCCGCGGGCGGGGAGCCCGGGGCGCGCGCGCCGGATCCAATCCCGGGAGCGCGCCGAGGGGGTGGGAGAGAGGCTCGCGTCGGAGGAAGGGGTAGCCTCTGGGCGGTCAGAGGGAGGCCTGTTTCCGCGACTGCGCCTGAAGACCCCAAAGACCCAACGAGAAGGACTCGGCGGTAAAGTCATGTGGGGACCCCCCTGCTCCCTACGCGCACTCACGCACCTGCTCCGACCAGCCCCCAACCACCTGGAGACCGAGGCCCGCCTGGACGCGGATAGGCTGAGCCCTGGCAACAAGGGGGCGGGACCACCGCGCCTCTGGCCCACCGACCAATCTGGACGCCGCGACCCTGGTCCTGGTGGTGGCCTTCGCGACTGTGGAAGCCAGGGCGCCCAGGGGTGTCTGGGGGAATCTACCCCAAGGCTTTTCTCAGACACTACAAAATTCCCTTACCTAGGGTAGGGTGGGTCTTGTTGCTAGGAGACTGCAACCCTGGGAAACTAGGGAATGCGAGGGGGACCCCAGATTGGGGGTAAGAGGAGGTAGGGAGGGATGAGAGCGAGGGAAAGAGACAAGAAAAACAGTATGGGGTGGTGACCCAGTCCCCTGTATGGCAGAGCCCTTCCACTTCCACACATCCACCGCTCGGTCACATCAGTGAAGGCTTCCCACCAGAGTGGCCTTGGAGGGGACCAGATTCCCGGGAACTGGGTGGTATCAAAACAAGTCCATGACGGATCTGAGGACATCTTTTCCGACTGCCTCAGTCTAGCCGAGCAAGTGGGAGGTGTCAGGTAGTTGTCCTCACCTGCCACCACTGGGACCTCCGTGGAGAATGACATGGACCAAAATTCTGGAAGCTAGTAGTCTCTGAAATAAAAGGGATTCTTGAGCCATTACAGTTGCTAGCCAGAAAAAGAACCGGGTCCTGGAACAAGTTCCCATAACTTCCAGAAACAGCTGGATAGAAGTTGGCAATACATCCACTGGACCTAGAGATAAAAGCATTTTTATAACAAAAAATTGGGGAAGGCAAGCATGAATTGTTTCATTGGACTTTCATGGGTACAGATAAAAGGAGCAGGGTAACAAAATCATGCATGCAAAATCATGGGATAGGAAGTCAATCCACAAGAAGGTCTTTCAGCTTCTGGAATGGTCCAGATAGTAAGCAGGATGCAGGTGGTGTCCAAGGGGGTGGCAATGGGATTTGAATTCAGGTTTTAACATACATTCAGGAATACAGTTTTGCTGTCCAGTGGGACAGCCACTGTCACCTTGCTAACTCCCTTATCTCCCTCCTCCTCCATTCCCTGGCCCTTGCAATTAAATTGAGGACATCTCTGAATTTTTCTCTAATCAAGGGGTGTAGACTAAAGCAGGAGATGGCCATTCTCAGCTGCCCTGTGCTGGCCTCTTGATGAGCCTCCCTTTGTCCCTGAGGGTCTGGCATTGTCACCTGTCAGCCAGGTTCCCTCCCCATGTTGTGCTTTCCACCTTGATGCCTCCTGACCCACAGCCCCTCCCCACTCCATCCCAGAGTGAGCTCCCTGTGCCGTCGAACGTGCCTACACACATGACCGCACAGGCACAGCTGCACATGGGTACGCACACATGAAAGAAACGCAAGCAATCCTCTTCTGGAACTCAGAGGGCTTCTTAACTAGGGTGTGGTTAGACATAGGAGGCTGAGCTTTCTCCATCCAAGATTTGTGCCCATTTGAATTTCCAGAGATGGAAGAAAGAAAGATGGCAATCTCAGAACTGAATGCCCCACTTTGTCCTCCTGATTGGATCATTTAGACCTCACCTCCTGCCCAGATCTACTGATTGTCACCTATATTAGCCCCTTGTGGCATGACAGCAGCTAGGCTCCCCTGCCTGCCTGTTTACCCATCTCCCAACAGCACTCCCCTCCTGTGTCCTGCCACCTGCCAGAGGCTGACTCCTGCCTTCTGACCATGGTGCAGGGGGTCCTCCAAGGCTGCATTGACACCACCCTGTATTCAGTGGGGATCTGGACTCTGCTCACCTATAAAAACATCCCCAAATGCCCATGAACAGGGGAATGAAGCCATGTGCAGTGGCATGTACCTGTAGACCCAACTACTCGGGAGGCTGACACAGGATGATCACTTGAGCCCAGGAGATCCAGGTCAACCTGGGCAGCATAGGAAGACCCAGTCTCAAAACAAACAAACAGGGGAATAAATAACACAAACTAAAGTAGGCTCTGCAACAGAATACTACTCAGCAATGAAAAAGAACAGAATACTGGCACACTGAAAATAGTAATAAAGTTCCAATCCATGACAAACAAAAGTCTCTCTCTCTCACACACACACACACACACACACACACACATACACACACACACACACACACACACACAGAGCATGATTTAATTTATAGAGCATTCTAGAAAATGCAAGCTAACCTATAGTGGCAGAAAACAAATCATGGCTTGCTTAAGGATGGTTGGGGGGATTAAATGAACCACCCAGCATAGCCACTCTCAGGTTACTGACCCTCAGAAATTATGTGAAATAATAAATGCTTGTTCTAAGCTACTAAATTTGGGGGGAATTTGTTACTCAGCAATAGATCTGTGAAACTCACATTTACGGAATCTTAGGGTATTAGAAAACAAGCATTTGGAGAACCTGGAAAATCTGGAACCTTTGTGTGCTGTTGGTGGGAGTATAAAATGGTGCAGCCCCTGTGGAAGATGGTATAGAGGCTCTTCAGAACATTCAATAGAATACCATATGATCCAGCAATTCCAATCCTGGACTTACACCCCAAAGAATTGCACACAACAATTTAAGGAGAGATTGTCCCTACCATGTGCACAGCAATATCATTCCCAATAGCAAGTGTAAACAAGCCAAGTATCCATTGACAATGAACGGTTAATCAGAATGTGGTCCATCCATACAATGGAATATTATTCAGCTTTCAAAAGAAAATTCTGGCAGGCATGATGGTGCACACCTGTAATCCTAGTTGCTCTGGGAAGCTAAGTCAGGAGGATCACAAATTCGAGGCCAGCCTTAGCAACTTAGCAAGACTCTGTCTAAAAATTTTAAAAAGTTTTTTTAAAAAGGGACCAAGGGAGCTGGGCCTGGTGGCGCAGGCCTGTAATCCAAGCGACTTGGGAGGCTGAATCAGGAGGATCGCAAATTCAAAGCCAGGCTCAACAACTTAGCGAGGCCCTTAGCAACTCAGTGAGACCCTGTCTCTAAATAAAATACAAAATAGGGCTGGGGATGTGGCTCGGTGGCCGAGAGTCCCTGGTTAAAAAAAAAAAAGTTATAAAGCCGGGTGCGCTGGCCCACGCCTGTAATCCAAGCAACTTGGGAGGCTGAGTCAGGAGGATCTCGAGTTCAAAACCAGCCTCAGCAACTTAGGCCCTGAGCAACTCAGTGAGACCCTGTCTCTAAATAAAATACAAAATAGGGCTGGGGATGTGACTCAGGGGCACTCAGCCCCTGAGTTCCTGGTTCCAAAAAAAAAAAAAAGGGACCAAGGGGGCTTGACATTGTGGCTCAGCCACAAGGTGGAACACTTGCTTAGCACACATGAGGCACTGTGTTCAATCCTCAGCACCACATACAAACAAAACAACAACAAAACACTAAATAAAATAAAGTTATTGTTAAAAATCCACTTAAAAAAATAAAAAGGGGGGGGGGAACCAAGGTAAAGTGACCCTGGATTCAACACTTAGTACCAGAGACGGAGGAGGAAATAAAAAAATCAAAATTAAAAAAAGACAGAAATTCTGATACATGTTACAATGTGGATGAACCCTGAGAACATTGTGCCCAGTGAAATCAGTCACAAAAGGACAAGTACTGTATGATTCCACTTCTATGAGGTCCCTAAAATAGACACCTTCATAGGAACAGAAAGCAGCATGGTGGGTGT
>JAJEJO010000904.1:597725-616486 GCA_020662805.1 Glaucomys volans
AAATGAACAACAGATGGCTGATGGTCACACAATATAAATGCCATTAATGCCACTGGGCTGTGCACTTAGAAACTGTTGAGATGGTAAATTTCATGTTATGTTTATCTTACCAATTTTTAAAAGCTGGATATGACCGTGTGGTAAGAAGTCATAGCAATTGGACTGTAAAGTGGGAACCTTTCCATAGAACACTTGGAAGGCATTTTGAGGATGTGTGCTACCAACCCAGCCATTCCATCAGACATCTGTAACTGCAGCAGGTCCCGGGCATTCCTCTCAGTGTCCTGAGCACTCTTAGTGCCCACACATAGGAAGGGCCAAAGGTCCAGGGAGACACCCTTCCATTCCCCTCCTCCAGAAGTGCTCTCAATGACAGATGGCTGGTGGCTAAATACCTCCATTTCCTCACGTCTTTGGCGGAACAACCTGGAGGTGTCTCCATCATCTAGAGGTCCCAGCAGAATGGAGTTCAGCCCTAACCTGCCTTTTATCCTCATTAACAATAAACAGGCTTCTTGCTTCTCCCAGTCTCACTTCCTCATTTCCCTTTTGCTTTGTCCTGGGATCACCTGCCAGATAAACTATTTGCATCCCATTCCTGGTCTCAGGGTATGAGGTTGGAGGACCTCAAACCAAGACAACCTCCCGTTAATCACCCATCCGTCAATTACTGATGCCTGCCTTGTGACAGGCACCATTCCAGGGGCTGGCAATACAGCAGGAAGCAAGAGAGACAGGTGACCTGGCCTCCTAGGGCTTGTATTCCAGTGACTAGGATTCTTGCACAAGTAGCAAAGTGTTTGCATATAGATGCAAACAAACCTCCGGGACATGGATCCCAAGGAGTCTCCGGGAAGGAAGAGAAGGACAACCATTCTCAAAGGTCTCTGTCTCCAAGAGTCCCCAGGAATCCCTTTTCCCTGGCCACTGCTTCAGCCTGATTTGTTAACAACCACAGCACATGTCCCGCACTGACATTATCTGATTCTCTCATTTGTTGATGTGTTTAATGTTTGTCTAGAAAAGAAACTCTGGGGCTAGGATGAGGTGAGCAGCAGAGTGGCTTGCATAGCACAGGTGAGACCCTGGGTTCCAGAAACAGCACCAAAAAAAAAAAAAAAATCAAATGAACATGCAAGAAGTTTCTGGACTGCCTGTGGTAGTACCCAGAGGGCCTTTGATTTAGGTGATCCTCAGGCTGTCTCACAGCTGGGGATATTTTCATTTTCTCCCCGGGGAAGGGAGCTGACTTCCCTACCTAGACCTGACGGGCTTTCCCTTCTGCAGGGATTTTGAGACCCACAGCAGAACAAAGCTCAAACCTGGCCGCCTCCAGGTGGAAGTGGGTGGTCTGCTTGGTTTGCTGTTCTGTGACCTAGTCCAGGTTTCCCCTAAGTGACAGCAAGGCTAGGATGGTGGTTTCCAGAAGTGGGAGTCCCAGCCTGGAACTCCCCAGCTACCAGAGACCTCTGCCCCCTCCCTGAAGCCCCCAAGATCTGGGCGCAGCCTGCCCCAGCTTCCCCCAGGGTGGGCCACAGTCCTGCGGGGGGGGGGGGGTCAGGCTAGGACCCCCACTGGGTGGCTGCTTTTGTCCAGGTACAGCTCCTACCCCAAGGCCCTCCCCTTCCCCCTGCTCCCCGAGGAGGAGTCATCCTCCACCTGAAGACTCTGTTCAGCAGTGCCTTGATTGGGCTTCAAGGCCAAGTGGCAGTGCCTTAGGGATTGGGGAAGCCTTTCCACCCATTCCTGACACCTGTCCAGAAAGACAACCATAGTGTAGCTTAGAGAGCCCCCAGGACGTCCCGTTTCCTCAGTTTCCCCCTGCAGCTAGACGGCAGACCCCTATAGCCCCTCCCCTGGGGCCGGCTCTCTGCCCACCTGGGGCAGGGCGGGAGGACGGTCCTTCGCCCGTCGGCGATCGCGTGGCGCCCAGAGCGGGATAGACCAGCGAGGCGGGCCAAGCTGTCCAGGGGCGGGGCGGGGCGGGGCGGCACTGCACTCCGGCTCCTGGCCCGCCTGCCCGCCTGCCCGCCCTGACTCACCCTGGCGAACCCGCCCGGGAACTCTGCGGGAGTCCGGGCCGCTCCACTCCCAGGGACCCAGGAGTTGGGCCCAGCGTCCATCCCCGAGCTGTGAGTAAGGGGCTTCCGGCCCGCGGGGACGGGGTGGACAGGTGGGGGTCGGACTGCAGCTGGGATCTGGCGGAGGGGAGGATCGCTCAGGTGCTGCGGAAACTGTGGCCTGGGCGGGACGTCCGGCACACCAGGAGCTGGCGGGTGGGGACAGGGGTGTGCAAACAGAGGCGGGGCCCCAAGGCCGCCTGTCCTGGGAGTCAGGCAGACGCTGCCAAGTGAGGAAATGAAAATCCACAGGTAGGGGTCGACCTCGGGGGGTTATGATCTCCATATCCTGTCCTGGAGGTAGGGCTGAGAGATCAGAGAAAACTTGTCCCAGCCAGCGTCTTAAAGCCCCTTCACTTGGGGTCCTCACCAACTGCTCTCTGAGGTTTTTGAACTTCGACACTCCCCAGACCCCCAAGTTTCAGCAAAGAAAGCTTGGAAACTGCTAGTTGGCTGAGTCCATAGGGCTGGCCAGAGAACTGCTGTTAAGTGGGCCATCCTCCCCGATTCCCGACCTCAGTTTCCCCTTGTGATAAAAGCAGGAGGTGAGATTTGTGCTCTCCAAGGCTGAAAATCTGCTGTTTCTTCCTGGTCTCTTAGCATGTGGGCTGTGGGTGGGGAGGGGGGGCTGCCTCCCGCCACCCACCACCTCCACTCCAGCAGTAGGGAATTATGGACAACATCATGAGGAGGCAAGAGGCCTGAGGGAGCCTGGGCAGGGGGAAGCAGGAGTGAGACCCAGATGAGGGGGCTTGTGGTCCTAGACTGGCCTTCTGGAACACCCCTTCAGGGTTCCTTTTGCAGAGATGCCCTATCACCGTGAGAGGTGCCTTCCTGAGTAGAGCACAGTGAGTGCCATCAAGCAGACAGGAGGTGGGACTGGGATGGGCCAGGCTCAAAAGCCACTGTAACCATGAAACCTTGACCAAGTCACGTCTCTCCCGCAAGACTGGAAAACAAAAGTCGGACACCCAAGTTCCCAAAGTTGGGAGATGATGCATTGAGAACACCTGATGGCACTCATTGTCTCCCCCCAACCCAGTTCTATCAGCCCCTCTTCCTGGGCCCTGCCACCAGCTCTGCTCAGACACATGGGGGCCAACCTTGCGTCTGCGGAAATTTAATGGCAGGTTGGGGACCATCAAATTTGAGTCATGGAGACAGATAATGATAATCCCCTGCATCTGCCTCTGATTCTTTATGTGTATACACCTTGTCCCCTGGAGTCACTGGGAAGTCCAAACAGGACCCTGAGCATTTCTGTCTTTTTGCCTATGACTGCACCCAGGCAGGGGGTGGAATTCACGGCATTGTGAGATGGGTCCTGAAGGGTGACCAGGACAAGGAGTCGGTCCTCACCAGTGTGTGTGTGGCATTTCTGCCACCGTCCCCAGATTTTTCTAGGGTAAAGCAACTGAACAGCATCCCTCCAAGGATCCATGGAAGCCATGCTGGGCGAGGGGCTGAAACTCAGTGCACACGTTACAGCTCCCTTGTTCTGGTCTTCCTCCTGCTCAGCATGTGTAGTGCATTTTGTACCCTCATACACACATGTGTATGCTCCAAAATGTCCCCAGGTGTCCCTTTAGGTGGCTACCATGTACATTCATCCCCTGGGGGTTGCTGAGCTGCTCTGGCTTTTCTATAGATTAGACGCTGTTGATGAGGCTGGGGACATTCTTTCTTGGCTTTCTGTGTAGGGCTGGGGGTGTTAGTGAGCATGGGGGATGGGCCATGGCGAGGGGGAAACTGCGCTCTGGGTGAGTGGGGGGGTGTGAGTGTCCACCATTTGTGGGAACACCCTGTCTGCCCTCTCGCCTGCAGATCTGCCACACTGAGGTGGGGACTTGGGAGGGAAGGAAGGGGAATAGTTGTGAGGGACTGTTAACTCTCAGGCTGGTAGGTAAACCTGCACCCCTACCTTGTCCCCACTCAGAAATCACTCCAAAACCTTTGGGGGACATGGGGACTAAAAAGGGAGCCAGAGCATGAGCTCGGTTGGCTGAGGTATCAGACGGGGGTTGGGCCAGGGCTTCCCTCCTCTACCTACTACCTAGTCCAGCCAGTGCCCAGTGGCAGGATGGGGACGGGAGGCTCTTGAAAGCCTGCTTAAGAGACTGGGGAGGGAGCCTGGAAGCTTGGATGCAGGCAGGGGTAAGCTGCCTTGGGACCCTGCTCCTTCCCCCTCAGCCTTGGCAAGTGGCTGCCTGCCTCAGAGGGCGATGTCCCAGCTCCGTGCCCCTTGCCCGCCCCCGTATGTGACTTGGGCTGGCCAGACTGTATCTGCAGTAATGATACCTTGGTCAGAAAGGAAGCCAGGGATAGACGAGTGGGCCAGCAGCCCAGTTCCATGCCAGTTGTAGGTGTCACCCTGGGAGCATTCCACTCGTGGGTCCTCCACCCTTTGCCCTTCCAACACTCCTCCTCCCTCACAGAGCCGGATCTGTAGTTTGTCCCTCAGATGCTGGGCTCTAGCCCCTTTAGAAACTCAGGTGTCCTGGCCACACATGCCCCCAGGGCTGACTACCTTCCCTGGGCCACTCCCTAACCCCTGGGGCCCTGGTAACCAGAGCAGAGCCAGGCTCCAGCCAGGCTCCAGCCAGGCTCCAGCCGGCTTTTCCAGTTAGAGGTTGGAGGTGGTGCCCAGGAGCACCCCTGGAGGGGGTGGGGGGACCCACGCCCCGGAAGTCCTGAGCTGTGGGGCACTCTCCTGCCTGGTGGCAGTGAGAGTCTAGGCTGGAATTGGAAGGCCCCCAGTGGGTGTTTTGGTGCTTCCAGCATCAAGGGTGGAAGGCGGTGCTGGGTTTGGAGAGAAGGCCACCTAGGAAGGCTGGGGGACAGGAACCCTGTGGACTGTCCTCTTGAGCTCTCTGAGGTCTGGGGGCAGGCAAAGCCTAAGAGGAGAGGGCACAGGGCTCGTGGGTTCTGTCAGGGAGCACAAGCTGCATCTGCCCCCCCGCCCCCGGGCATCCCCCTGCCAGGCAGGCGCCCCTTCCTCACGATCTCCCTACACCTGTCTCCTACCTGCTATAGGCAGGATGATCCCTGTGGCTGAGTTCAAGCAGTTCACCGAACAGCAGCCTGCATTCAAGGTGCTCAAACCCTGGTGGGACGTGCTGGCCGAGTACCTCACTGTGGCGATGCTCATGATTGGGGTCTTCGGCTGCACCCTTCAGGTAAGGGATCCCACTGGCAGCCTTCTTGTCAAGCCCTTGCTCACTTGCAGGCGGATTCTGACCCCCTTCCTCCCCTCCACCACTGGCAGTGGCATCCGAGTTCCCCCAGGGTATTCCCTGCTTTGACCATGCTCTGCTTACCCCTGCAATCTAGAAAGAACCGAGGCTACTGACTTTGGTAAGATTGCAGGAATCAAGTAGCACGGACTGAGGGGCTTAAACACCAGAAACCTATTAACATGCGGTTCTAGAGGGCAGTGGAGATCAAGGTGCTGTGGGTGGGTGGGTTCCTCTCAAGCACTGAGGGAGAATCTGCAGGTCTTTCTCCTAGACTCCGGCAGTCCCAGAATCTTGGCTTGTAGATGGCATTCTCCTGTGTCTGTGTCCAAATGTCCCCTTTATATAAGGACACAGTCCTACTGGATTAGGGTTCACTCTCATGGCCTCAGCTTGATTACCTCTGCAAACACCCTTTTCTAAAGAAGGCCACATTCACCAGGGTTGGAGGTGGGGGATGTCAACGTCTTTTTGAGGGGAGGGACACAATCCAGCCCAACTCCTTTTTTCAGGCAAGGACCGAAGCGGTGGTTCAGCCAGCCAGCTGGCAAGGGTCTAGGATCAGGTCTCTCCCCTTCAGCCTGCTTCTCTCCCCTTCCCCCTGCTTCAGAGTCCCCACACTCTGTTTTGCCATCTCCCCATGCTCAGGTGACTCAGGACAAGATCATCTGTCTGCCCAGTCATGAACCCCGGGAGAACCTATCAGAAGCTCCCTGCCAGCAACTGTTGCCCCGGGGGGTCTCTGAGCAGATGGGGGGTCTCCGGCAGCTCAGTGGGCTCAAGAACAACCTGGACCTGCAGCAGTACAGCTTCATTAACCAGCTGTGCTACGAGACGGCCCTCCACTGGTACGCCAAGTACTTTCCCTACCTCGTGGTCATTCACACTCTCATCTTTATGGTCTGCACCAGCTTCTGGTTCAAGTTCCCTGGCACCAGCTCCAAGATCGAACACTTCATCTCCATCCTGGGCAAGTGTTTTGATTCACCATGGACCACGAGAGCCTTGTCTGAGGTCTCTGGAGAGAACCACAAGGGCCCAGCTGCTGGGCGGGCCACAGCAATCGTGGCGACCACAGCAGGGACAGGGAAGACAGGTGAGGGAGAGAAGGAAAAGGTGCTGGCAGAGCCTGAGAAGCTGGTGACTGAACCTCCTGTTGTCACCCTGCTAGACAAAAAGGAGGGCGAGCAGGCCAAAGCTCTGTTTGAGAAGGTCAAGAAGTTCCGAGTGCACGTGGAGGAGGGGGACATCCTCTACACCATGTACATCAGGCAGACCGTGCTGAAAGTGTGCAAGTTCTTGGCCATCCTGGTTTACAACCTGGTTTACGTGGAGAAGATCAGTTTCCTGGTGGCCTGCAGGGTGGAGACCTCAGAGGTCACCGGGTACGCCAGCTTCTGCTGCAACCACACCAAGGCCCACCTCTTCTCCAAGCTGGCCTTCTGCTACATCTCCTTCGTGTGCGTCTATGGGATTACCTGCCTATACACCCTCTACTGGCTGTTCCACCGGCCCCTCAAAGAGTACTCCTTCCGTTCCGTTCGGGAGGAGACCGGCATGAACGACATCCCCGACGTCAAAAACGACTTTGCCTTCATGCTGCACCTCATAGACCAGTATGACTCCCTCTACTCCAAGCGCTTTGCTGTCTTCCTTTCCGAGGTCAGTGAGAGCCGCCTGAAGCAACTCAACCTCAACCACGAGTGGACACCTGAGAAGCTTCGGCAGAAGCTGCAGCGCAACGCGTGGGGCCGGCTGGAGCTGGCCCTCTGCATGCTCCCTGGACTGCCTGACACCGTCTTTGAGCTCAGCGAGGTGGAAGCGCTCCGGCTGGAGGCCATCTGTGATATCACCTTCCCCCCAGGCCTCTCGCAGCTGGTTCACCTCCAGGAGCTCAGCTTGCTCCACTCACCTGCCCGGTTGCCCTTCTCCTCACAGATCTTCCTGCGGGACCGCCTGAAGGTGATTCGAGTCAAATGTGAGGAGCTCCGCGAAGTGCCCCTTTGGGTGTTTGGGCTGCGTGGCTTGGAGGAGCTGCACCTGGAGGGGCTCTTTCCCCCAGAGCTGGCTCGGGCTGCCACCCTTGAGAGCCTCCGGGAGCTGAAGCAGCTCAAAGTGCTGTCCCTGCACAGCAATGCCGGGAAGGTGCCAGCCAGTGTGACCGATGTCGCAGGGCACCTGCAGCGACTCAGTCTACACAATGATGGGGCCCGCTTGCTTGCCCTCAACAGCCTTAAGAAGCTGGTGGTACTGAGGGAGCTGGAGCTGGTGGCCTGTGGACTGGAGCGCATCCCCCATGCGGTCTTCAGTCTAGGCGCACTGCAGGAACTGGACCTCAAAGACAACCACCTGCGGTCCATTGAGGAGATCCTTAGCTTCCAGCACTGTCGGAAGCTCGTCACGCTCAGGCTGTGGCACAACCAGATTGCCTACATCCCTGAGCATGTGCGGAAGCTCAGGGGCCTTGAGCAGCTCTATCTCAGCCACAACAAGCTTGAGACCCTGCCCACCCAGCTTGGCCAGTGCTTTGGCCTCCGTTTGTTGGATATTTCCCACAATGGGCTGCGCTCCCTGCCGCCCGAGTTGGGTCTCCTCCAGAACTTGCAGCACCTGGCTCTCTCCTACAATGCCCTCGAGGCTTTGCCGGAGGAGCTGTTCTTCTGCCGAAAGCTGCGCACATTGCTTCTGGGCTACAATCACCTGAGCCACCTCTCTCCCCACATTGCTGCCCTCCGGGCCCTCAGTCGCCTGGAACTGAAGGGCAACCGTTTGGAGGCACTGCCAGAAGAACTCGGCAACTGCATGGGGCTCAAGAAGGGAGGACTGCTGGTGGAGGACACCCTTTATGAGGGGCTACCCGCAGAGGTGCGAGAGAGGATGGAGGAGGAATGAAGCCAGGGTGCAGGAGGTTGCGGTAGAGGTCTTTAGATGCTTCTGCCCTAGCAGTGTCTTCCAAGGGAGAGGGCCATTGGGTCCAGCCAGGAGAGGAGGGGCAGACATGTCAGCTTTGTGGGGTCCAGACAAGATCCTGGGACTGGTTTGTCTAGAGAGATACAGGAAGTTGTGGATTTGGGGTGGAACCCCAGGCAGAAGGATTAACTCAGAATCCTCAGACAAAAAAAACCACACCTGTGTCTTTGGCTGGTTGGCCTACCCTCCCTCTGGACATTCCAGCTCAATTAGTGTCACATATGGGAGTGGGGACACATCCCAATGGGATTTCCAACCCTCCCACCACCAACAAAACAGCTTACATCTGGGGTCCTCTCCCAAGGAGAGGATACAGACACAAAGTACCATCTCCCCAATCCCCACCCCAGCTTTGATGCTAAGTCTTTATTTATGAGTCCTTTGCTACAGACATGTGTACCAAGAACAATAGGACTTCTGTTTGGCTATGTGCCCAGATCAACTGAGGGGCTAGGAAAAAATGAAACATCCCAGGCCCCTCCTTGAACTTCATTCAGGATTTAGAGTGGTGGCCAGGAACCTGCTAATAAATAAGCATGCCAGGTAATTATGATGCAGGTAGTCCTAAGCCTATATGATAGAAACACTGATCTAAAGAATAGCTATCTGAATGTCTAGATTCTGTGCCCCTTTTAGATCCTGGCCCTTTCAGAACCCAATGAAAGCTGGGCACCTCCTTCCTTAGGAAAATGCTCGTGTAACACACATGCAAAACTCTGCAAACCACCTCAGGCAGTTGACAGATTCCCCCAGAGGGCTATTCATGGACTTCCTAAGGTTGCCTAACACCTGCTGTGGAAGCTACATTTCTTCAAGGACAGGCAGGGACTTTCTCTTTTGGATGTTCCTTGGGTGGGGAAGCATAAACCACTGGGTGCTTAATAAATATTACAACCATGATTCTGATCTTTTATGTACACTCCTGTTACTGTCCAGACCTAGTTCACAGAACAAAGTGGCAACACCTGCCTGCCAGAATCAAGGATGTGTCTATCCTAGGAGGAGAGGCTCCAAAGGGGCTCAAGAGGGCAAGGTAGAGACCTTCTCCCATCAGAAGCAGAAATCCAGTGGCGTCTTCTGCCTAGTTTTTGTTCTGGAGAATCCCTTTTCTTCTCCCTCCCCTTTTATCCTCTTAATGCCACATTTGTGAGTCAGCTCCACCCATAAGTCGTCATCAGGAGTCCCCACAAGTCTTCAAGGCCCATCCCAAGGTGTTCCTGTGTTGGACTCAAGAAGAGTAGGGCACTTGGCACAGCTCCACCTCCTGGGTTTGGCCACTTGCCAAGTGTCTGCAAAATGCTGGTCTTCTCCTGACACCTCAAAGCAGATACAAGCTGCTATTGAGGGACCCAGGGTTTCAGATGGGGACATTTCCCCAGCACCCAACTTACCCCTTAAAAGGAGTTATTTAGTCTTTTTTTTTTTTTTTTTTTTTTTTTCCGGCGGTGCTGGGGATGGAACCCAGGGCCTTGTGCAAGCACTCTACCAACTGAGCTATATCCCCAGCCCAAAAGGAGTTATTTAGGCTGGGGGCGGGGGGGGGGGGGGCAGGCAAAAACACGTAATCCCAGGGCTCACACGAATTCTACAGGTCCATCAGTTGGACTCACGTTCTGGAAGCAGGACAGGTGGAGGTGGGACATCTTAAGGTCCCTCGCAACTGTGGCCAGGAATTTTGGCCTTGACCTTGGCCCAGTCATCGAAGTCAGAAGACACGCCACTGCATTTCCAGAGCCCTTCCCTCCCGCCAGGTCTTGGTCAACCCTGAGCTTACTGGGACTAGTTGAAACGGAAAGGGCTTCCCACGGGTGCATAATTATGGTGAGGAGGCCGCACCGCACGCTAGCAGATCATAACAGGGCATCTGAGAGAAGCACTCGCCAGGGATCCTCGAGAAGCACTAGGGAAGAAGTCAGTTCCAAGAGGGTGCGGCTGCCAGGACCCGACTGGGGCCGGGAAGGGCGAGACTGAAGATGCACCGCTGCAGCAATCACAGGTGACAGCAAGTGCACTCGCGCAGTAGAAGCCACGCGCGTAACCGGGTCTCCACTTCTGCACGCATGTGCGCCGCTTGCCCTGCCCATCGTTCACTAAATAAAGGTCGGTTTCCACACAGCGCCTCTCTGCGGAGCGCTCGGGAATTTACGCATGCGCGCCACAGTGGTAGTGGTGAGCGGGTGTGTTGAACGCTGCCCGCCGCGAGCTCTAGGAGGCGTCCTCCTTCGGTTGGGACTAAGTACGCACGCGCGGAGGTGCGCACGCCGGCAGGGCGAGTGCGCGCCGCGGGCATGCGCCTTGCGGGGCGAGACGGAGGCTCGGCGGGGTCATCTGGGCGCAGGCGCAGTGCGGTGTTTGTCTGCCGGACTGACGGGCGGCCCGGCAGTGCGCGGCGGCGGCGGCGGCGGGGAAGATGGCGGCGTCCTCCCTGGAGCAAAAGCTGTCCCGCCTTGAAGCAAAGCTGAAGCAGGAGAACCGGGAGGCCCGGAGGAGGATCGACCTCAACCTGGATATCAGTCCCCAGCGGCCCAGGCCCAGTAAGCACGGAGGCGTGGGGGAGGGGCGGGTGGGGCGGGGCGCGCGCCGCGAGAGGCCCCGCCTCCGCCACCAGGCCCCGCCCCCGCTTCCGGGGCGCTCGCTCGGCTCCTCCCCGCCCCCCGCTGTCAGCCCGCAGGGAGAGGGTCACGGTGACCCGGGGGGCGTGGGACAGGCGGGTTCCCGGGCGGCCCTCCCCCGGGCCTGGGGGTTCCTACTTTTGGGGCCTGGGAGCTAGTTACCCGGCCGCAGGCCAGGCCCCCGCACCCGATGACCAGCCCCTATTGCAGCGATCCCTGGAGCTTCCATCACCTGTACTGAGCAAGGCTCAGTTCCCACGCGACGGTAATCCCATTTAGGTCCCCTGCAAACGTGCTCCCAAAAGGGACATGATTCCACTCCCTCCGTAGCAGTGACTGTCAAGAGTTCCACTCTCCAGCCTTGGGTTTAGCTGACAGTCCATTCACACTCAAAGGCACACACCTGGCCTGGGGACACCCGAGGTCCCCCCACAACCCACATGCAATCTTTCTCTGTTCTCCCATTTGACCCCAGGACTCTATCTGGTGGTTCTTTTTTTCCCAGCCTGAGATGTCCTTGTCATTGGGCTCAGCAGACGCCCTCCCAAATACAACAGGCCTCCTTGTGACTAACTTCAGTACCACTCTGTTTCTCTTCGCCCCACACAAACACCCACACCCACACCCACACCCACCAGGCCTGGACAACTGAGTAGCTCCAGCTTCCCAAGCACACAAATGCTTTTCTGATCTGTGCCTTCTTCCCTGGCATCTTGTCGTCCTGAATCAACTGCCGTCTTCCCAACCCTCCACACACACCTGGCCTGGGGTCACCATTACCAAGTGTAGCCTTCTCATTGTGTTTCACAGAATCCGGTCCCCAAGTCTTCTCAAGTGGAAGGAATTGGATTATCCCCCTCCTCATGGACCCTGCGAAACCTCCCCCCAGTGATCATTTCTGTCTCTCTCTTGACCCAGCAAAAAAAAAAAAAAAAAAAAAGTTCTCATATCCCCTGTGGTATGACTTTGTCAGGTTGGCAGGAGGGGGAAAGTACCTCCTTATACTGGGTATTCTGTTCATTCCATGGCCCCTGTAGCTTGACCTTCAAATCTGACCCTCTCTCAGTGCCTGTGTAGAGTCCCCTCTCATCCATCCCTCTTCAGACATGGGTTGGCTGGGGTTCCTCCGGGGGAGTATCTTGGAGGCCCAGAGATACCCAGAGGTGGACATGCTGTCTTTGGATGCTGTTGGGGACTGGAAGCCTGGCCAAGACCTGGAGGGTCCCTGCTGGGCTCTGCAGGACTTTGTACCCAGCCCCAGCATGAATGAGACAGGATTGGGTATGGGTTCCAGGGTACCTTAAGGGTGACTGTCACCAGAGCAGAGCAGGGCCCAGCAAGGCCCATGGCGGGCAGGCCTGAAGGAGCCCCCTCCAGGTGTCTGTGTCTGTCAGCTCCATCCCATCCTTCCCACCCTCCCATCTCTGTCGGTTTCTGCCCATCTCTGCAGTTTGGTGCCTCGCGTCTCCCCTCCTCCTCATTATGATTTGATTTCTTTTCTTTTGGACAAATCGGCCGTTTCTGTTGTGATTTATCGTGGTGTTGTTTTTTTTCTTCCTTTCCCATCCAGTTATTGTGATCACTCTAAGCCCTGCTCCTGCCCCGTCCCAGCGAGCAGGTACCAGCCTTTTTATCATCACCGCTTGGACATCTGCACCATTGACCTAACCGCTGCCCTGGCCGCAGAATGCCATCCCCTACCCCCATGCTTCATGTGTGTGTTCTTCTCCTCTCATTCTTAGTTTCTCTGAGTCCACCAGAGCCCAGCCCCATCCTTCTCTGTCCTCATTCCTCCCTCCTTCCTTTTGAGCTCACGTTTGGACGTGAGGAGGAAATGGGCTCCCCTAATGAGTGGAAGTCTATTGCCCGTTGAGGGGGTGAGCGTGCGTGTGTGTGTGTGTGTGTGTGTGTGTGTGAGAGAGAGAGAGTGTGAGAGAGAGAGAGAGAGAGAGAAAGTGGGGCCAGGTGAGTGCTTTGTGCCTGTTCATTCCATCTCAGTAATTGGAAGAATGAGTGTCACCTGCTCTCAGTACCAGGGACACAGCAGTGAACAGAACAGACCCAGTCCCTGTCCTGTGGAACTGCAGTGGAAAGCCATCAGTGGACAGTGAGCACATTACTGGTTAGGGAGGACATTCTAGCTGGGCGAGGGGCCCTGCATGGGGCTCAGGGAAAGGTGCTAGAGGAGAAGGGATTTAAGCAGGATGCCGGGGAGAGGCCGGAGGGGACAACCCTGCAGATGCCCCTGCTGTAGTGCTGGCATGTTTGGGAGTAGACGTAAGAGGCGGTCGGTTGTGCTGGTTCCCAGGTTTGCTGTGCTCCTGTGTGCGGGACAGAGCACCGTGTTGGCAGAGGTGGGGTGTCTGCCCTGTAGGTGTGCACGTGTGGCTGGTGGGGCTGTCGTATGTTCTCAATGTGTGTGTGCACGTGTGTCACAGAGGGAATGGGGAGCTGACTCTGCCCCTGTCTGCATGTGGTGGGGAGGTCGTGTCATGCTGGGTGTGTGTATGTGTGTTTGTGTGCGTGTGTGCACTTGCATGTGAGTGTGCGTGTGTACTGTACTGCTGGCTTGCACATCCACGTGTGCCTCCTTACCCTCTTGGTTCTCTCTCACTCATTCATTCTCACTTCCCTCTCCCTCTTAGCCTCTTGCATTTACTCTGTCCTCATCGCCATGTGGCTGTCACCCCCTCTGTGATCTGTTCTCAGGGCCTTTGTGTATCTTCCTCTCTTCCCCACTCGAGTCCTCCTCACATCCCTACCATGCTGCATTTTCTGGGGCTGGCAGCCCTGGAGGGCTGGTGGACTGTTGAGGGAAGGGGACTGATGGGCACCTGGGGGTATGGACCTCACCCCAGAGAGCTGATAATACTGGGCAGAGGGGCCCAGATAGATCTGGGGTCAAGACCTGTGCAGTTCCTAGAGTGACAGCTCATGGGATTGAGAGCTGAGCATGAGGGGAATGCAGGGACCCTCAGGTGCCACCAAGGAATCAGGACTGTGACATGGCAGAGCAGAGGCACAGGGATACCAGTCTGTGCATCATGAGCAGTGGGAAGTGAGGGTGGTGAGTGCTGCCCCAGCAGCGCCCCCAAGGCCCTTCCTTTACTCCTGCCAGGCTCTGGTAGGACCCGCATCCCTTCTTGGACTTAGCGTCAGGGCCCTCTAATGCCTCCTCTCACTGGCTAAGGTCAAGGTCCCCAGGCCAGGAGGGTCAGGGAAGGGCCTGGTTGACAGCAACTGGAGCATATTTGTCTCTCTTTACCCATTGGTCACTGGGCCCAAGCGGCAAGGCTGGGGATATAAAGAGGGGAGGGGACATCTGTGGAGGGCTCTGGGAGGATGGCAGGCTCCGGGATTTCCTGGGAAGGGGACCCTTGGAGGGTTCTTATAGTCAGTGCCCAGAGGTAAGCAGGCTGTTACCCTCTGGGACACCCAGGTCCTCTGGAGAGTGTGGGTACAGGAGCCACAGTGGCCTCCCAACCCCTGCTTCCCACCCATTGCCAGTCCAGGCAGGGAGAGCCGTCTTCCTCAGGGAACCCACTCTGCTGCCCTGGGCCCCTCTCTGGCCTGTCTGCAGTGCCTCCTCTGTACAGCTGGGCCCGAAGTCTTGGCTCCTGTCTGTCTTCTGTCTGTCTCCTACCCTCCCACCTTGTATGCCGCCTGCCCGTCCTGGGTGCCTGCTGCCTACCTGCCTGCCTGCCTGCCTGCCTGTAGCATGCCCCAGCTGTCCGCATGCAGGCCATTGGACAGTCCCAAATCCCCTGCCTTGCCCTGTCCCCAGCCCTGCCCAGCCCCACCAGCCTCTGGAGGAGCCATGCCACCCAGATCTCCTTACCCTGAGGGTGCAGGCCCAGCCTGGGGTTCTTCCCCTGGGCCCTTGGCCCCAGCTCCAGACTTGACTGGGAGGCACCTGCTGGCCAGAGGGTGGCTCTCCCTAACCTTGGAGCAGAACATGGGGCAAGGCAGCAAAAAACCAGGGCCTGTGCCTACTCTCTCACCACAATGGCCCACCTCATACTTGTTCAGGCTGCCTTATGCAGTGCTGGTAGCAGGGCCAGGGCCCAGGCTGATCCTGGTGGGTAGTCCATCCTTGCATGGGCCATTGTGGGCACTGTGCCTGCTTCCTGGCAGAGGTGGGGAGAAAGGGATGTGTCAGGGAAGCCGCCTGACCCAGGGCCCCCACCAGGTCCCCACCTCACTTCTTTGTTGGCATAGAGGAACAAACCTCAGCCTCTGGGGACCACCCTCCCCCACCAGCCTACCCCATGCTTCCAGGACAGGGAGCAGGAGAAGGCACCCTGAGGATGGCCCCAGCCAGTTGGGCAGGAGGCTGTGTTAGCCTGGCTGAGGGGTACAAGGGAGAGGAAGATGAGGGTCCCCACCCCTCCCCAGAATGTCAGGCCTGGAGCTGAGACCAGCTGGGTGCTGACCCCCTCCCTGCTTCTGGTTCTCAACCCCCCAGCCCTGCAGCTCCCGCTGGCCAACGATGGGGGCAGCCGCTCACCATCCTCAGAGAGCTCCCCGCAGCACCCCACACCCCCGGCCCGGCCCCGCCACATGCTGGGGCTCCCTTCAACCTTGTTCACGCCACGAAGCATGGAGAGGTGAGCTCTCAGCAGGGCTGGCAGGCTGATGGGGTCAGGGACCATTTAGCCGGGGCAGCATGGGGAGCGTTGCTGTGCCAGCCCTAGGGAGAGGGTGGTGAAGTCTGGGGGACACTGATGTACAGGCGTGGGTTGCCTCATGTTGCTCAGGACTCCTTCACCAACTCCTGCTCCCTTTCTCCAGCATCGAGATTGACCAGAAGCTGCAGGAGATCATGAAGCAGACAGGCTACCTGACCATCGGGGGACAGGTACCACCCCTGCTCAGCACCCAGGCAGGGGAGGGCAGGATACAGTTGGGCCAGGGTTTGGGGGTGGGAGGATGAGCCCTGGAGACCCTGCAGCCTTTGTTCCCTCTCCCACCTGCCAGCGCTACCAGGCAGAGATCAACGACCTAGAAAACCTGGGTGAGATGGGCAGTGGCACCTGTGGCCAGGTGTGGAAGATGCGTTTCCGGAAGACAGGCCACATTATTGCTGTGAAGGTGAGTGCAGCCACTGCCCTTTGGGCTCGGTCCCATGCTCCAAGAATCCCTGGTGCTAAGGTTCCCTCCTGGCATCCTGGCTTGCAGCAAATGCGGCGATCGGGAAACAAGGAAGAGAACAAGCGCATCCTCATGGACCTGGACGTGGTGCTCAAGAGCCATGACTGCCCCTACATCGTGCAGTGCTTCGGCACCTTCATCACCAATGTGAGCTGGCCCTGCCCGCCCGGCCCTGGGGAGCCTCGGGGTGTCCCTCCGCCCTCCAGAGCGTCCTGCAGGCCTCGAGTCTCCTGGACCTCCTCCCTTCTCTGGGGATCAGAGCATGATCAGGGTGGACAGGAAGGCACAGCCCCTCCAAGCCACACGTGCCGCCCCTCCCTCTGCAGACAGATGTCTTCATCGCCATGGAGCTCATGGGCACATGTGCCGAGAAGCTTAAGAAGCGGATGCAGGGCCCCATCCCTGAGAGGATCCTGGGCAAAATGACAGTGGCGGTGAGCAGCCAGGCCAGGGCTCACATGATAGGGTTGGTTGCCCCAGGCATGTGCCCCCCTCACAGGAGCCTTCTGCTGTCCATGCTACAGATTGTGAAGGCACTATACTACCTGAAGGAGAAGCATGGGGTGATCCACCGAGACGTCAAGCCCTCAAACATCCTGCTGGATGAACGGGGCCAGATTAAGCTCTGTGACTTCGGCATCAGCGGCCGCCTGGTCGACTCCAAGGCCAAAACTCGGAGTGCCGGCTGTGCTGCCTACATGGCTGTGAGTCAGGGCCCAGTGGAGCTTGGAAGGTGGGGTGGGGTCTGAGAGACTGGCTCCTATACTAAGGATGCATCCTCTTCTCCCTCCTGGTAGCCTGAGCGCATTGACCCCCCGGACCCCACCAAGCCTGACTATGACATCCGTGCGGACGTGTGGAGCCTGGGCATCTCACTGGTGAGTTGGGGCCCTGCCTCACCCTCAGGCTGGGAGTAAGGAAGCAAGGGAGGGCAGGAACTCCTCCCCTGCCGGCCCAGCCCTGCCTGTCGCCCTCTCAGGTGGAGCTGGCAACTGGACAGTTCCCCTACAAGAACTGCAAGACGGACTTTGAGGTCCTCACCAAAGTCCTACAGGAAGAGCCCCCACTCCTGCCAGGTCACATGGGCTTCTCCGGGGACTTTCAGTCCTTCGTCAAAGACTGGTGAGCACCCCTACTCTGCCCTGCCGTGCTGCTCTGGGAGGCCTCAGGAGGCCTGGTGTGGCCCCTTGCTCAGGTCTGCTAGAGAAGGTTGGGGTAGGATGAGGAGGGAGAGACCACCCAGGGATGGGGCCTTGGCAGCTGCAGGTCAGCTCTGGCCAGGGGCTGTGGACAGGAGCTGAAGCTGGTGTGGGACCACAGGCTGGGTTTGCACCTGGCCTAAGGTGGTACTTGCATTGTAGGTATTTGGCATAGTGGTGGGTGGGTTTTGGTGATATTGTGAATGCATGGTGCCGCCCCAGGGCTAGCAGTCTAATCACTCTGCCTGAGCAAGCAGTGAAGGGTTCAGGAAGCCCACGCACCAGCCTCCCAGGGAGCCCCACCCATCTGTAGTAGGAGCTTCATATTCTAATTCTAGGTCCCCAGGCCAGGTCCTTACCAGATGCCCTGGCCGTGTATCAGGGATACACAGCTTGGCAGGTCCCAGCTATCAGCAGATCTGGAAGACCGCTGGCTTACCAGAGAGGGCTTGCACAGGGAGGCAGCCAGGCCTGTCCTCCCAGACGCTCACCTCCCTCCCCTCCCTCCTCTTCCCCCAGCCTTACTAAAGATCACAGGAAGAGACCAAAGTATAATAAGCTACTTGTGAGTACTGGGGCCCTGCCCTGCCATTTGGGAACCCAGCCCCCACCTCAGCTGAGGCCTGTAGGGAAGACCCCTCATCCTAAGCCCCACCCCTCGGGTCCACAGGAACACAGCTTCATCAAGCGCTATGAGACGCTCGAGGTAGACGTGGCATCCTGGTTCAAGGATGTCATGGCGAAGACGGAATCACCGCGGACTAGTGGAGTCCTCAGCCAACACCACCTACCCTTCTTCAGGTAGCCACACGGTGGCTGCCAGCCCCACAGGGGCCAGGGGCATGGCCATAGGTCCCCCTTCCCCACCTGGCCACCCAGTTGCCCCCCAGGGGAAACCTGGGTCCTGGACGGCCACTGAGGGCTGAGGACAGAAAGTAGGGGACGCCCACCACCCCTGACTCCCTGCCCACCAGCTGTGGACAGATGGGCCTGCTGGGCCCCAGCCCTCCCCACCCGGGGTCCGCCGGCTGTGTGCTCCTGTGCAGACACTGTGAATGGAAGACAGCAGGCCGCGAGCAGACTCGCTATTTATTCAGTTGAAACCTCTGGGCTGGGGCAGTCCCCAGGGGCCAGGAGAGAGCCCCCGCATTCTGCACCCCACACTCGCAGTGCTGCCCTCTCCCCACACACATGCTTGCTCTTCATGTCCCTCTGCCTCGTCCCTCTCCACCCGTCCCTGTCTGGCTTTCCCCGTCTCCCTCTAGTCTCTGCTGCTCTCCTGGCTCAAGCCTGGGCTCGGACACCCCACCATTGTGTGGGAGCTCTTGGTCCACCTCGGCCTCCCTGAGTCCTCACCCCAGAATGGTGTGGTCATTGTGACTGCAGCCAGACCAGGGCTGGTTTCCCCCTCCCCTCCCCTCCCCTCCCCTCTCTTCTCTCTTCTCTCTTCTCTCTTCTCTCTTCTCTCTTCTCTCT